>JAMWET010003177.1:522500-735000 GCA_024036415.1 Prochilodus magdalenae
ACAATTTCATGCTCCCAACTTCCTGGGAACAGTTTGGGAATGGCACCTTACTGTTCCAACATGACTGCACACCAGTACACAAGACAAGGTCCATAAAGACATGGATGAGTGAGTTTGGTGTGGAAGAACTTGACTGGCCTGCACGGAGTCCTGGCCTTAACCAATAGAACACCTTTGGGATAAATTAGAGCGGAGACTGTGAGCCAGGCCTTCTCATCCAACTTCAGTGTCTGACCTCACAAATATGCTTTCGAGGGGAAAGGTCACAAATGACCATGAACACATTCCTAAACCTTGTGGAAAGCTGTTATAGTGAAGGGTGGGCCAACATCATATGAAACCCTACAGATTAATAATGGGATGTCACATGCGTGTGAAGGCAGGCGACTTTTTGCAGTATAGTGTATCCACCCAACAAAAGCTTATTTACACATGAAGTGTCTCTCTTACTGTACTTACAAGCCTACAGGACTCTTACAGTGCCCTGCATGTATCTCTCCACCATGAATGGCTCTTAGCAGTGCATTTCAGGCCAAGACCTCCTCTCAAAAGCTTTGCCAAACAGTGTTTCAGACATTACGTGGAGTATTTGCATCAATTTCATCAAATCAAATCAAATCAAATCACTTTTATTGCCACATCACATTTTCACAGGTGTGAAGGTGAGTGAAAAACTTAGGTGCGTAGTCCCTTACAGTACTTAAATACAAAAATATACATTAGACAATAAATATATACAATACTAAACACAAAATCTCTGTTTTTAGTGACACTACAAGGTACAGAGATCTGTTCCTATTCTGTAACTTCTACAAGAATGACTCACAAGAATGTTTATGTTTTGACACAGTTAATTACAAAGAAATTCTGGAAAGTCACTGCAATTTCTATTTAAACTCACCATGTAGTGTGTCAGTCTATGAATCTTGCATTATTAGGTTAGATTTATTCATTTTATTCATGTGTGAATAAACAGCCTCGTTAAAATTGCAGCTCTTGGGATCTTTCAAACTGTTCATCTCTAGACCACTTTGTTTCTATTATATGATTTCAAGCAACAGCACAATGTCTGAACAAACAAAAAATGTCCAAGAGATGCACAAGTCGGTGACAACAAGATGAGGGCTAGAAATAGATTCTACTTCTGTTATTCTTTGTGAACCTGTTTAGGGATCTATTCTAAAAATACAGCAGCGGTATACAGGGGCTGACTCACGCTGACTCATGATCAAATAGACATTCTTGTGCAAAACTACACCCAGATAGAAGGGTCAGACTGCAATGCTATTGGGAAGGAAGATAACCACCAGGTTAGGTTATCAGGAACAATAAATGATGATACATTTAGACGGATATGGGTAATATTTATTGAGCCACACATACAGAAGTAGTGTCTCTCAGTATGTCTCACGCAATATGCTCTGGTGTCCCTGCAAGGAGTTGTAGAGGACGATCTATTGGCACTGGCTCTCTGTGGTTCTCCCAGATCCTTCATGTCGCTGGTGTGTGCCATCCTCTTATTGCTGCCGCCAGCACTGTGCTATGGCAGTATCCGCACTACTGGTGTGGCGCACAATATACCGATAAGACAATCCAGCTTCAACAGAGCCCTACAAAGCAAACCCCTCTCCAACTCTTCCAACTGTTCAAACTGGTTTCCAACTCTTCTCTTCCAACTCTTCTACTTCCATTTACGGTATTTAGCTGACACTCTTATCCAGAGCGACTTACAAGGTTAATCATATTACAGGTAGGCCAATGTAGTGTTAGGAGTCTTGCCCACGGACTCTTATTGGTGTAGCACAGCATAGTCACCCAGACCAGGATTCGAACCCCAGTCTCCCACATGTGGTGTTGGCTACTTGGTGGGTAGTGATGTTATCCGCTGAGCTACACCAACCACTTCCCTTGCAGAGAATGCTACCAGCACAACAGAACGAGCATGCGCAACAGGTCGCCCTGATATAGTCAGTCAGGTACAGCAAGGAGGCCAGTCTTTACTTACGCCACATGCATGGCCAATTGTGAAACATGAATCATTCGCATGTCTCACAATGTCAACCCTACCCACCAAGTTTCATTCCTGGGGGTTGATACCTTCTGGGTGAAACGTTTTTCTACGATGATGAGTGTATAAACTCTCTAACTAGATGAATGTAATACATTCATAAGAAAAGGCCAAGAGGTTATGATAGTGACTCAGCTAAAAATAAGATGTGGCTGTACGGAGAGAGAGCGATTGCTTAAATGACCAGGCACTAATGTGCTTTCTCTGCAGGCACTAAATAATTAAGTCCTGTGTGACAGAGGATTGTTATTGAGGATTACGTGTGCATGCTATGGAGAGGTAAAGGTTATGTATAGGAATGAGGATTACTCCTTGTGTTCACTGAGATGAGCATGTTGCTCGTGTCTCTGAGTCTATAATACTTTCATTAATGAGTGAACGTTGGTTTGTTTTATGGGTTAGAGGTGGCACAAGCCTAACCGGATCTGAAATATTGGCTGTTTGTCTAGAATTAAATCTCTTGGGTGCAGGCCACAGTATGCTCACACACAAAGACGTGCTGCAACGGTTTATTTTTCCAGCAGGAGAAGGTCAGGCCAGTTGACCAAGCAAATTTAAAAATGCGTTTGTTTGTAGAGGCGGGTAATATAATATTTATCATTAATATTATAAACCACATCACGTTACATCACTTTTCTGAGCATAATGCAGGTACCATCAGTACCTGAAGCTTCAGTGTGTCGTAAAACTAGTCAGGAGAGAATGAGGTTAAATAGGTTGTCTGTATGCTGCTATCACACTATGAACTAGTAACTCCATTAATTATCATTTAGAAGTTGGATGGGGTGTTGGATTGGATTTTTTCGGGCACGTCATACGCATTTGTTTTACAATCATACACCCAGACTGAAAAACTGGGTCCAGTTGTCAAATGCAAAAAACACAACATTATACTGGTGAAGATTTGATGGCAGTAGTACACAATTCACTTCCATTTCTCAGAAGGCATGTCTTTCACCCAATCCTCTTTGAATATCTCATCAGTGCCCTCACATTCATCATATTTCCTCACTTAGGGAAAGTGGTCTGAAGCACAACCAGTGTTATTTAATCTCTTTTTGTTATTTTGTTCTCCTGTTTATTGGTTAGCACAAAGCCAGGCAACTTCACCCCTTCATACTACTCACTCACCCACACCTACACCTACACCCAAAACACACCCACCCTTCACTCACACTGCACCCATAGTCCACCCACTGTCCACCCCTCCTACACCCACAGTCCACCTTCCCAACACCCACAGTCCAGCTTCCCTACACCCACAGGCCTTCTTTGCTACACCCACAGGCCTCCTTCCCTCACCTACAGGTCCCATTCTCTACACTCATTCCAGCTTCCCTACACCCACAGTGCACGTTTCTTACACCTAATCCCCCGTCCCTACACCCACAGTCCACCTTTCCTACAGCTACACCCAGTCCACCTTCACTACATCCACAGTGCACGTTTCTTACACCTAATCCCCCTTCCCTACACCCACAGTCCACTTTCCCTACACCTACAGGCCACACTCTCTACACCCAGTCTACCTTCCCTACACCCACAGTCCACCTTCCCTACACCCACAGTGCACTTTTCTTACACCTAATCCCCCTTCCCTACACCCACAGTCCACCTTCCCAAACCTACAGGCCACACCCTCTACACCCAGTCTACCTTCCCTACACCCACAGTCCACTTTCCCTACACCCACAGTGCACTTTTCTTACACCTAATCCCCCTTCCCTACACCCACAGTCCACCTTCCCAAACCTACAGGCCACACTCTCTACACCCAGTCCACCTTCACTACATTCACAGTTCACCTTCCTTACACCTAGAGGTCACACTCGCAACACCTTCCCTGCACACAAGCCACATAGCACCCATAGTCCACCCTCCCGACATCCACAGTCCACCCACAACCTACCCAACTTCAACACACAAATGACTCTCCTTACACCCACAACCCAGCCTCCTTACATCCACAATCTACCCATTCTAAAGGCATAGTCCACCCATTTTCCATGCACAGCCCACTCAGCCTGTTTAACTGGATTTAATGAGGTCCAGCATGTGAAATGCTGAATGAACTATTTTACTGGTATTTTTAAACGTAGCACTGCTGGTTCTTCTTTATTTGTTTCTGT
Source organism: Prochilodus magdalenae (assembly GCA_024036415.1). Lineage (NCBI taxonomy): Eukaryota > Metazoa > Chordata > Actinopteri > Characiformes > Prochilodontidae > Prochilodus > Prochilodus magdalenae. The sequence continues at coordinate 526,698 of JAMWET010003177.1, forward strand.
TTATCAAACCCTTTTGGAAATATCAGGATGGTACAGTTTTGCTGCATCATCCACCCTAATATGTGTCCATGCTGTTGTACACTTGCAGGCCATGACATATGAGCATGTGCAATCCAACAGAAGAGCTCCAGGGAACATGAATAAATAAACATACACAAACAACTGAGCACACACACACACAAAGTCCACACCTATAACAGATCCCACAAGCAAGAACACAATTAAACCGATGCTAAACTCATCATCTCATCATACGGTTCTCTGCTGCCTATGTCCATAACATTAGCCTACTGTAGGAGGAAAGCTCATAAGCAGGACTAAACATTTGCTCAACCAAACATAGCCTTCTTTAACATATAATTAAATTTGTATGTGGCTGCTATCTTTAAAAGAGTTCCTGCTGGTGAGATGCTCATTAGACCGCATGCCTGCAGCTTTTAAGAGATGTTTCAGGATTATGTGACTGGAGGTTAATAACTCGGGCCTGAACTGAAGCTGTCTGGCTGGGGACTGCAGTATCAAGGAGGAGGGTTTAAAAACAGGTAGCAAAAGTATGGATGGTTTAAAATAGTCTGAGCAAAGCCTACACACTTTATAAATAAAGGTCCTGACCCTTTCTTGGCCCATGTATACAGTCGTGTGAAAAGTTCACACACCCCTGGGCAAATGACATGGTTTGTAGATTTTGTGAGTAAACCATCTTCTACAGAGAACACAGTTAAACAAAGCATTTCCATAAACAACACATCGCATTTGACCAGGGATGTCCAAACCTTTGCATATGGCCAAAGAGACCTGTGGAGGCTTCAAACTAAACCCTAACCTGACCCAAGCTAGTATCTTCGAGGCCTGACCTCAGCCCAATACAGTTGGGGAAATATCATCCTGAACCTGGCCCAAATCCCCAATCCCAATATTTTTATATCTCAGGCCCTGTTGTGTCTTAACATACAGCTATACTGAATAAAAACTGTAATTCATATAGAAACTTTATAGGTTCTTACTATGTGCACATCCTATTTCCACCCGTCAAACATTCTTTAGGGAAATAAACAGGGCTTTTAAATAGCGTCAATCGGATAAACCCTTTTTGGCACTATTATCTTTAGGTGTAAGGCTGCTTTGTTTGAAATTGTGGATACAGATATACAGATACACAAAAATGATTTAGTGTGACTTCAGAAATGTAGGTTCCAAAATAGTTGCTGGCTTGGGGAAAAATCTCTACAGAACCTTTACAACATGTATGGGTCAATGATAAAATGATTAAAGAACCTCCTTTAGGGAACCAACATTGGCTCTTCTGTGAGGTCACCACAAAGACACCTTTGGGCACTACTAATTTCTAAAAGGTCTTGACTATCTATACTTACCTATTCAGCACACAGCTGATTCTCTCCGCCCACTCATATTGAAGTTATATAGGAGTTACATCTCTATGTGCTTTTCTGAATGAAGGTCATTACAGGGCAGCCAATCAGAACAGAGCTCATGTACCTTCATCAAACAACAGTCTGCAGTTTCATTCTAAGAGATAAACAGAGTTTGGGAAATGGTGATGTAAAATGTATTGTGGCCATATTTGCTACATAAAACAACATACATTAAAAATATAAATATTAATGTTAAAAGGTTTATCTCAAGGAAATGAAACAACATGCAAACAAATTGTAGAATACTGACCCTTTCAATAGGCAATTGATATGGTACATTAACATTGTTAATGTTTAAAATGTACCTTTCACCCCCAAATCCATCCAGTCTCATATTGAATTTCCTGTTTTTGTGATGTCACAGAAACTATTTGCAAATGTCCACATATTTAGTCTATTAAGATATATATATATATATCCCGCCCACTTATGCTAAAGTTATAAAGAGTATTCAGTACACACTGCTTTATGAATGAGGTATAATACTGGTCATCCAACTAGACATATAAATCATACAAACTTTATTAGATGGAACTCAATAAGGAAAAACTATGTGTCCCTTAGAAGAACCATCCAAAGAAACATCTTTAGGGAATCAAAGGCTTGTATTCTACAGTATCGCTATATTTAATAATTCATATCTACATATACAAGATCAGAGACTGACAGATACATACACATACAAGCATGCCTGTGTATTTCCCATGTCCTAGATGAATGGGTAATTCAATAACAGCTAATTTAACTCCATAGTCCAGTAATGGTATAATTGGATGACATCATCATGTGTCATTTCAGTCCATTCCGGTTATCCAGTACTGCTCAGAAACACACAACATTGCTTCTATTGCTCAAGCACCAGCCCTTTTAGCCACATGTAGGTCTGTTCTTCAGATATATATGCTGATTTATGACTTCACTACCATACAAACTTCATATAGTGTCCCACAAGATACCTTAACCACAGGTACTCCCACAACATAGCTGGTCACCACTGCCCAGCAGTCTCTGACATCAGTAAAACACATTTGCTTTTGTGTGGAGAATAGAATGGGAGAGACAATAGGTAATGGATTTTGGTCGTGATGCAGCTATGTATATGTACGCGAATGGACGCAAGAGAGTGTATGTGTAAGTCACTCACCCTGCTGTAAGTGTATCTCTTGGTTTGAGACATGCTGCTCCAGTGTCGCCAGTTCCCCTGCCTTCCTCTAGACAGAAATATGGTCTCTACCTCTCTCGCCCTCTCTCTCTTTGCCTACCTCCTCCTCTCTTCCATCACACATCCCTCTGTCTCTTCCCTTTACAATGGCTGGCTGAAACTTGCTGTCTAGTCGAGAGGGGCCAGATCCAGTAGCGTGGGGCTAGGTCCAGTAGAGGTCCAGAAGCCCTGCCTGATGGCCAGCAAGCCCAGAGGTGAGCAGGAGAATCAGCCGACAGTGTCGTGAGCAGGCAAATGAATGTGTGTGTGTGTGTGTGTGTGTGTGTGGTTGTAAGGATGTGTCAGTTCAGCTGCTGGTATGTGTGTGAGGGCTGTCGGCTTTTGGGTGAACTGTGCATATGTATGTACATGTGTGCGAGCGTGAGTATGTGTGTGGTGCTGGTGGATGAATGTGTGTGTGTGTGTGTGTGGAAAGCAGTGCTACTGCGCTAGTGTCTGCGCTGTTTTCTGCAGGAGAGCCACATAGACAGTTCTGGGTCCTAAAGCCCTCCAGCACACAATAATCAGGGCTGCACAGTGTAATGTGTGCTGATAGTTATCACGATATTTGCCCTCACAGTGCTGATACTGGAACTGGATCTGTTTGGTGACCATATCTGTTGTACATAGCGCTAATAGAAGTGCATTCAATTTGGAACGATTACAGGGGGCTGCAGACTGCAAATGAGCTCTCTAACAAATCACAAATAGCCTATTATTGTGCAGTTACTAACAACACAATACAAATCTGTGAGATTCTGGTGCTTGAGCTTCAGTTTCCTGAAGGCTACTAATGCATTTGAGGGCTCATTGGAAATGTCACATCATGCTCTATCCGTGGAGTCTGAATTGATCACAGATTAATTTTTAAGTCACTTGTTGGAAATCATTCCTTTCACCAGTGGTTTTATTCGTCACACAATCAGTGATTAATCAACACTGACTCAACATGCATCACAAATGTGTTGTGCAACCTCTACTGTGTGCTGTGAGCATCTTGACCAACCACAGTCCCAAATGTGTGATTCAATGGGTGTTTTGATGAATCAAAGTATTCACATAGACAGATTTTTTTTTTTTTTATGGGGGCTTTTTCGCACAAGACCATTTTTCCCCTCCCTAGAAACCCGCAAGGTCTGAAGACATGTCTATAACTTTTCATTCGCTTTTATTTAATATTAAAATCACACATGTAATTTTCTGAGAATGAAACACTTCACCCCTCTGACTTTATTTATAGTTTATATATAGTATTTAATGGTCTTTGACCATCTCACATTATTGGTTTGCCAACTTACTGCTAAGCATATCAGAATTACAGTATTCGGAGATACCCTCACAGTACCGGTACTCTATCTACATCGTAAAGCCCTAAAAGAAACACACATGGTTTCTTGTGGTTGGTGTGGCACAATGGATAACACCACTACTCACCAGGAAGCTACCGTCCCATGTGGGAGACTGGGGTTCGAATCCCGGTCTGGGTGACTATGCTGTGCTACACCAATAAGAGTCCGTGGGCAAGACTCCTTGGCCTACCTGTAATATGATTAACCTTGTAAGTCGCTCTAGATAAGAGCGTCAGCTAAATGCCGTAGATGTAGATGGGTTTACATCCAGTTTTAGAAAGACCTACCATTCACACAAGCAGCATACATACACAAACACCCATAGGCAAAAACACCTCTATGACAGAATAATAACATAGTTATAGCATGCCTTTAAATGCACACATTTATAAACTGCACATACTCTGCACTACACACTGCTGTGCCACAATTAGGACTCATCTTACTGTATATGATTCCATGACCATTCCTTTAAGAGATCCTCAAGAACAGAGCTGCCATGTTTGACCTTTCTTTCAGCTATAGTGTCTGAAGGCAAGACACTACTATAGACAAAGCACAGGCAAGTGAAAGTAGTGATGTTTCTTTCATGAATGAGGTGTCTCTTTCCCTCTTTTCACTCTTTGAATGTTGAGAGACAACTCACTTAAATCTGAAGAGCAGCTGTCACATAACGAATGCCGTTTTACAACATCAACATTGCCGGTGACAGTTTAGGGTAAAAAACAGGCCAGTGCTGCTGGCTCAAGGACAAGCACTGCAATAACTAGGCATAGCCTACAGTACCTAGTGGGAATACAGACATAACATCAGGTACCACACGGCTGTGCTGCTAACTAGAAGGTAAAGGTGGAAGGATAAACACTAAAACTGATCAGCAGGAATCAGACAACCATAGATCACAATGTGTCTGATTTTGAATAAACTGGAATCATTTGGGAGCATAAAGCATCTGGGGAGCTGAGCCAAATGATGTGACACACAGGAAGACAACTGAATTTAGATCACTACAGCATAGACAAATATGTTCCCATGCTGTTAGCATAGCTTGTTTAATAGTGCAGGTCTCTTTAAGGCCCAGAGCTGGAGGAAGGGAGCCTTTCTATTCAGCCTCTCTTCTTCTGTAGGCCTGTTTCAATGTGACGCAGCTTTTAACAAAAAGCCAGAGAGAGAGAGAGAAAGAGAGAGAGAGAGAGAGAGAGAGAGAGAGAGAGAGAGAGAGCTGGGTACACCCTCAGCTGACCAGAGTGTGCAGACACACACTCACACACACAGAGGATTAACGCTCTTTATAAGCTAAAACTGCATTGCAGCGCTCTCGGCTTGATTCTTTATTTACAGATTCTGCATGGAAAGCAAATACTGGCGGCTGGAACGCACTCACTATTCACAGTCTGACTGGACCCACAGCGGGGGAGGAGAATCTATATCAGCCACAGTGCGCTTCTGCTGTCCGTCTCATAATATATGTGATAACCAACCAAACCACCACGGAAAAATGAGCAACACGGTTCCTTTTACTAGACGCACCGTGACTAATGTAGCTCAACAGCAGCTCTCTTAGCCCGAGCGCAATTCTCCAGATGACCCTCTAAATGGACCTTTCATCTACACATCCTAATGACAAGGATCTGAGACTAATAAGTGCAGACATGTCTCAAAAGTGAGGACTGGACCAATACAGCCAAAGCAGGGGAGGACACTGAAGAGAAGAGAAGAGAAGAGAAGAGAAGAGAAGAGAAGAGAAGAGAAGAGAAGAGAAGAGAAGAGAAGAGAAGAGGAGAGAAGAGAAGAGAAGAGAAGAGAAGAGAAGAGAAGAGAAGAGAAGAGAAGAGAAGAGAAGAGAAGAGAAGAGAAGGGAAAGAGGAGAAGAGAAGAGAAGAGAAGAGAAGAGAAGAGAAGAGAAGAGAAGGGAAAGAGGAGAAGGGAAAGGACCGGAAGAGAAGAGAAGAGAAGAGAAGAGAAGAGAAGAGAAGAGAAGAGAAGAGAAGAGAAGAGAAGAGAAGAGAAGAGAAGGGAAAGAGGAGAAGGGAAAGGACCGGAAGAGAAGAGAAGAGAAGAGAAGAGAAGAGAAGAGAAGAGAAGAGAAGAGAAGAGAAGAGAAGAGAAGAGAAGAGAAGAGAAGAGAAGAGAAGAGAAGGGAAAATAAGGGAAGATAAGGGAAGAGAGGAGAAGGGAAAGGACCGGAAGAGAAGAGAAGAGAAGAGAAGAGAAGAGAAGAGAAGAGAAGAGAAGAGAAGAGAAGAGAAGAGAAGGGAAGATAAGGGAAGAGAGGAGAAGGGAAAGGACCGGAAGAGAAGAGAAGAGAAGAGAAGAGAAGAGAAGAGAAGAGAAGAGAAGAGAAGAGAAGAGAAGAGAAGAGAAGAGAAGAGAAGGGAAAGGACCGGAAGAGAAGAGAAGAGAAGAGAAGAGAAGAGAAGAGAAGAGAAGAGAAGAGAAGAGAACAGAAGAGATATAGATACAGATAAAACAGGTCAGGATTTGATAAGCCTGTGTGCTCTCTGTGCATCCTGTTACTGACTGAACCAGCTTTAAGTTGCTGCCACATGTTACATGGTCTGCAGGGTGTATCTGTACTCACGGCTGACTGTGCTTAGAACAAACCACGCACTGCATTTACTGTGCTTTAGTGCCCTCTTGAGGCGAAGGAGGGAACGACACGTCATATTCAAAACACATTCTATTTTAGTCTTTCTAGGAGGTGAATAAAATAGCGCAAACCTTAAAATAAGATACAGCAAAAGGTCCAATTCATCCGAGATTTACCTGTAAACGTATTGGGTTTGTTTGTTGTACTGACTGTATGCTGTAACCCTAAAGTAGCTGGGAATGCACCTGCCACCTTAAATACTCAGATAAACCATCTCAGTGGAATACCCGAGAATACTAGGACTGACCATCCAAACAGCAGCCGCTCAAACCCCCGCCCCCCAAGAAAACACCCCAAACACCACAAATAAAGGCGCCCTGCCTGAAAAGCAGCCCATCAATCAGTCCAGCCACCGCCTATATCCATATCGCCCTGCGGACTGTAGCCTCGCTATAATAACACAACACAGAACACACAGGAGGCCCGACAGCACAGGCTGCTTCCATGCTCTTTATTTCAAAACATGCTTTTTTAACTTACCCTCTTATTTTAGGCTCTGATATGTGTGTCTGGTGCTGACCGTGTGTGCTGATTCCCATATAATGTGGATCTGACTGCTTCCTGAGGCGGCGCCTACGTCAGAGCCGGAGTAAAATGAACCGGGTGCTGGCAGCATGAGGAGAGCGTGCTGGGGAGAGCATGGCAGCCTAGGTGGGGGGTTCCTGTGACCCCCGAGAGAAAGAATGGCCTGTGATACGTCGCCCCCACTATGAACAGTCGTTTGTACAGCACTGTATTAATATTGAGTGCCTGTAGGCTAATCAGTGTCCTGCTTCATTTCTATGGGTACGGTTTACTGCGCTGTGATTGGCTGATAACAAACATGCCATGTCATTAAATGAGTTTGTTTGTTGTGGAGGGGTTTTGTATATACGAGCCCGTTTCCGAACAGGAGAGGACGCTGTAGTAAATAAAACACTGGAAATAGGACTGGAAATCACACAAAGATAACACTGCAAGTATTGAAACTGGGAATTTATTTATTTATTTATTTATTTATTTATTTACTCTGTCTATTTTGAATTCCATGCCGTCAACACATTTTAGCACTAACAATAAACTAATAAAACTGTGTAATAAAAAAACACCTGGAGGAACATCTCGCTACTGATTAGGTTAACTGGCATCAGATCAGCACTATGACTGGGTATAACAAAGAGAGTCTCAGAGAGACAGAGGGTGTGTCCCAGTTGCATCCTTAATATTAATACTAATTAGTTTCTGAGTATGTAGTATAGAGCAGAGGTTCTCAACCTTTTCAATCTTGGGACCCAGCTGTTTATAACTGGACAGTGTAACCCCCAAACCACTCTGTAGCTACACTGGTCCAATGGGAAAATGGCCTTGAGTCATACTGATGTCTTCTGAATTTTATTTCTCTCTCTTTTTTTCAATAGACACCATGAAAACAACAAGAAAACAAAATCTTTGTTCAAGACATGCATTCCTCAGTCCTTTCATGTCTCTAGAGCTGGTGTTCGTTGCTAATTAGGCTGAAGCACATTAGCTAGCAAAACAGTTTAATGCATAACTCAAAACACACAAGTTTAAACTCTGCAGCCGCAATAAACACATAAAAGGTACATTATTACACAAATATAAACAATTATAAACATTTACTGTGTGCAACTCATAGACCATGTGTAAGCTATGGCTGTTTTTGGGGTAGTATGTTTATTCTCTGCTGCCAAGCTGGCTCTAACCCACAGTTCCACTGTTCCACTCTCAGTTACCTAATGTCATGTGTCCCAGTACACTTTACAGTTAAATTACATAACACCAAGTACGCATTTTTAAACAAATGTTATTTTAAAGATGCATATTTTAAACACATTTTACTCTCGTTTTAATAACTGTATGAACTGAAATAACAAATGATTCATAATAAGATAAATAACATGAAATAGACATATCAAGAAATACATCACTCTGAGAGTTACACCCCCCACCTCTAAAACACTAACATCAGTTGACTTGTTACGTGTACCATATCTATGGCAGCACCGATTTTCTAGCAATTGTAAAAGCTTTCTTAATCCGTGCAGCTACCCGGCTATGACCTAATGCTAATGCGACATGCCAGACGTCTCAACATGGAGGTGTAGAGGTTCCTAACGGTGTCCTGTGATAATCCATCCCATGTAGCTTGAATATTCTCACACAGTTTCTGCAGATTTTGTGGTAGGGGTGGAGGTGGAGTGACACCAGCCCTTCTGGACGTGTGGCGCCTGAAACAACCCTTCATCTTGGGGCTGACCACAGTACATCCACACAAGGATTCATTGGCCATCTCAAACAAGACAAAAGCAGGACTCGTCACTGAAGATGACCCACTGCCATTCTGAGTCACTCCATGACAGTCTGGCATGACACCATCCAGTCTTTGGCGATGGTGACGTAGTGTTAAGGGCAGTCGTCGTAGCGATCTGTGTGCATGTAGTCCGGCGCCGTGCAGCCATCTGCCAGTGGTGCTGGCATTAACAGGATGACTCACGGAGGGGCATCACTGCTTACTGAATGTCCACAATCAAGTCTGTTAAAAGAGTCAGGTGCCTGTCCTTGCTCACATCATATGTGCGGTGTGAACCATGGGGAACCATCCAATACCTTTGGGATGGAGTGATCTAGAACTAATGATCCAACATCCATAGCTGACTTCACTAATACTCTTGTGGCTGCAGCCAAATCCTCACAGCAAATGTTCCAAAATGTAATGTAAAGTCTTACCAGAAGTGGAAAAACTCTCCCTATTAACACCCTTGATTTCAGATTATAGATCATCAGGTGTCTATAATCCAAGTTGGTCTTGAACCCAACACATCTTAATACTGCACATTGGAGTTCACGTACAGGAGTACAATACTTACTGCCTCATTTCTCCATCACACCTAACCATACATGCATATTTAAATACCAAGAAGTTGATCAGTCTGGCAGGAAGCGATGGCCACACAAACTCTACCTCCTTGTGAAATCCCAGACTGTGGTAGAGCTTATGAGCATCTGATTGCACCAGAGAGGTGAAGAGTACCACTCTGGCCACCTTGTGACTGGCTGCAAACCTCAGGGCAGTCCGACACAGTGCTTTTCCGAGGCCTTGACCCCGGGACTCTTTCTTCACATAAATGCGTTTTAGCTCCCAGGCTCCAGGCTCTTCCACACATGGCAGTAAGGCCACTGTCCCCACTATGGACCCTTTAGACTCTGCTACCCAGAAGCAACTAACCTGGCCCGGGTGCATGTACGAGGCCTGAATGTCCTGCAGGTCTTCTCTAAGTCCAAGTTGTACTCCCTGCTCAAAGAAGTACTGGACAACAAATCTGCCAGCAAGCAGGACTCCACCGAGACACAGCAGGGAGGCCAGGAATGAGCTGGAGAACAGAATGAAGATGAGGAAGAGTCCAAACACTACAGACTGAACCCAGTGTTGCTTCAGAGTGTGGACATACACAGCTCCTACATGCTCTCTGAAACCAGTAGTGTAAGCTTCCCGCACAGCAGAGTAGTCAGAGTCACAATACTGCCGGATCTGATAGTACATCTGTGAGAGAGAAAGAGAGAGAGAGAGAGAGAGAGAGAGAGAGAGAGAGAGAGAAAGAGAAAGAGAAAGACAGAGAGAGATTAAGACAGAGAGAGAGAGAGAGAGAGAGAGAGAGAGAGAGAGAGAGATCAGATATACATAGACAGATAGACATACACTTCAACAGTAGGTCAGTATCTCTCTGGCCTCCCCTGGGCTAATCCATTAGTGGCTAGATGTGATACTGGAGTTCATGACTCTGGAGTCTGCTCTGTCCCACCTGCTCTGTTCTCCCCTTCTCTTCTACAGAGGTTGGACACACCCAGGTAGGTAAAGCTAAGGTGAACCCTTCAGTTGGTCTTTGACCATTATCTTACACAGTAGAGCAGTTTACAGGTAAGTATACATGATCTCTAGGTATTCTGTGATGTGTACCGAACCTTACATCATCACACTATGGTAATAACACAGTCAAAACACAGAACACAGTTATTCCAAAAAAGATTTTAATTAAAATAAGAGTTTCATGTACATACACGCTACATGCCCAGTCAACTGCAAGCAGGTGGTTAGCACAAGAGCTATATAAACTGTGGCACAGAAATTTGCCATGCCTTTTACAGTCAAGACCTTCTTTGTTGAAAATCACAAATAACACAATAACAATTTGCATAGAAGCCTGCCAGACCTGTCTGGATGCAAACTCAACATCAGACTAACAGTCAGAAAGAAAGAAATTTAGAAATAGCTTTGAGACTACAAACACTCTCTCTTTAGACCCCCTTCCTTTAGTGCAAGACAGCCATTGTAGTGTAGATAGCAGGCAAGTAAAGATTAAAAAAGAAAATATGAACCAGTAATACACTGGTTAAATACAGCACTGGACTCAAAGGCTATTATAATTTATTAAAATCCGAGTGCATTAGCCATGCCCTCAAACAAGCTGTGAATGACTACAGTTGGTGTGCTCAACATGTTGTCCTGTATCAAAGTAATAAAACGCTAAATGAATGGACAGAGCAAAGCGTCTTTGAAAAACCTCAGTTTCCTGGCTGCTGCAAGTCCAGCATGTACTTAATAACCATGAATTTGGTGATCCCAGAATACAGCTGTGGGGCAGCAAACTCTCTGATGTTTTTATAGCCCACACGTTCATAGAGCTTCTGAGCATCTTTCTGGACACTTGAAGTGTACAGTACTACAGCTGGGCACCCCCGTTCTCAGGCAAAGTCTGCAACAGTCCGGCACAGGGCTTTGGCAATGCCCTGACCCCTATAAGAGGACTTCACTGATACTCGCCTGAGCTCCACACAACCCTCATTCTGCTTCGCAGGGCAGCACCCCACCATTCCCACCACCTGCCCCTGGCTCTCAGCTACCCAGAAGCAAGAGTTGGGCTTCTCCAGATAGAACTGACGGATGTTGCTGAAGTCATTGTGCATGGCATTCTGGATGTAGCTGCAAACCATGTAGCAGATTCCCTGCCGGGCGGCGAACAGGAGGAGAGTAACGGCCAGTATGGGCAGCAGGAGAGACCTGGAGATGGTCAGTACAACGCAGAACGCAGACACCAGAAGCACCTGGATATGCAGCTGCTTTAACATGTACATGTAGAAGTATGGGATCTGTTCGTGCAGACCAACAGTGAAGATGTCCTTCACGTTTACCTCGTCGTCAGCCGCATAGAGCCGAATCCTCACTTCAGCCATGACCTTCAAGGCAAAACATGCATCACCAGTTGCACTCTGAAATCACAAATCTCTGACTTGGTAGAACGTAAAATGGCAATGTTAATCAAATGCATCTACAAATAAACTAATAAGCTGTCTCTATCAAGATCAGTTAAAGATCTCTTCACGATGCATCAATTATAACTGAAGAACTCGATAAACATATCTTTTCTGCAGGTTAATTGTTTTTTAACATAAATAAACTGTTTAAACAAATATTTTTCACATACAGCATACCGGCTCTGCGTGATCAGTCAGTCTTGTGGCACGAGTTGCTCAGGCGCTGTTCACAAACTAACTGTAGATGCAAATGATGCAGGAAAACCAACAGCAAGACATTTGCAAACCTCTGCCCAATCATTTTTCATCACAAACAAAACAAACAACATGTACATATTATGGCTTTTATCTCTTTCCAACAGGCCAACACCCATATGTGCATGCTTTGTGGCACTGTAGTTATTAACCACACTGCTTTATAAGAGTAAGCTATTACATGCCTCTTATACATATTACAGTTATGAGTTCATAACTTAACAAATCATGTACTAACCAAAAATGTTTTCAGTCAGTCTACATGATGTTCACTTCATCTAATACTTGAAATGAATCAATGACGAACAAATTAGAAATATAAATGTCATGATCCACTAAGATTATATGTTATGCGAGTATTAACTAAAGAATATCGAACAGTAATGATCTTGACTGCTAACACAATTTATCTTTTGTGAATCCTAATCAAAAGATGTTTATCCTTAAAAAACTGTGATGAGCTCAATAAACACTTGTATACAAGAGAACAGGACATATTAGTCCATAAAACACATCAGTAAATACTCCTATATACTAAAGTAGGAAACATTAGTCCACAAACAACTTTAATAAACACATCTCTTTATGTTATAATAGGAGACAGCAGACATGGGAACAAGTCACTAAGTTGCAAGTAACAAGTAAGTCTCAAGTCTTAACAATCAAGTCACGAGTCAAGTCCCAAGTCAATACAAGCAAGTCTCGAGTCAAGTCCCAAGTCAATACAAGCAAGTCTCAAGTCAAGTCCCAAGTCAATACAAGCAAGTCTCAAGTCAAGTCCCAAGTCTTAAACTTCGAGTCCTAGTCAAGTCACCAGATGTCATTTCAATATTTCACATAACTGATGCAGCTGATTCATAGTATATTAAACTGACATAATCATAAATGTTTTTAAAGTTTGTATTTAGGTATAACAAAAACCAACTTGCATCATCTCAAACAGTTCAAACAAACAAAGTTGCTATTTTACTTAACAGGAACAAGTAGTGCAAATCGTTAATTAAATAATTTGAGGATTAAATAACCTGCAAAGTACTGTGCAGCAAACAAAGTACTTACTGTAATCTCTAATAGATATGTACTAAACGCAGTATGGAAAAATGAATGTGACATTATACCACAGTTTACAGCAACAAAAAGTCAAGGTTTATGGATTAAAAAAAATTAGGAAAGGACAAGAATATCATATGATTCATGATATCATATGAGCTGTTTCAGTATGCTATAAATTTCTGTAAATAGGCTAACAAAGTACACTACATCATTGTTTCTCAACCCTGGCCCTGGAGGCCCACTGCCCTGCACTTTTTATTGTTTTCCATTCTCCCAACACATCTGATCCAACTAATCACCTCATAGTCAGCCCATTACAGAGTTAAAATAGGTGTTGAAGCAGAAAAAAACACTAAAATGTGCAGGGCAGTGGGCCTCGAAGGCCAAGGTTGAGGAACACCACACTATAATGAAGTGGTAGAACACATTCCACCTACAGGAATTTTTAATGACATCACATTCTAAACCCATAAGCGTTATTGATGGACCTGTAATATATATATCGTCGCCGTCCAATGAAAAACATGTATCTCCATTTTTTGTCCATTTTCACTTTAATGCATAATTTGAAAACGGCGGCAGTCGTTTACACTGTGAGATCTACATGATGAATAGACCAACAGAAATGGCCCAAAATTGCTTAGAAAAACGTCTGGTTCCATTGACTTACATTAAAATTGAATGAGGTTTTTGGCCTCTCTTGTAAAGTTGCCATTTTGGAAATGTTGTTTTTCTTTGGACAGCGACAATATATATATATATATATATATATATATATATATATATATATATATATATATATATATATATATATATATTATATATATATATATCCTCTAACAGCATGTGTGAACTGCTGTGTTTTGAAAACTTTTTCTGCTCTATGCTAATTCACCACGTCGTGGCTGAGATGCTGTGGTTCCTAAACACTTTAATTTTCAGTAAAATCTCTCACAGTGAACGGTGTGAGAGAGGGACGAACAGAGGACAACAGCTTTGTTTACATTCGCTGCTGTTTATTATTATGTCGCTACGTTTGCTAGCTTGCTAACTGCTATACGCGAAATATACACAGCACAGACTTACTGTTCTTTGTGCAGTCTCAAATGTCGAGTTTGAAGTGGTTGCACCTCCATCTGTGATCTTGACTCCACATGTCTTGCATACCGCAGTTCTTCTTTTATTTACTACATTATAATCTTTGTAGTTGAACAGGATTATTTTTGGGATCATGTTACTCGTCTTCTCCGCACAAATTCAACACTGGCGCCCCCCTCAAAGCTTCCCGTGATTGGCTGTACGGTTACGGCTTTACTTGTTGCTAGGTTACGGATCATTTGGGCTGAGCGGCTCAGCTCCCTAGCGTTACAGCGCCATTTAATATAAAATGATCCAGTTACGTGATTCAGTTTTACTTATTCATTATGTTAAAGTAGGGTTGTCAAGTCTTTTCGAGTCTTAAAGCTCAAGTCTGATTCCAAGTCAAAGTCAGTAAAGGTAAAGTCTAAGTCAAGTCGCAAGTCTTTAGTAATGTTGTCGAGTCAAGTCACAAGTCATCAGTTTAGTGACTCGAGTCGGACTCGAGTCCAAGTCATGTGACTCGAGTCCACACGTCTGGGAGACAGTAGTCCATAACCATCCTCAATAAACACTCCTCTACACTAGGAGACAGTTGTCTATAACCATCCTCAATAAACACTCCTCTACACTAGGAGACAGTAGTCCATAACCATCCTCAATAAACACTCCTCTACACTAGGAGACAGTAGTCTACACTAGGAGACAGTAGTCCATAACCATCCTCAATAAACACTCCTCTACACTAGGAGACAGTAGTCCATAACCATCCTCAATAAACACTCCTCTACACTAGGAAACAGTAGTCCATAACCATCCTCAATAAACACTCCTCTACACTAGGAAACAGTAGTCCATAACCATCCTCAATAAACACTCCTCTACACTAGGAGACAGTAGTCTATAACCATCCTCAATAAACACTCCTCTACACTAGGAAACAGTAGTCCATAACCATCCTCAATAAACACTCCTCTACACTAGGAGACAGTAGTCCATAACCATCCTCAATAAACACTCCTCTACACTAGGAGACAGTAGTCCTTAAACATCCTCAATAAACACTCCTCTACACTAGGAGACAGTAGTCCATAACCATCCTCAATAAACACTCCTCTACACTAGGAAACAGTAGTCCATAACCATCCTCAATAAACACTCCTCTACACTAGGAGACAGTAGTCTATAACCATCCTCAATAAACACTCCTCTACACTAGGAGACAGTAGTCCATAAACATCCTCAATAAACACTCCTCTACACTAGGAGACAGTAGTCCATAAGCATCCTCAATAAACACTCCTCTACACTAGGAGACAGTAGTCCATAAGCATCCTCAATAAACACTCCTCTACACTAGGAAACAGTAGTCCATAACCATCCTCAATAAACACTCCTCTACACTAGGAGACAGTAGTCCATAACCATCCTCAATAAACACTCCTCTATGCTAGGAGACTGTAGTCTATAACCATCCTCAATAAACACTCCTCTACACTAGGAGACAGTAGTCCTCAAAGTAAAAAAAAAAATCAACACTGCACACAATGCACAGAAGACATCATGACAGACATCAAACCACACCCAATAGAAAACAGTAATGATCATGTATAGAGGAATAATGGAGACAGGAGAGGGTGGAGCCAAAAACAGGACACTGTGACATCACTTTAGATCCGGGGCTGGAAACATTAAAAATGTCTTGAAAAGTAATGCCAAAGTATTAATGAATGATGAATAACTCTAAACACTGTATCAGCTGATTAGTTAATTATGAATCAGATCAGATAAATATGGTTACAGATCAGATGTCTGCTTGTTGTTATAAAGGCTTGCAGGAAAATCTGCAGCAAACCAAAAGCAGCACTAACATCTCTACTAGGGTCAGCAGACGCAATAGGCACAGAAGCAGATAAAAGATGGTTGTTTTCTGAAATATTATCACTTCTATCACGAGCTGGACTGCCTAAACACAGTTGGCCAACTCCAAAACCAAACCAAAGACATGATGAATTAAAAGAGCTTCTAATAAGGTCAACCCTTAGTAATAACACAGTCAAAACAAGTGACGCAAAAAAGGTTTTAATTACAAGAACCTTTAAGATACAGCTGAGAGAACATGACAGGGAACACAAGAGTCTATTACTGTTATTGTAAAAATCAAAATACACTCATTATCAATAAAACCAGCTGCACCCAGAAGGAATCAACTAACAGAAAGGTAACTTGCTTGGTACGTTTGACTTTGTGAGAGCAAATGCCAACAGTTGCACAGCGCAGGACTACATGCATGCAGACCGTTACAACTGCCCTTCAACACCACGTCAACATTGTTAAAGACTGCATGGAGTGCCAGACTGCCATGGAGCGCCTCAGGACGCTACTTCTGTATGTGTAGCTCAATAAAAACTGTTCACATCAGTCTACATTTATCATCATTTATTATTCCTGGTAACCTTTCTCTTCCTTCCCAACAGCTTTACAATCCCACACTTCCTTCTGTGTGCAGCTATTCTTTTAATGATAAGTGTAATTACATTTAGTCTTTTTATCCAGTAGCAGAAAGTTAAAAGGAAAATGTTAAATGAAAGACATTACACTGCATACATATTACAATAATTTTTCACAGCTGTATTAAATGACTAACCTTGATTTCTTGGCTCACTTTTTGATCTCATCTTTTGCATGTGTCTGTAATACAAACTCATACATTCCTAAAAGGCTGACAGCATGACTTTCTTATCTCTGTACCTATAAAGGCCCTTTGCTCCATACGAAGTCCTAGGCTAAAATAGATATTGAGTGTTAAATGAGTGGACGGGGCAAAGCGTCTTTTGAAACATTCAGTTTCCTGGCTGTTTTAAGTCCAGCATGTACTTAATCACCGTGAAGTTTGTGATCACAGAATGCAGCCCTGAGGCAGCAAACTCTTTGACCTTCTTGTAACCCATGCGCTCATACAGCTTTTGAGCATCTACCTGGACATTTGAAGTGGTCAGTACTATAGCCGTACAGCCGTGTTCTTGGGCAAAGTCTGCAACAGTCTGACACAGGGCTTTGGCAATACCCTTGCCCCTGTGAGAGGGTTTCACTGACATCCTCCTGAGCTCCACGCAACCCTCATCCTGCTTTGCCGAGTAGCACCCCACTATGCCCACCACTTGACCTTGGCTCTCAGCTACCCAGAAGCAGGAGTTGGGCTTCTCCAAAAAGAACTGACGGATGTTGCTGAGATCACCACACAAGGAGGTTTGAACGTACTTGTATATGAAGTGGCAGATTCCCTGCCAGCCTGCTACCAGAAGGAGGGTAACTGCCAGTATAGGCAGAAGGAGAGACCGGGAGCTGGCCAGCAGAATGCAGAACACAGACACCAGCAGGATCTGGATGTGTGGCTGCTTCAGCATGTGCTTGCAGCAGTCTGGGATGAGCCCATGCATACCGGTAGTAAAAATGTCCTTCACGTCCACTTCATCATCATCCACAAAGCGCCGAATCTTCACTTCAGCCATGGCCTTCAAACCACACAAACAGCATCACAGGTTACACTCTAAATACATTCTGTATTTAGTGAGAGAAATAAAAGCCACAGAGCAAAACCAAACATATCTGCATCTAGCTCCGCAGCCAAAAGTGTAGACCCATCACTTTCTCCTGACCTGACTTGACCATATTTAAATTACCATAATTGTACTTATAGTTGTTGATAGTGTTGTTCAAATAAATAGATACTTCATTAGCTCATGATTATTCAATTATGAAATACCCCATATTGGTGTTTGACATTATGAACTATCAATACCACTATAAAGTGCTACCAGAGAATGTGCAGCCGGAAAGCACTATACATACACATGGGCGATATGGCAAAAACACACTCACCAAAAGACTGAACCAGCTGCACCCAGAAGGAATCAACCAACCGAAATGAAACTTGGTGGGTAGGTTTGACCTCCTGAGACATTCAAGTTTCACACACAGCCCTGCACATGCTGTCAGCAAGGACGGGCCTTATCGCTGTACCTACCACAGCCACCCAGCGACAAGTGCAGACATTCAGCGAGCAGTGATGTCCTCCATGAGTCATTCTGTTAGGGCCGACACCAATGGCTGACGGCTGCACAACGCAGGCATACATGCACGCAGACCGTTACAACGACTGCCCTTAATACCACGCCAACGTCACAACAAAAATGCTATGGTGTCATGCCAGACTGTCATGGAGTGACTCAGAATGGCAGTGGGTCATCTTCAGTGACCAGTCCCGCTTTTGTCTTGGTGAAGACGACCAAGGAATCCATGTGTGGAGGCACTGTGGTCAGCACCAAGATGAACAGTTTGTTGTCATGCGTCACACATCCAGAATACCTGGTGTCACTACATCTCCACCCCTACCACAAAATCCGCAGGAACTGTGTGAGAACATTCAAGATGCATGGGATGGATTATCGTAGGACGCCATTAGGAATCTCTACGATGTCTGGCATGTTGTGTTCCTGGTAACTAATCTTCCTTCCCTGTAGCATTGCAATCCAATACTTCCTTCTTGGTGCAAATATTTTGTTGATGGCGAGTTTACAGCATTGCTTTACAATATCTGGTATATCATGATACGTATTTTATCAAACATCTGAAAAAGAAAAAACACAGATCACTTGACTTGTCTATAAGTCATGCATGCCAAGCCGACAAGCAGCAACACGAAAACCATGACTAAGTAATTCTTGTTGAACCGAATCTGACACACACAAAACTGACAACATTGAACAGAAAGTTGTCTGCAGCTTCTCTAATCCAGATGACAATAAAGAAGAAGCTTCTGGAAAGATTTTCTGACAGCTCAGTGTTTCTCAGCCCTGGTCCTGGAGACCCTGCACTGCACAGTTAAGTGCTTTACCTGCTCCCAACACACCTGATTCATCTCACCCATTCACTAACAAGCCCTTACAGAGTCGGGTGGGCGGGTGGTATATCAGAGAATCTACTAAAACGGGTAGGGCACTGTACCTCCAGGAGCAGGGTTAAGAAACGAGCCAGCGAGTGAACGAGGGACCTTTACCCACCAATAAGTAAACACCGGAGAACAAACGAGTGGTCGTAACTGCAGGACCCATTCTGTAATGAGTAATGAGGAGCCCATCACACCTAACGTTACCTGAGCTCTTTAAAAATATACGATACCTTAACAAAACAACTCACAACAACAAGGAGTCTGTCAGGTGCGGCGGAGCCCTCAGCCGTGTAATAGTCCTGGGTGACCTTTACCCTTACCTGGAGGAGCAGAAATCAGCTGCGTCTCGGGCTTCCACTGCAGTGATTATGAAGGTATACCTAGCCTGGGCTGTGACGCCCCTCGACGCCGCTGAACTGTTCATGTGTTAACGTTATTTCACCCGATAGAAGTTAAAGCTCGAGCTGCGTTATGCTCTTCTACCATTTCGGATTTCAGTGAATGTGGAGTCAGCTTTCTGTCAGTGTTTATATTTAGTATCGGCGAACTACTGGACCCGTACTGTCTCCGTGTGGTACTTGGTTCGGTGACGGTCGCCTTTAAACTTTATACACACAAATCAAGTATCCGGTCCGGTATCGTCCGGTAAACATAAACAAATCAACGCTCGAGCTACGGAAGGAATAAAGGTCCAACAGCGACGGCACGGGCGCCTGTGTTAACCCTATCGGTGCCGAACAAAATCCGGATTTATTCATCAGGGCAGCATTTATACTGTTTATTTTCCCATTAAAAAAGGTTCCTTGAAATCGGCGTGTATCCCTCTGTGTTTATATATAGAAACTGAGCCTGCGTCTCAGATGTATAGTACATATTAATACTGCACAGTAGATCTGTAATAATCTTAAAGCTATGACTTCGGGCAGGTTAGTACACAGTATATCAGCACACTAAGCTGCTTGGGGCCCTAGGCCATCCCTCCTCCCTCTTCATTCCTTCCCCATTTATAACCAGTAGGGTGGCCACATTTGTAACCCCAAAAAGGAGGACATTAGAAAGGGGGTTATATGTAAAACACATGAATGATTGCTTTATCACCTAATTGAGTGTGTTATGGATGACATTTGTGAGTCAGATGGGAGTTTACTACTTGACTAGCATTTACTGAGGTTAGCTGTAGGCATGTTATTTGACAGGGACGTGAGCCAGTGAACATTTTAATAAGGTCATCCCGGAAAGAGGGCTAATACTATGCCGGACTGTGGACTGGGAGTTGAAAAACCGGACGTGTGGCCACCCTATTTACCAGTCTGAAAAAAACAGCTAGTTCACGCCTTAACCCATTACTTTCCAGAAGTCTCCAATGGTAAAAAGCAACACCGACGCTCACTATTGTTTTACTGTTCTTTTCGTCACTTGAGGACTAAGGCAGGCCTAAGTTAATTGACAACTGATACTTCTGTGACTCACTATCGCCGCAAAGTGGTATTACAGACAGGACTGGTAAGGGTTAGCTTGTTAGCATGCTAACTTAAGTAGGTATTCCCACAACATGATACATAGATCTTTGATATATCATCAAAACTGTTATTTCACGTTCTGTTGATTTGTTCAGCTTTAGTTAATTTTGGAATGTTTTAAACTAAGAGTACATTTTGTTTGCGTGATCTTATAATTTGCACATTTAAGCAAAAGCTTTTACTGAACACAGCAGTATTAAAGAACTGCTGCTCAGAGATGGTGACACAACAAGGAAGCAGGCAGGTCACATTTAACCATGCACTTCCACTCCATGATAGACAGGAACACAACACAGCTAACCACATAACCCAACACAGAATGACACAACAACAACAGCTAGAACATCATCTCACCCTACAGCAGGTCCAGCAGTCCCAGGAGTGTGTAGCCTCCTGCACTTCAACGGCTGTGCAAGCCAGTAGTGGAAATTTATATAGTGACCCCTTTTATATGAGGTCACGCTGTTGTGTAACCTCATGTAGTCCCTGGGGTGTGCAGTGGAGCTGCAGTTTTTAAACACAGTATGCAGTTTTAGCATAGAGAAAACCAGCTTAGACCTGAAGTTCATAACATGGACATGATGCTGAGTAAAGGACAACACAACTTCAAAAGGTCAAAAAAGATAAACGGGGCTAAAGCCTTAAAATGTTAATTACACCGACATGCAAAAACTCATGGGAAATCAGTGAGCGGCGTTACCTTAGGGGCCGGTTTTGGAAGAACCACCCCTGAATATCCGTTGTGAGGTGTAATGTTAAAACTGACCAATGTGCAGAAATCCAGTCTACAGGAAATTCTCCTCAGAGTTGTGCCAGGGAAGGCATCCACCAAATCTGGCCCAACTGCACAGTTCTTTAATGCAGTATTGGTGAACGCTGACATTGCCTACATCCAGAAACTTGTCCAGTCCATGCCAAATGGAATCACAGCTGTTGATAGATTAATTAAATAATCAGTCCAATAAAACAGATAAATGTTGGCTTGTAGGCTTAATGTTATAGTTATACAGGATTTATACACTCAAAATACAGAGGGGGAAAAACACTCCATCTTCACTACAACACAAATATAAGCATTGTTGTCATATTATGGGCTAATACTAAAAACAGAAACAATGGCTCCATCACGGTCTGAAAATGGGTAAACAATCCTTCTTCGTCTGGTTTTAAATCCAGAAACTTTCATCAGCTCACAGAACTGTTGGACATGTAGACCTAGGTGGGTGATGTCTTTACTGTGTAGTGTTTGCAGAGCTCCCTCTGACACGAAGCCACCATTCTGGCACTCCCTTTCCAAGTCATGAATAACTGCATGGATGAATGTCTGAGCATACTCGAACAAATATGCAAGACATGTTGTGCCAAGCCATGTTATGTGTGAGCACTGCCTACCATCACTCAAAGCATCATTAGCCGAGTTAGCAAAGCTAGCCAATTGTCTCTGCCAACATGATGCATCTTATGTTAGATTGTTATATTAGACGCTATATTCATTTATAGAGCCTTTAAAGTAAGTACGGTGACTCTGTGAAAGAAAAGTCAGACTCGATTTATGAACGCAAAACAGAAAGAATGACCTGATTTTTAAAATTAATTTTATTTATAATTGTTAAACCAGAGGAGGAGGAAAGCTTGTATCAGAGCATATTAGAAGAGTATGGAAGTTTGTTTATAAAAAATACGGCTCTCTGAACCCAGTAAATTACACTTCCCACACAACAACACAAAAAGTAGCACAGAAATGTCTTATTATAATGAGATTTTAATCACGTACATGAAATAGATTAAAGCAGAACAGTTACCCAGAGGATGTACACATGCCAGCAGGTTTTACTAAAGGGAGTCAAAGACGAACATAACCAGCTACTCTAGGGACTCTGTAGGGACTACAATATATTCTACTGCAGTGGAGCTTAGCCCTGGTCCTGGATATGCTCATTCTAGTGCCTCCCTACTGCTACTG
The DNA here is from genome assembly GCA_024036415.1 of Prochilodus magdalenae. Lineage (NCBI taxonomy): Eukaryota > Metazoa > Chordata > Actinopteri > Characiformes > Prochilodontidae > Prochilodus > Prochilodus magdalenae. The sequence continues at coordinate 549,460 of JAMWET010003177.1, forward strand.
CTTGATAATTAGCTTATTTGTTGAAGAAAGCAGCAAGACAAAAACATGTACAGAGCCTTCAAGGGCAGCCATGAGAGTAACACATCCATAGTGCAAGTTTTTTCTGCTGTCAGATTGTGGTCAGCAACAAAAACTGACCCCTGTCTGACCGTTCACCAGTACCACACTGATTATGTACAGTAACCTCTATAGTTAAAACTAATTTTCCACATTGTTTTGAATAGATTGCTTATCAAGACTACTTTTAACTGTATATACTGTCAGTTGGCTTTAGAGAGAGTGGAGGTAATACAGTGTTACTTTTGTCTCATCCTTGTCGTTGGATCTTATCATCTTCAAAACAAAATGCTTTGGTACACAGCATAGACCGTGACTGTTTATTTCACTGTCCTCGTATTCACAGGGGCCACCACTCTCAACAATGCTTCCGTCTGATATACTGAAGTAATAAAATCAAGCAGGATAAGTGGATGGAGCAAAGCTTATTCAGTTTCCTGGCTGCTGCAAGTCGAGCCTGTACTCAATCACTGTGAAGTTGGTGATCCTAGCCATCAGTTCTGGAAAGACAAACTCTCCGACCTTTTTGTAGCCCACATGCTCATACAGCTTCTGAGCATCTGCTTGGACAATGGAAGTGTACAGTACCACAGCTGGATAGCCTCGTTCTCTGGCAAAGTCTGACACAGTCCGGCACAAAGCTTTGGCGATGCCCTGGCGTCTATGAGAGAGCTTCACCGACATCCTCTTAAGCTCCAGACAGCCCTTGTTCTGTTCGGAAGGCAGGCACGCCACTGTGCCCACCACACGACCCTGGCTCTCAGCCACCCAGAAGCAGGAGTTTGGCTTCTCCAGGTAGGTCTGACGTATTTGGTTGAGGTCCAGTTGCAGAGAAGTTTGAATGTACCTGTGGAACAAATAGTTGACTGCCTGCCGGCCTGCAGCCAGAAGGAGAGTAACGGCCAGGACGGGCAGAAGAAGAGACTTGGAACTGGTCAGAAGAGCGCAGAAAACACATGCCAGCAGCATCTGGGCGAGTGGCAGCTTCAGCACATGCATGCAGGAGGACGGGATGTGCTCACTCATTCCTAGAGTGAAGATGTCCTTCACGTCCTCGTCGTCCTCATCCTCATAGCGACGGATCTGCACTTCAGTCATGGCCTTCAGTTCAAACACAAACAGCATCACAAGTTACACTCACAGCAACAACACAAACTGTCACTGATCTAAACAGCAGCACACATCCAAGGAATGCATTCACATCAAACTGTGAAGTTGTTTCTAGACAGATTAAAGGTTCTAGATAATAACTGAGCGTGTAAACATCAAACCCATAGTGCCCTTTGACCTTACGCAACACAAAAACCTGAACTGAACTAAAACAAATAAGTGTCAACTGTCCTAGCATTGTTATAAAAGCAGACCTTCTCATGGAACAAGTTGGTTTTGTCCTTTATTAGTCCTTTACTGGGCAATTGTGTTCTGTTCTCTGTTCTTCCATTGTAAACACTGCAATGAAACTCAGTTTTATAGAGAACCCTTCCCACTGGCTATTTTAAGCCAACGGTGTCATTTAACACACAACTAACCTTATCAGAGTTTGAGGAAATAGTCAGTCTGCTCAGCCCAGACAGTCCCTAGTATTGTTGGTGCCCACACAAGGGTACAGTGACCCTAAGGCTATTGTTAAAATTGTAAATACTGCACAACACGCACGTCTTCATCTGAACCAGAGCTGCAGTAACAGCCTTCTCTTCCAGTGTCCGACTGAACATCATCATCTCTTCACCACCCGTTTATTACTTAACCTGGCGGCAAAAACTGACTAATATCCTCACGAATTTCGTACATATCCATAATGGGGACCTCACTTAGTAACAAACCGGTCATATCGTGCATGCATTTATCCACCATAACCCTAACCCTGGAGTCTTTCTCCTACCTACCTTCACGATAATCCAATCCTTCGTCGTTCCGCTAGCTTTAACTTTTAGAGGAGCTCGAGCGCCGCTGATCAGAACACAGCAGGAAGTCCACACGCGACCTGTCAAAATAAAAGTCTTGTTTAGGCGAAAAGAGAACAAAAGTCTCGCAGATTAAATTATTATACCACACTTACCATCAAACTATAAGGTCCAGCTGAGGTCTTGGAATTTATTTACGATGGCTAAAATATTATATAAATGAACGTTTGGGGTCTTTTTAATTAGCCTGGTGGAGGTCTGCAGCTCGGCTTCTCGGCTTTATCCTTATCATCATCAACAACAAAAGGGACTACGGGCAAAACAAAAGGGAGGGGCAAAAATATTTTTAGAAATATATGTGTGGTTTTATCTGTTTTTTATTTTTATATTTTTTAGATTATTTATTTATTTATTATTTTGTAGTTATGTACAGAGGTATAAATATACAACTCAAATTACATTATGGGAGAAAACAATACATTTCCTGATATGATATTGTTCCATTCCACACACACTAATACACACACACACAGTTGCACAGCTATTAACATCATGGGGTAACACAAACATTTTATATAATATAATATAATATAATATAATAATGCTCTTTCTATGACATACCAAACCTAATATAATATAAAATGTCTAAGTCATTATTTTCTATAAGATTTACAACCAGAATTAGAGCTCTATCAAGCCATTCTTTTCAAAAAAAGGGAATTATGCCTATAAAGCATGCATGTGTTCCATGAGATAGAGGTGTTTTGAGAAAAACTGTGCTTTAAAATGTCTTTTTTAACATTACTTAATGGAATGTCCGTTCTCCACCATGCATTGTCACAGCTTTGCATTGCAATAACGCAGTTACCCTGTACATTGTTACATCACCACATTATAGGCATTATTAAAAATGAACAAAAACATTTTCCAGTTCAAAACAAAATCTGCACAATCAACCACAATTACCTCTTTCCACATAATGGTATTGCTAACATAAGCACAGACATGGGGGCAATTTAGACTTAAATCTTTTTATTTTTGTCTAGAATCTAGGTATGTAATATCTGTAATTATTGTAATGTTTTTGCTTTATTGGTTAATAGCAATGTGTGAGGTAAAGTGCATTACATTCACACATATGATCCAATAATAAAACGGGTAATAGAAAGAAGAGCTTCTTAGAAAACATTTTACATGCCTTTTCTGTTTTTACGTCCCATGGTGAAGTATTTTTGACTAATTTGGTTGTTCATTGAATCAAGGCTTGGTAACCACATACATAAACATACCATCACACAAAACAACTTTATTCTGAAGACCAGTGATGTAATGGAGGAGGGGTTAAGACATAACAGCAACAAGTGTATAAACAAAATACACAGGAACATAAAATAGTTAGACCATTGCTATAACTGTTATATCATTAAGTCCTTGATAAGTTATTCAAAATCATTGTTCCGTACATGTAATAATCTCCGACTTTCATGTTGATTAACTGACGTCTTTACATTTTTTATTATTATATTTTTAGGAGGCAGGAAATCAGATTTTATTAGAAATCTGTGCAACATAATTACATGCACTTGACCAATCAGATAACTGTAAAACCCCCAGGTCTAAATAAGTCATACATTCTTCAGGTTTTCTGTTTTTCAGATCAAACAGAAAAAGTGTAAAGTGATGTAAACATAAACATAAAACTTAATGCCACTGCTTTAAAACCCATCCACTCACCCACTCACTCACCCATCCACTCACTCACTTCATTCATTCATACTGCTTATCCTTCGGCGTTGCCGGACATTGCTGGAGCCTATCCCAGCGTTCATTGGGCAGATGTTAGGAAACATCCAGGTTGCCAGTTCATCACAGGGCAGACACGCAGACAAACACTCTCAAACACATTCACACCAAGGAGCAATTTAGCATCTCCAACTCGACTGCATTTCTTTGGACTGTGAAAGGAAACCAAGACACCCAGAGGTAACCCATGCAGACACAGGGAGAACATGCCAATCCCAAACACAAGTCACTTTACCTGAAAATATGAGCACACATCATCTAAGATTAAGATTACCTAAATCCTTTGCTTTGTCATGCGTGCAGCTGGTTTGATTATATCATGCATATAGTTTGTTGTGTCTCATGGTTGCTCTGTTAAACGCATACTCTGCTTATTTGTTGTACTGCAGTCTATTTTGTGCTGTGCTGCCCTCCCTCCGCCTTTAGTGACTGTGCTCACCTCCCTCCGCCTTTAGTGACTGTGCTGCCTTCCCTCCGCCTTTAGTGACTGTGCTGCCTTCCCTCCGCCTTTCGTGACTGTGCTGCCTTCCCTCCGCCTTTAGTGACTGTGCTCACCTCCCTCCGCCTTAAGTGACTGTGCTGCCCTCCCTCCGCCTTAAGTGACTGTGCTGTCCTCCCTCTGCCTTTAGTGACTGTGCTGCCCTCCCTCCGCCTTTAGTGACTGTGCTGCCCTCCCTCTGCGTTTAGTGACTGTGCTGCCCTCCCTCCGCCTTTAGGGACTGTGCTGCCCTCTCTCTCCCTCAGTGACTGGGCTGCCCTCTTTTTCCCTCTATGACTGTGCTGCCCTCTCTTTACCTTCAGTGACTGTGCTGTCCTCTCTCCACCTTTAGTTATTGTGCAGCCCTCCTTTCGCCTGTAGTGACTGTGATGCTGATTTAATGTTGATCTGTCACATGACAAATTCCTAGATTAATGTACCTTATTGATTAAAAATGTTCAATCAAATCTTCAGATACATACACAGAACACAGAACACCATACTTTCAGGTGCCAGTGTCAATAACGTACAATGCATTTCCTTACAAAGTACTACAAACGCTTCACGGTGGAGGCTACATCACTGTGTTGGATTTTTACAATAGAAAACAAGTCAGCAGTTCAAAAATAATCAAGAGTCTTTACATGGATTTCTTTGCACTTTTGGTATCAAGCCATTCATCCCGGGCAGCAAACAATGGAAGGTGTTCTTTGTTCTCTGCTCAGTTCAGTTCACTGTCTTTCTCATTCTCTTTATCCCAGATTGATGTCTTCAGCAAAAATAGTGATGAGAAGGATGCCTGAAAATCCAGTTAGCAGGCCAGCATTTTGCAAAACGAAGTATATGACTTTCTCTTTGGAGCCTTTGGCATTTTCCATCATTACGCTGTTCATCTCTGGAAACTAAAATGAACCCAAATGAAAAGTTAACATGCAAGATGTGTTAGTGTCTATACACTTTTTCTAATTAGCACGTTCTGCACTCATTGCTGACGCAGGTGTTCAATTGCACACACACAACTTAATCTGACTCTGAAGTAGCAGCACTAAGGTCACCATGCCCAATGCCAAGCATCAGCCAGAGGGTTATTAGGACAACCAGCTTTGGGCTGTGGAGTCTGTGGAGCTTTGGGGTAAGCTTGAGTGTCCAGAACAAAATCATTTAACATCAGTACTTGACCTCAAACACTCTGCTGATATCTTTGATTTTGGAAAATTTGTGAGCAGGTGTCAAATAAATGAGTGTACAGTACCATGCAAAAGTCACAGGCCATGTATTTTATGTATTTGATTTATACCAAAACGTTTTTGGAGACATATGGAGGTCAGATATAGGATAATTTCCTTGCATTAGCCAGGGGTATGTTTTTGACAATGTGACCACTAACAAGGCCTGCTAGACCACCAATACTGTCCCCATTAAATAAGCATTACTCATAGCTTTCATTTTTGAGAGAGGACAAAAATTCAATCTTCCTTCAGATCTGAAGGCATCCACAGCTGCTTCTATTTATCCTTCCATTGTGAGAAGACATTTGCACATATGGTGTTTTGGGACAACAGACCGTCCACCACAGAGTCCAGTTCACTGTAAGTGTTTGGGATAACTTGAACTGTGAAAGCCAGAAAATACAAGCTTCTGAGACTGAGCTTTGGAGGTGTGGAGATATGATAAGAGCTTTAATAAAGGCAATGTGCAGACATGCTTAATAGTGAGTCTAGTATAAATAAATGTTGGTGGGCTTTGTGTAATTTCTGTTATACATGCATTCTGCATGTTTCCCTGATGCTGAAAATGAATACTTGTACTTATTGGCCATTTGGCCAGGAAATTAAATACATGAAGGGTGGTCTCTGATGTTTGGTGTATCATTGGTTTAAGGTAAGATGTGAAACTGTGTGTCTCACCATGTCTGCCAAAGAGATGTAGAGGAACATTCCAGCAGCAATGGCAAAGATGGGATTTGGAGCGAAGCTGCTTCCCACCAGGATGCCCAACACCAAGCCCAGGTAACAGGACATACTCGACATCAGGTTAAAGAACGCAGCCTGTGGCACACTCATACCAGCGCTCAAAAGTATCACAAAGTCACCTAGAGCAGAGAGAGCGAGAGAGGGAACAGGCCACAAGAAACAAACACTGGACTCATCATTTGGCATGGGTGAGCTCAACCTGTTCAAAGGTAACTGATACTCCTGACATTCAGGGTATGAAAATGCATCTTACCCAACTCATGGGGGAACTCCTCACAGACAATCGCAATAGACGTGCTGAAGCCAGTAAGGAGAGAAAGCGTGAAGGAGGCTCCGATGGCCAGTCCATCTATGAAGTTATGAAGTGCGTCGCTCAGTGTAATCATCCAAGCCACTGTTTTTATGTTTGACATACCTCCTCCTCGCAGCCAGCGGCATGCTGAGAACACACAAGCCTCCTAAACAGAAGCAACGGGAACACACAGTAAAGCGATAACTGAGTGATAACTGATTTTATAAGCCTTCAGTTTCTCATCAGTACAACAAACCTGTTTTTTCCTTAAGCTCCTACAAATGATTGATCACTTGACAAGATAATAGGTGATACAGGAAATAGTTAATTTCTTCTTTAAGGAAGCAAAGAAGGAGAAGCAGGTAATTGTCTTAACTGCTAACTGATCTTTAAGGAAGCAAGTCTTGTGAAAGATTACACACACACACACACACACACACACACACACACACACACACACACACACACACACACACACATACATACATACATACATATATATATATATATATATATATAGGTTTGTGTGCATCAGAGAAGCAGAGAACTGAGCTATGCTGCCTGAGTTTTAGCTCCTTCCAGATTCTACCATGGCAGGAAGTTGGTGTAGCTTCGTTGATAACACCACATGTGGGAGACTGGGGTTTGAATCCCTGTCTGGGTGACTACGCTGTGCTACACCAACACTCCATTGGCCTACCTGTAATATGATTAACCTTGTAAGTAGTTCTGGATAAGAGCATCAGCTAATTGCCATATATGTAAATGTAAGAAAGGTAATAGCAGGTGTGCCAGACTAAACCTACCACTGACATTGGGCAGCAGCAATACAGGGTAATAAAATCAGCGGATGATCACTGATGCATCAACAGTAAAGAGATTAATTCAACTGCACAGAAGAAAGCAAATGGAAAACACATGGATAGACAATACATGGACGATTGGCAGAAGATCATCCTCTGAGGTTGGAACACACTCAACTTGTTATCGAGGAAGAGCTGAGGATTCAAAGTACAGCTTGTGCGTATGAGAGTGACATTTTGGGATGTCAAGTTGCTGAAGTAAACCAGTGAGAAAAGAGAAAGCCGCAAAAACAAAATTACAACAAGAACTTGGAATGCACAAAGTATGAATCACGGCAAACTGGAAGTAGTCAAGATGGAATGTCTACCGAGCTGAAATGGACTAGATCAGGACACTTCCAAACGAGAGAAGACACCTTCTACTACAGAGGTACTACAGTACCTGCTCCAGCTAATTAACCTCTCCCTGATTAGCTGAATCAGACGCTGTTATCAGAAGTTATAAGTGAGGCAGAGAACTAAAGTAAAGGGGAGAGGTTAAAAGAAAGTGGCCCTCCAGGAGGAGGGTTAGACCACTGATCTCCTACTCAGGACACAAACAACTGAAGAAGCTTTCATTGTCAACAAGGATGTCAACAAGACTGTAATTGAACAAAACTGTGAATGATTGATATCAGTTTGGTGTGCAACCAATCCATATTACAGTCAACCGGGTTTATGCACGGATGCAAGCGACGGAAAATGTCAGAGTTTTATGATCAACATCTGAAATTAACAAGATGGAATCTAAGATCGGGAATGAGAAGGAGGAAATAAAGTTTCCAGCAAAGGAGGAGCAGGAGAAAGACTAAACATTGACGATTAAATTGTTTCCTTTACGAATATGTTCTTCAAGCTACCAAATTGACATCTGGACAACACCAGGAGGAGTTTAAAGAAACCGGGGATATCAAAGAAATCAGTGGATAGCAGATGTAATAGTAGATTAAAAAAAGAGAGCAAAGAAGGCTAAATATAGACAGACAAAGATCTTTTAAGTGAACTAAACGGACAGTTCCAGAGAGCTGGGATTATTGGGACAAAGACCAATAATAATACAACAACAACAACAACAACAACAGTAAAGATGCAGAAAAGGGGTCAAACATGGTCAAACAAAGATCCCATATAAATTAATCCATGCATCAGGCTGGACAATGGACAAACCACAACAATACAAACGCAGGAGACCTCTATAAAAAAGGCAGTTCCCAGGACACTTTAGGAATCCCACCCAGAAGGAATCAACCGACAGGAATGATTGTGGGTAGGTTTAACTATGTGATTTAGACTTCTGATGATGAAGCTTAATAAAAATTGGCCATATCAGTCTAAATGTTTCATCATTTATTGTTCCTGGTAACCTTTATCTTTCTTCACAATAGCACCGTAATCCGACACTTCCTTCTGGGTGCAACTATTTATTTTTGACGAAAAGTGTATAATGTCACGTAATGATAAAATCTCTATAAAATAAATAAAAACGTAATCAAAAGTCAGAATGTTCCGTCTTCGTGTTAATCATTACGTGCCCTTATTCACTACATCTCTAACACAACACTTTGATATCTCATCGCCCACTTTCGTGGACACAGAAGTGTTAGGATAAAATACAATGTCCCTGCAGAGTCACTGTTGACAGTGTGTCATAATCCAAAACTCAGGATAGTTTGCCCAACCCTGACTAACTCTTAAGCAATGAGGAAAACCTGCGGAACCATGAGAATTGACCAATATATAATAAGGACAGGAACCATTACCTGTTCACTGACTGGGCTCACCACAGGACTCATGGTTTGGCTGCTTGGCTTCTTTTTGGGGCTGTCGGAGAGGATATCATTGTTCATATTGTTTGGGATGACGTCATTGCTGATGTTGCTTATGACAATGTCATTGCTGAAGGTCCCGTCAGTGGTCTGCATGGAAGGGAAGTGGCTGTGGCAATCCTGAAGGAGAGGCAAAGGCATGCCTTAGTGAGTTAAAGGTTTTGTACTCAATCAGACAAAATGAATTCAGCTGGGGTGGAGCCCTTACCTCAGAATCTGCTTTCAGCACCATTTTCAAAACTCTCTCGGTAAAGAACAGGAGGTAGAACCCTCCGAAAATCCCAACTGCATTCGACACGTAGTCATCAGCTTTCGGATCAAACCCAAGAGCCTGTTTATTTATTACAGGAGACATCGGAAATATAAGTTGCTGTACTGTGTGGTGGAGATTTCTAGTTAAACAGAAAAATCACAGAGTCACAATTAATGCTCCAAAGTAATATATTTATTAAAAAGCATTCGGCTGGGGAGAGACACCTGGCAAGTACCCAGAGATCCCCAAAGGTTGACCATGTTACAAAAGGTTATATATCTCCCAAATGGGGTGTTGTCCCCTTCCATTGGTTAATAGAGGACAAAGAAGTTACTAGAATAACTCCTAATTGTGATATGAATAAACAAAAGAGTGTTAACATACATGCATAATTAATAAAGAGGCAGGAAACTCTGTGTTTTTCAAAAACCCATTACACCTAGAGACTTCCAGACGAGTTGGTATGCAACTCTGAAGGCACTTGAACAATAACTCACTGTGGCCAGCATAGAGAAAACTGATAAGGCCTACACTTGGGACTAGAGGAGAAGCTAGTTTGTTACATTTCAGATAAAAGGAAGTAGCTGATTTGTTATTCCTTTCATATGAAGTAGTAAAAGTCCACCCAAAATTTATGATTAAGTGCCTAGGCCTATAAACATGCCAGTCGGGAAATAATATACCTAGAGAAGGAAGCTAATGGAATGAATATGGTATATGTGAGAGATAATAATCATGTGACTATATATTGATCTTGAAACCACAGCTGCATGTTGACTTATTGACACAATGTCTTGTACATTTACTTTTCTCCTGTCTTGATCCACTGTCCCCTTAGATTCTTTTGTCAAAGTTACAAACGGCCAAATCTGGTGGTAATTTCTGAAATTTGTCACCTGTGTCGTAGCTGTAGAATCAATTCCACGTCTAGTAAAAGTTTGTGTAAATGGTAAGACAATCTAAAAAAAAGTGTGATTTGCAGCTATCGGTGCAATTAGACGTTCTGGAGAACGAAAACAAATCCCTGTCCCGTTAGTGCTCCTTCAGAAGCTCCGCCCACCCCAAATTCATGGACATGTACTGCTAAATCAAATGCCACTGGACCACCAAACTTGTGGTTCTTAGACCTTCTAAGTAATTAAGTAGTAAGTAACTTGCTAATGTTAGCTAGGCTGTGGGTTAGCAAACAACATTTGCTGCTCCAAAGCCAACTTCAGCCATGTCAACTCTAGGAGGTCTCTCCACTGTTGAAACACCTCACTAATGTTAACATGGCTCTTCATTTGTGCTTTACCTAAAACCCTTTGCCTGAATCTTTGTTCCTCTGATTATCTCCTCTTTGGCTGTTTGACCATCTTGCCTTCTTGACCATGAGTGGAGTTACGTAATACCTCTCCCATGCAGTCCTGTACACAAGTTCTAATGCCCCCATTACAATTGTACAAATGTTGTTTGGATTGGTCCAAGCCACCTCGTTTGTTTCCCACTTATTGAGCCAGTGCTTTGTGCATACATCTTAAGGACAACCAGCAGACTGTGTGGAGATGTTTAGTGAAAATCAAAAAATGCACTGGGTTAAAGCTGCTTACTGCGCATTTAGCTAACCAAAACTTGTAGTCAACAATAACACCAATAATTTGTGCCTTATGTGAATGATATATGAATGGGGTTCTAGTATACTGCCACTGATTCATCATTTCTGCTTAAACCTCCTCGTTTCCACACTGCCGGAAAAGTTTCATGACATTTGTAGGTCACTGAAGGTGGTCACATCCGCACTCCTCTACTCATATTTGATGAATACGGGCCATTGTTCCTTTTCCTTACCTTGAACTGTAAGTAATTACCTGAGCTCTTATTAATATGTGATGATTCTTTCTCTGACCCCCGCCCTCCTCCTCCTTACCTCTGGGATAAGCTGCAGAACAGCATTGGAGAATAAGCTTCCTATGGCCACGCCGATGAAGTAGGTCAGCACTTTTGGGAAGTAGGATTTCTTGGTTAAGGGAACCAAGAACAATCCCAACAGAGATGCCAAATTAATTATCGTCACAGCCAGGAAGCCATAACCCCAAACTGAAAGAGATAGATGGATAGAGATAGATAGCTCTATTGGTGAGAGGGAAAATCTCCATATGAATGGGAGCAGACAGAGTGTTTCCTCTTCTCAGTGAGAACTGAGAAGGTGAGGCTGGAAACTCCACAGGCTCAGAAGCAAAAACTTAAAACCAGCTCTGTTCTCTAGTTTGCCGAAGTAAAAAGGAGCATGATGTGATGGGAATTGATTCTGATCTGTTCTGTGAGTAAGTGCTCTGTCAGGAAACACACAAGTGTACTGATGGTAAAACTAAACTGAACAGGTTAAAAATAAGTATGATTAAATAATCAACATACTTTACAGGAAATACAATGTCGCAAAATGAATGAAAACAAAATAAAGAAATGCTAGGTTTTCCTTTTGGTATTGGAGATAATGTTTTCTGGGCATAACAGCAAGTTGTTAACTGATTATTAAAGTACTGTTGATTCATTTACAGTCATTTATTATCTGCCTGATATTTCATCACATTTTAAATACAAGTTATTCTGGATTTTAACTCTATTATAACATTTCCCATCAACATCCACAGTTCTGGTCTTCATTCTAGACACAGCGGATACATATCTGTTTTTTACAGCTTTCTCACAGATTCTCATATTCCCCAGTGGGTTTGCTCTTAGACAAGAACAGAATGTATGGAAATTCAATCAATCACACAAAGATACAAGCAATTCATCACAAAGCAGACAGACTCTTTCCTAGGACCTTTCTCAGAAACTAATTTAATAATACATAAAAAAAACCAAAAAAAAGCATATGTAGTGTTTCCAAATACCAGTATTCAAGTCTGGTTTCATTATTTCCAGACTCTCTTCATATTTTGTTAATAATAATTTCAAGATGATCTGATACAGTAATAGTTTGGTAACCATTGCACCGTTTGATTTGTTATTAATATGACCCAGCACTCTTTAAACAGGCTACATATGTTTTTACACAGGTAAAATTTTCATTATCCTGTATGAAAAATGAAATCCAGTGAAACTACCACATTGGAGTACACTTGACAAGAAACAAGGATGAGGGGAGAGAAGCAACAACATGTACAGTCCCTAAACCAAAATCCTGACAGATAGTAAAAGTCATGACAGAAGAGTCTGAGCTGGACTCACCTTGAGCGTTGATGGTTACGGATACAGAATTCGTGTTGGGACAGGAGGGTTGCAGGACCTGAGTAAGAACAGCTGGGCACATGAGCTGTAGTTGATCAACAGTCACTTCGGATGCATTAGTCAGGCCATAGGTTGCCAGCAGATCTGACAGAGACAGACACTGCAGAGACGAAGGCATTAAGAAAATAGAATGTGAACAACCATGTGGTACTGAACATGTCCTCACTGACATACCTCCGCATTCCTCAGTGGATTCGCAGGCTGGTCAATGGATGTTGGGGCTCGTCTGGATGTAATGAGCTGCAGAAGGTTTTCCAGATTTGCAGTGGAGATTGAATCATTATTACCATAAAAGCGCAAAACATTCTGAAAAATAGCTTCAGCCATCCTCTTTAATTAGAAACGTGCAATCAAAAAGAGTCAGTTCACAAGAGCACCCAGAAGCAAACTGCCCGCACTAGGAACCTGCTCTGATACAATGCCTAAGTAGCCACAGCAAAACCTGAATGATTACTTATTAACAGATAAGGCGTCCTTCTTTTGAATTTTGTCTCAGGAATTGGATCAGAGCCGTTGTCCTCATGGTGGGCGGAACAAAGTCTATGCCATAAAGATGGAGGTTTACACCTCTGGCACCTTCCTCTCCCTAATGGGATCAACAGATGGTCAACGATCAGAAACTCCTGGCCTGCTGGCTACTGGATCCAGATACCAGCGAGTTCGCCACAGTCAAAGGGCTCTTTGTTGTGATCGGCCCTCCTTCTTATGGAGCGGGCTTGATGCTGACAGAATGAATGTCCCGCCTGCATGAGGCCCATAGGGGGGGGGTTGTTTGCAGGTAGCGGTCTCTCACATGCTTCTACTAGACTCCTTATTCATACCTTCAAAAAATGTCTTACAGTCATTTATGTGAAGAACATTTTATTAAGGTCAGGAGACGCGGTGTACATTGCGATTCACACAATATCACAGAAACACTTGGGGAAAAAAAGTGTCCGGTGTTTTTATTTGGTTAAAACACATGATCAATGAGTCACTGATCTACCCTGAGCAAAAACAGCCCAAATACATTAGAAGTACACTTCCCTCTCTCCTTCACGCTCAGTAGATATCTCTGAGGGAAGTAATGTGCAGTTTGTCAACAAACTCCTTCAAGGTGGTGAATCTCCACGCAGTGAAAAACACTGTGTAGTTCTCAGACATCAACAGGAAGCCATTATCATCAAAGATTCCGGGAACATCTTCCACATCCAGCCAGACAAACAGAGCAGGTGAGGAACAACAAAGGTTTACTTTCAATCTGTCTCCAGCTTTCTCCACAGTAAACTGAGAGAGAGAGAGAGAGAGAGAGAGAGAGAGAGAGAGAGAGAGAGAGAGAGAGAGAGAGAGAGAGAGAGAGAGAGAGAGAGAGAGAGAGAGAGAGAGAGAGAGAGAGACACAGAGAGAGACAGAGACAGAGAGAGACAGAGACACAGAGAGAGAGAGAGACAGGGAGAGAGAGAGACAGAGACACAGAGAGAGAGAGAGAGAGGGAGAGGGAGAGGGAGAGAGGGACAGAGACAGAGAGAGAGAGAGAGGGACAGAGAGAGAGAGAGAGAGACTTCGTTAAAAAGGACTTCCGCCAATATTTCAAAATTTCACATTAATTTGGAAATGCAGAGCAGATGGGAGTCAGAATTATTCATAGAGGTGAAACCATGAGTCTAAAGTTACATTAGAGAACATTATTCCATAAAGCAATGACTAACACCCTGCCTTATGCCCAGGCCATTGTTTTGCAATAGTTCTGAGATATGATTCTGGTCTATGTTTAAAAACCTGTTAATGGTGGAAATGTAAACGCAAGGCAAAACCAAGAAAACATTTTTTCAGATCTGCTACTATTTTACCATTATTAACATATACATACATATCGAAAAACTGATATAGGTTCACTGGTTCTGGATAATAAATAAAATGCCTGTATTTGTGTCATAAACATTGGCATGGCAGCGACTCTTGGTGGAGATGACAAAAATATCGGTGCGTGGAAGCACAGTGGTGCCAGTATAGATGTTTTGTTATGAAGCATCACAGATTTGGAAGACCTGGTGTCAGGCCACCTCCAACCCTATCGCAAACTCTGCAGGAAATATGCGAGAATATTTGAGCTGCATGGGACCAATTATCGCAGGACACCATTATGAATCTCTACAACACCATGCCAAGACATCTGGCATGTTGTATTAGCAAACATGGCAGGTTGATGCCATACTGAGAAAAACCACTTGTGTGTGTATAAATATTGTTTATATCAGTGTAGATGCATCTTCATTTATTGTTCCTGATAACCTTTATCATCTTCCCAGAAACACTGCAATCCGACACTTCCTCCTGAGACACTTCCTTCTCTCTCGTAATCTTTTAATAATGAGTGTAGAAGAAGACTGTAATGTGCTGGGCTATATTTAATTTACTTCAAAATGAATTAAACTGAAGTGACATTGGTTTTATGCATGAAAATATTCAGTGACAAAACAAGAAATATGCTGTATGTGCTGCAGAAAGTCCAGATTTGAACAGATATTTCCCTAATTAGGACAAAATATGCTTACACAAGGGCTTTTCTCATTAAAAAACGTTTACCCTGTTTCAAATACTATTGGTCAGACGTTTGATGGAGTTGAATACTTTTGCAAAGGCATCATATGTGTTATCTAATCAAGCCTTACCGTGATTTGGGATTTCTGAAGCCCCTCAGCATCTCGTGGGGAGCTGAGAAACAAATAGTTGAGGGGGCTTCTTACAACATCTCCTTGACTACTGATGTCAAAGATGACCACACATGTCTGCCGAGTGCAGTTTCCACAGTCGGTAAGCAGCTTGGAAACCGGATGCTGAAACACTTGTGTAGCTCCACCCCCTTTCACCATGGTCCAGTCAGACTCCAGAGAACACTGTGGAGTAAAACTGTTCCAATGGTACAACTTCACCTGTGTTCACACATGCACACAAACACAGAAAGAGACGATTAAGTTTACAATTAAAACAGCAACTGAAAATCATATGTGGCCACTCTACTGAAAACTGTACTGACTGTACAAGATGGAGGGTACAGACACAAACACAGGGTCTTACTATGGCTTTCATAATGTAGTCTTTGTTCCTGTCAGAGACAGCATAAAGCAGGAAGTCCCCATTGTCCTCAACCCCCACTGCAGTAAGAGGACTGAAGAAACGGACAGCCCAGTAGTGCAGCATCTTCCACTTGCCTCCGAACTCTAAGCACACATATAGACACGACATCCACTTTATTAAAAAACGTTATGTTGGAGGACTACATTTACATTTTTACATTTATGGCATTAATGCTCTTATCCAGAGCAACTTACAAGGTCAAACATATTACAGGTAGGCCAGTGTAGTGTTAGGAGTCTTGCCCAAGGACTCTTATTGATGTAGCATAGCATAGTCACCCAGACCAGGGACTTGTAAGGCACAATAACCAGCTGTGCAATTACAGAACACAATCCTTCAGTTGCTGCACAATTTATTATCCCTCCACTCTAGACACCTGCACAGGCACGAAACTGAAGCCCAACTTGTACTAGCAAACTCTGTACCCTGCACCCCTAACCAAAGCAGGCATGACTGGTATTGCTAAACCCAAGCAACGCCTGACCAGAAGATGCTTGCATGCAGTAACAGAGGCAGGATTATCTTTTATTTTGTCCATAGCAAATAGTTAGCTAAACAAGCTACTCTACAGAGAAAGAGAGTGAGTGCACAACACAGAAATATGGACATGAGAAAAAAAACAAATATAAGCCCAGTGATGTATTTCAAAATACATCAGCTCTTCCTGGTCCTCAAAAGTTTGTTGGGTCTGTCAGGCTAGAGACTCTCTCTCTTGGTGACTAACTGTCTGATGGATTATTTTATTTCCGACATATGACAAGCTAGTGGTACTTGCTTCCGGTGCATCAAGATGTAATTGAACATATGGTAAATAAATATAAGGAAATGACATTAAGTTAGATTAAAAATATAATCAATGCATTCTCAGAAAGGTTGTAAATTATACGGACTACAATAATAAACACTACTCAAAAGAGTTTATTAACCATATCGAAATGGGAAACAAAATGGAAGGAAGCGGTTAAAAACGCAGGATGAATACATGGTATGTCTGTTTGTATGTGCTACTCTTGTGAGTGTATCACACACAGATGCTACTGCAGCAGTTGTTACACATATTACTGTAACAGCTAAGTTGAGAGTGGTCTACCATCCAAAATACCAAGACTGATCCAAAACTGACCACTGATGAAAAGCTACAGGATGACTATCGGTAACTGTGCATAGTAACAGATGGACTACAGTCTCTATAAATGTATACCCTACAAAGATAACCTACAAGACAGGTCAGAGAAATCCATAAGCATGATTAAACTTTAAACTTATCAGCTACCAAATACGGTTCTCATAATGGGGCATCTTGAATTACTAACCGATAGAAGACCAGGAGGGTGCCTGCCAGATGTCATTCAGCTGCCAGTAGAGGGCACCCATGGTGTGTCCTTTGCCCTCAGTGATGTCACTGCGACTGCGGAGGTAGAATTCTGTCTGCACCTTCACACACTGTGCTTGCATAACCTGTTCAGGCCAAGCATGATCTTAGAAATGTGTACAACTTTGCACCCTGCACTTCAGTTTTGGGGGATGGAACAGGATGTGCATTTCTGAGCTGTGTTTGTGTGCGCATGTTTACCTGAGTGATGTAAATACTGTCTCTGTATCTCTGCACTGGGTCTGTGTTGTTGGGAAGCACGTAATGTAGTTGTGCTTGCTGAAACATTTGTTCGTTGCCAAGGCTATGGTGCTGTCGATGGCTTGAGAAATTACTTTGGAAATCCCAGTCCGCAGGCACTGAAACCTGTCAACACATATGTCAGGCCTAGTTAATTTGTGGCCCTCAGCCCAGGAGCAACCTCCAGTGGCCCATAGGCTATCACAATCATTTAAATTCCTGTAGCCCTGTCCTGTAGCCTATTATTATTCACTAGTAAAGGACTCACTTGTTTTGCCATATGTAAACAAGCATCTGATCTACAGCATCCTGAACATTTGGTTGAACATGAGTCACCATCTTGCAAAGATCCTACATTTCCATATGCTAAAACTGTGTGTTTAAACTTGATCTGGTGTTGTTAAATGTTTAACAAATAAAGCTTAAAATAAATGAAAAAATTATGTGTAAACATTCTGGCCTGGTTTTTAAAATCTCATCCACACAAATGTGTAACTGAATACATATATACAGCATACAAAGCATAAACATTACCAACGTATATATTTACAATGCCTCTTACATTCCTCAAGGTGGAAAATGAGGGCCAGGACTGAAAGCCATACTCAGAGGCGAACCGTGTGCGAGGAAAGTTTCTCCAGTCCCAGCAATCAGCGAGGTAGCTGTAGAAGTGGACATCTCCATAATGAGGGTCATAGGGGTCTTGGGCTATCCAGCCTTCTTTCTCAGACTCCACAGCATTAGTTGGACTAGACACTAGAAAAGACCTCGTGCTGTCCTCCTACAAATAATGCACAACAGTGTAATAACTAATTACCTGTGTCTATGAACAACAACTTGCTGATCAAATCTCGTGTATATTATCAGGCAGGAATATCTCTCACGAGTATTGCAAAACTAACTGCTCAGAATCATCACTGTAAACAGTTTGTTACATGGCTGATGACAACTGCATGACTGGCCCTTGACACAGCCTGCTTTTACACAAGAGGACAAGTTTACCTTAAATGTTCCTCTGAAATGTAATGGATTTCAAAACCTGGGACAGGAATGTGCTTACTGCTGTGTTACATCATCTTCCCTTAAGTATTTACAACCATACTGGCTCTTTGTTAAAGTATTTTGCACCACACATTTTTACAGGATTGGACCGCAGGTCTTCAGCATCAATGTTGATGTGGTTCAGAGATGTGCAAGTTACCCATGCAGTATACCCCATGATCTAACAGACTTGGATTTTTTAACTTCATGCTGGCTGAACTTCATTTTAGGTGGTCAGTACCTTGTTTGGACCAGAGAGCACCATTATGCCCATAATCAGTTTAAAGGGCTTATTTGTCAGACCATGTGCTCAATCACTTTATTACAGATAAACTCAAGCACAGAGACGCTGTTGATAAATGACTTCCACTAAGAGATTTGTAAAAGAGATAAGGCTTGTAATAGATAAAGATTGTCCATACGACCATAACATTAACATAATAACTGAATAGTAATCACACAATTGGATCTTCATTTACCAATGCCCTGTACAATGGTAAAACATGAAAAATGGAATTTGCTTCGATGCCATTGTATTGAAATCATTGTCAAAGACAAATCAAATCTCTATAAGCCAGATTATATTATATTATATTATATTATATTATATTATATTATATTATATTATATTATATTATATTATATTATATTATATTATATTATTATTGTGCGCATGTGTGTTTCTCACCTGCTGTACAATCTGTCTGATATTGTCCACATACAACTGAACATAATCTTTCACATAGCGTGGCCTCTCAGCAGAAGAAACAGAAAACCAGTTGTCTGCTATGGCAGCCTCATTCTCATTGTTCCCACTCCAAATGACTACAGAGGGGTGGGACTTCAGTCGTCTCACCTGAACAACACAGAAACCCCAAAAATGTCCAAACGTGGTCCACACACACAAGGTTTAAACATCTCAAGCAGTTTGTTTATCAGCTTAGAGAGGAATCAAAATGTACCTGCTGAGTGACCTCTTCTCGCACTGACTGAATGAAATCTTGCTCTGTAGGATATAAAGCGCATGCAAACATGAAGTCCTGCCACACCTGAAATGAGCATTAACAAATGACAAATTATTGTCAAGCAGTGTAGAACAGGTAACAGTGTCATTATACACTCCCTGGCCAAAAAGGTTTCCACTTCAATTTAAATAAGCAAACACCTAGGAGCATTTGATTGAATATTTTTTTTACTGCAGTGATTATTATGCTTTAGTTGCCAACAAGTCTTTTAACTGTAACTGATGTAGTAAGTAGCGGCTCACTTCCTTAACAATCATGTGGGAGGATATAGCCCAAGGCCATGTAAAAGATGCTACTGTGTTTCAGAAGAGTCAAACAACTGGCCTGCACCAGGCTTAAAAACTAAAGAGAAGATGGAAGATAGACTGAAACTGGGTTAAGAACTGTCTAACGCATTATTAAAACCTGGAAGGAGACGGGAGAACCATCAACGTAAAAAAGTGGTTGGGAAAAAAACTTGAATGATTGAAGGTCACTTAAATGCTTGGTAAAGTCGAAAGCTAAAAAATGGACAACAGACCTCAATGCACAAGAACCACCCATACCATGATGCCAAGCTGATCACACAGGCTGTAAAAAAGGTCCTGCTCATAGATCCCACCACCCCACACTCTCAGAACATTCATGTGTGCCATCTGTGCAGAGACAAGCAGTTGAGTCAACCTAACACATATACAGACACACAAAGGGAAAAAGTTAAATTAGCATAGCTTTTAAATACATGTGGTTGTTTCTGTTTCTTTTGGCACACAACAGATCAGGTGAGAATCTAAAAGTGTTTATAGGTGTTAGGAGTTTCACCTTTCTGCTGTAACCTGGTCCTGAAAGGAGTGGGCAGGTATCCAGTTTGAACCCTTCAAAAAAATGGGCTGTCCATTGATCCGGAAATAGAAGCTGAGACCAGGAGAACCAGGAATAGGTTCTTGTACCAGCTCCACAGTACGGAATGCAATCTATACCAAGAAATTGACATTAGTGAAAGACACTGGATGGGAAAAAGAAGGAGAGAATAAACAGAAAATAATTTTTCTTACCATTCTTTCTACATGAAATGTCTCGCCAAATTCAATGACGATATCTATAAACAGCTTGATGAGCGGTTGTTGTCCATGTCCAAACGGCCACCACAAATCAACTGTAGCATTCTTGAAACACATGCATCACATATGACCAAACATACAAAATAACACAAAAAGCACAGGAGGCCGTGTGCTACGGCGATTTTATCACAGGTAGGTGTGTTAAAACTGCTTTATTTCCATTAGTACCTAAAGCTGATTTCCAGCCTTATATTAGCACGAAGCTAACGCTAGGTGCACCACATTATTATTGGATACTGCACCCAAAACATGATATGCCTATCAGACAAGCCATTTAGGATTCAGTCATGTGTGTACAATTCCATACTGGGTATATAGTGCACCATTTGGGTGAAAAAAAAATCCTAATGAAATAACAGGTATGGCACAATAAAGGGAGCAAGGAGCGATCTGCAAGATGACGTAACCTGTCACATACTCAGGTATGACATGACATTTGAGACACAAGTCACAGGTGTGTATGTTGATGTTTGAACACAGCTAAGCTAATACGATTTGGAACAATCAGTTTTATAATAAGTGCTTTGGAACACTGTACATAAACAGAAACATAATTATTATAGTCACCCTGGAAGCAGCATCATCCCTTACCTGGCTGATCTGGAGGACAAAGGTTGTGTTTCTTTGGCCAGGCATGAGTGAAAGCGGAAACTTTGCCTCCAACTGTAACTGTGGTACAGACAGGAAGATGATTCCTTCTGAATATACGACAACATCAAAGAACAACTCCACCTCTACAGTCCAGCATGAAAGAACAGGGTCTGGTGTCCAATAAAGAGAAAGTAAGAAAGAGAAGTTAAGTTTGAGCATGAAGTTGCTTTCTTCATAGACATTGCCCTCATTTAGCCATGTGAGGAACCCAGGAGAGTCCCATGAACTATACCATATTTTGGACTTGTGATGAGGCTCCGTAGCCTAACAGTTTCAAAAAACTCCAGACGAGCATCCCTCCAGATCCCAAGAGTAGGAAAAGATGGCCCCCAATCCCAACTGAATGAATTCTGCGCCTGAAACAAATATCGACATATCAAAGCCACCTAAACTTCAATGTTGCATAACAACTAGCAGAAGATAACACAAAGCAACCTCTACTATACCTTTCTGATAAAGTTTACATGGCACTCCCCTTTCTGTACAGCAGGGGGGCATTCTGGGGGCACAGTGTATGCAGTATGGGCTTGCCGCCTTCCTGATGCGTAAGCAACAGCTGACATGAGCCAGACCTCCAGAACGTTAAAACGCTTGAGGAGTCTAGAAACTTCAAAGTCCTGAGGAAGAATGAACATTAACAGACTGTGGCTTTCTCAATCAGCATGAAAGACAATGAAGTGACTGAGAGTGAGTCCATGTTTATTTACATATCTCCGGAACATGTTGTCTGTCTTTCCAATAATGACTCCATTGAGAGAAATGGTGGAAACTGTGTCCACCCCTTCAAATACCAAAACAGCCCTTTTACTCCCTCTGTTGAAGAATGAAGTAAGACATATGACTATACTATAGATGGTATAAATATCACATTGGCAGCACTTACAAGAAGAAATAGTGGTTGACAAACAAATCCACACGGTCAGTTAGTGAGAGTAAGATGAAAGTGGTTGGTGGTAAAGTAAGGTACGTACCTGACAGAGTCAGACAAGGAGAAAGAAGTGGTATATGTCCAGTTGTCAAGAGCGATCCATCTGTAGGCCAGGTCGTTAAACCGATAGTATGGATCCTATGAGCATTCAGAGTTTAGTTAATTCATGCATGTGAAAATATGTCATATACAGAGCTTTTTGAAAGTTCGAGTAACTTTAAGAATGTTCTGTATTTCTGAATAAATATGACCTAAAACTTAAGATATGTACTATATAGTCTAAAAGGGAAAAAAGGAACCCAATATTACATATCTATGAGTGACAAATGTTACCCATTGTTTTTAGTATCTGGTGTGACTCCCTTAATAACACTATAACTGAAACTAAACGTTTGCTGTTGATCAGCTCGATCCTCCTCACAGAACATCTCCATGTTGGTGGGTTTTCTTGGCTCAGGTCCCTGCACGTCATTTTATAAGATTAAGAACTTTGATTTCCAGTGCATTAACTCTATATTTATTTAATGCTTCTTTGGCAGAACAACTTGTAGCATGACCCACAATCTCTTGGAATACAGTTCAAGTACAGTATTCCTTACATTGTCCTTTTTGCTGCTATTCATATATTATAAATTTGCTGCTATAATTCAGAATTCATTATTCCATCAATGATGACAAGCCATCCTGGTCCATTGGCACCAAAACAGACTCAAGTTATGATACTACTAACACTATGTTTTTGAAAACACTCGACATGTAATATTAGATCATTTTCCTGAATAATCAAACAAATGAACATGTATAGATATTTGTTTACTTTTAGGACCTTTTGATTGTCGACTTTAAGGACCTTATGCTTAATGTCATATTTATGCAGAAATATGGTCAATTCTAAAGGGTACACAAACTTTTAATCACCACTGTACATACACACTGTATAGACATATTATAAACAAGAAGGCTGTACTGCAATAGCACTGAGATATGCACAGTGAAGACATGCAGCACATTTTTTAAATTCAGAAATGGGCAGATTTAAAAAATTCAGCACATCAAAACAACAGACCTTATGCATTTGAATTATGTTTACCCATCCCATCATTTAATCAAGGGTGGCCCAATCCAACTCATGGAGATCTACTCACCATGAAGAGCTCCCATCCAACCCAGACCCAACACATTTGATCCAGCTCAGTAACACTAGCTGGTGTGCTGTGGATAGCTTCTGAGACTCCCTGTCCTAATGGATCTCCTTATGAGCTGGACCAGATGGGCTGGGGCAGTGAGTACATGAGGCTGGGCAGGACAGTGGGCCTCTAGGTTTTGGTGGTAAATTTTGACCAAGGATCTGGTGAATGATCTTATCAGTGGTCTCCACTGGAAGGGCTGGGTAACACTTGTTTAAATGTGTGCCACCGATTTAAGAATAAAAAACAAAAACTAGCCTGGTGCAAATTAATGCAGGATAATCCCAGGTGGCATACCTCAATAATCTTGTGCTGCTGCAGAGCTGTATGGACACATCCGGGTACTTCAGCACTGAGGGAGAGGGAGCCGTTGGAGTTCCTTAGACCCCAAACCCCGTTCAGACTGACCTCGGCCACCCCGAGACTGGCTGTCTTTACTTTGACTAGAAACAGTGAGTAAATGAGCAAAACGCTCGAAATACTGAAGTACACACAATGTCCTCCTAAACGCATCATGTCTGACGCTAAATAAGTTTAAGACTCGCTGTTCTACGACCAGTCATCTCTTTATTGACGGTTTCGTGTCTCTGTTTGTAAAGCTGATGGTAAATGGTTATTAGATCCGAGAGTGCAGGCAGACGGACTTCCCGGTTCAGTCACAAGAGCCATCAGCTGACCGAGGCTGAAGTCAGCTTCTCGTACTCCTCAGCTTTATGTTTTATTGTCCTGTTCCAGCTTACACAGTGGCCATAGTATCGCTACACTATTCCATATTTCAGTGCTGAATGTGGCGCAAAACAAGAGTAAACGTTCAAAACCCCGATTGGGCAAGTTCACCATCCTGTGCAGTGCTTTGAAGCGCTTCAGACGCGCATTTTAGGCGTGAAAGCTGCGCACACAATACGCAGAACATCTATGGTGACTCTCCTATAAGTAGCATTGTCTTAAAAAAGTACTTACGAATGTTTTTGAAGCTGGATTTCTGGCTCTTTTTTTGGATTCTAATTTGAACTACAAAGAAAAACGAAAATATTATATACAGTGTCACTTATTCAGATTATAGTCTGCAGTTCATCTTATGAATACATCTATTTACAGGTATTTCTAAACAGTATTTGATAAGTTGTGTTTCATATTATGAAATGCCCTTCAAAATACTAGTGTGCACAGATTCTGTTATTGTCATTTGGGCTCAGATAATAATTAATCCCGTCACAGGCTGCACAATTAACCCTTCAAATAATTTCTGCTTTTGTTTCGATTATTTAATTCATAGTGTGCATATAAAAAAGCTTACTCTTATGCAAGAGCAGTAGAGATATTAGTCAGGAATCAAACAGATAAAGTCATCAGACGGTGTGCAGTGTTAAAAAAATGTGAGGTATGTTAAAATGTTCTGAGCTGAGAATTTTGATGCAGTTTAGTCTACAAATGACCAGGTTGTGGGTGCATCAGTCTAGCAGTTTAGAGAGCCAGACTTATCTTGTTGATAAACTCTATTCAGGGTCAGCTGCTTCGTTTGGCAAATAATTCATTGTCTGTTTGGTTTTTGAGATAAAATGGATTCTTGTTGTAGATCCGGAGCCAGAGTTGTAAATAAGAATATGAGGCCTAAATAGTTGTGATCTTGATTATTCATGTGCCGACTGTCACTAAGTTCAGTTCTGATCCTATTTCTGTTATGTTTAGAATAATAACATCCTAATTATTAAATTATATTAAGACTGTGGTTCTAATAGATCTCTTCATCGATGCTCCAAGGGGTCCATACGTCTAGACATCTTTATTAGTGATTAGCCATTTATATATTTTTGGATTTAACAAAATTTTTCCCATGACAGCAGTACTGCATTTTCTACTGAATGACCTTTGAATGGAAATTACCATAATGAAAGCGTGGTCTCTGATTAATTGTGTAGTTAGCTGCAAAAAAATGCCACTTCAGTAAACGTGGAATCAAGTTTCTTTGAGGATCAGTATGATCAAGTTTCCCTTTGCATGCAGGAGTCTTACTGTAGTCACTATCAGTTCCTGTCCTTTCAGTTCAGTTTAAAAGATGAAATATCAAAGGGAGGTGCTGGATATCTCATTGTTTTAAAAACAGTCATATTGCCTAATCCATACTGGACAAGTGAGATTGGTAAACACTGGTAAATAAAGTGTAATCAAATCTGACAAATGAGTCACTGCTAGATAAACTGTAACAGTATTATATAATATTATAATCTGAGAATGTTCCTTATGGAAGTTCCACAGAAACAAAACATGGTGGTGGCTGAACTCCAAACGGAATGCAAGAGAAAGCCTGTCACGACAGGACTGTTGGATGACCAATATGCATTTCACTTGTTGCACCAAAAATAACCTGCATAACATTTTCTAAAACGGACAACAACATACCTCCACTTTGTTGACGTTTATTTTCTGCAGTAACAATATAGTAAGCAATTTAATAAACAATATAATAAATGTAGACTGGAAAATATTTATATATTGATATATGAGTTTCAGTCAAAGATTAATTCATATTTACAGTAACAAACAACATGTTCTCACCCACAGCAAAGTTGTGGAGCTCTTCAGACATGTGTGATGGACTTGGCGAATCAGCCCCCATTAGCCTGAGGGACAGAGCACATACTCCATATGGAGTGATTTGAGTAACCAGATAACCAGTCCTGATCTGCAGGTATAACTACTGACTTAAGACATGTGGCTGAAAGTTTGTCAGCATGCTGACCACAAACCAAATCTGATTAATTTTACTTAGTGTGGCAGTGGGAATTTTATCTGACACTATTTTGAATTTTTTTATTTTCCCAATGGCTCTCTTGACGTTTGCTCTGTGTTTTGTCATTTTTGTTGTCCTCTGCTCTTTGCCCTTTGCCAGTGGGGGTATATTGAGGCACAGACCAATCTCCTTAATGTCTTCCTCATTCTGGAAGCCTTTGTCTGCCATCAAAGCATCGCCTGGGTTTAGGTAGCCAACCTGAACCAGATTGTAAAGCAGAGAAGCGATGTTGCATTGTCGGAAAATGTCCTTGTCCGATATCGACCCAGCATAAAGCGTGGACACAAATAATACGGATCCACGAGGATCGCATGCAACTAGCCCTTTAAGTGTGTGAGAGGATTTGCAATCGGAGATGGACTGACCGGGGAGCGGCAGTGATGTTGGTCTTTCGAGCTTCAGTTCTGTACAATCCAAAATGGCAAATGTTGTGGGAAATTCTTTCTTGAAGTTGTCTGGCATGTGAACATTGATAACATCCCTGTGCGGCCATACTGATATCTGACCTAGTCGAAGGTATAGGTAGTTAATCCAGGCATTAAAAATTAAGTTGACACTCTTCACGTCAATCTGGAACTTAAATGCGAGATCCTTCATGTCGTAGTTGTTGCGCAGTTTCATCAAAACCAATAGGAACTGATTGCGAAAGGGCATCTTTTTCGTGTGCCAGGTTTCCTTTCTGTAGGTGAGAGGAATTTCTGTTTGTGGAGTGATGCTGTCACTGGGGACTTTGAGAAAAGTGCACAGATGATTGAACATATCAAATGTGAATCCCGTACAGAATTCAAAGTAATTGGCGATGCTGCTGTTGTTGATTAATTCGGGTGTCAAGCTGATGTACTGTAATTCAGAGAGTTGCTTTTTGAGATGTTTAATTTCCTCCGACTGAATATAAGCGGTCATCCTCAGCGAATCCTCTATGGATGTCGATTTGCTTTGCCTTACTGCCAGAACTCCTACTCCTGCCATGGGGTCCACGCTGTTGTAAGGGTTTAGGTCAGCTTCACATACCACAGCTAGAAAATAAAAACGATGGCATTCAATATTTATTGTGAGCACACAAAGCAACTGCTAATAAACATTTTCCTCATTTTGTCAACATTTTTAACCCGCTAGGCAGAACATCAAAGTGTGGTTCCTTTTGACATTATGTTTTGTGCAGTGACCATATCAAGCCAGCAATTCAACACAAGCATGAATTCACAGGCAAACCAAACACACAGACAAACTCCATACTGGGATTGAAAACGTGACCCGTTCAGTGCTCCAATTTTTTAAGGGGAATCATAAAAAAAGGCTGAATATATCTTAATCTAACCTTACACTTATCAAACAACTGTTCTCTAATAATAACATACTGAGTACACTTAAATAACATACACTAGGCACTACATTGAGGTTATAATATGGTTTAAAAAATAAAACTGCAGTCATTCATTTATAATAAATTCCTGTCAAAAATCAGTATCTCTGTTATTAGCAAAATGTATTTTCAGTGCACAGCTTATGTAATAAAATTCTTTTTAAAAAATCCTTACATTTTTACTTTCTAAATTGTTAAATAGAATACTCACATAATTTTACAACTATTTTATTTGCATGAAAATTATTTGCATGATTTATATTATTGAAAACAGTGATTTCAGAGGTTTCTAAACGGTACACAAAAGTTTAAAACTAAAAATGGGAACAACATCAAGAAACACCTACAACAATTTACCCAAATGTGGCATTTTCCTCCAGTTTGACCCCTGCTTTCTAGGTGCAACACCAGACAGCATGGTTTATGAGGAAATTGAGTTGTTAGAATTAAATGCTTCTACAGTGTCATAGATATGACTATAATTGAAGCTACTTTGACACCCAGCACTGTCCTTTTGGTTAAACAAGCAAAGAAAAAAAACACATTTCACATACAAGCTGTACTTCTTCATATAATTGCACTTCCATTAGTTTAGCTTTAGTTTATAGTTACATATAACATTAACCCAGGACAATCGACATGAGTTCCTAAGCTCAATCGCCGTGTCCTTGAAAGTTGTGGTTTAATTGCTTTGTCATTTTAACATCACACATATGCACTAACTAAAGTTTGTCTTACACCTGTCATCCTGTCTACACGTTTGAATGTACAATTTCTCCTTATTTGTCCAGTTATCTGAAAAAATAAAAATGAAAGACAAAACCTTTGAGCAGAAGTTTATTAAGGATGTTTAACCTTATTTTCATTTAGAGCATTTACAAAACAGGTACTTTGACCAGGATGCCTAATCTTTTCCAGTTGCTTTGTGCTGCTATAGAAGCTTATGTCCTGATGTCAATGAAGTTTTCGTTTTCAGTTCTTTAAAAATGTCTCTTGAATTCCCCCCCCGATTCCCCTTCTGTAATAATGGCTGTCATTCAGCAATTTAGCTGCAAGGCATGTAAAGATGCTCTAGTTTTAACAGAGCATTCACAATAATGTCTTTGCAATGACCAATTTAACCAGGCTTGTGTTAAACTGCAGACAAACTGACGCCTAGACAAAGCAATAGCCTACCGGCTAGCTATGTGATAAATCTCTGTAACTATGTGATAAATGATAAACTATCAGAGATGTTTATGAGCAGGCTATATACGGACAGCCCAGCTTAAGCAGTGGAGCAGTGCAGCTTTCACTTCAAGTATTTTATACAGGTGAATAGAAGCTCACCAAAGCCTGCCTGAATGACTGTGGTGGAACTGTTGGCTACACAGAACAAAACTTACTTGTGTTGTCGGCTACAATAATCTCTGTACTCTCGTTTATGGTTTCCGTAGGTTCACACCTCTGTCTGCACAGCACACACACACAGACAGAGATTAGACACATATGTTATACAGATTTAAACAATTCAGTTAGAAAATGAGCTAAAATGTGGTATTTAAAAGGTATATACTTTTTCTTTGGAGGTGATTTGGGAGTGTTCTTCTCATCCAGTGCATCCAGGGGATCTGGAAACTCATCAGTTGGGGCTCCATTGATGAAATGCTTAGATAAATTAAACATACATTCATGTATTTTTAATCTCAACACAGGACAAATAGTACCATTCTCACATACACAAACTCAACTATGGCCCAAATATAGCGTTTTTGTGCAGTGGTGTTAAAAAACAACCATTTGGTTAAACAAGTGAAAGTCACAACATCTCTTTCAGTAATTTTCTCTGGAACATCTGATCACCACTTTTCGAACATGAGGCATTTATTGCTTCCTACTAATGACTGTAAACCTATAGAACATACATTTAGAATATAGAGTATCCCACAAATATGAGTACACCCCTCACATTTTTGTAAATATTTTATTATATTTTTTCATGGGACAACACTGAAGACATGACATTTTGATACAATGTAGTCAGTGTTCAGCTCAAAATAACTCAACACACCGGCATTCATGTCTAAACCGCTGGCAGTGAAAGTGAGTGCACCCCTAAGAGGAAATGGCCAAACTGTGCCCAAAGTGTCTATTTTGTGGCCACCATTATTTTCCAGAAATGCCATAACTCTCTTGGGCATGGAGTTCACTAGAGCTTCACAGGTTGCCACTGGAGTCCTCTTCCACTCCTCCATGACAACATCACGGAGCTGGTGGATGTTAGAGACCTTGCGCTCCTCCACCTTCTGTTTGAGGTTGCCCCACAGATGCTCAATAGGGTTTAGGTCTGGAGACATGCTTGGCCAGTCCAGCACCTTTATCCTCAGTTCTTTAGCAAGGCAGTGGTCGTCTTGGGGGTGTGTTTGGGGTCATTACTATGTTGGAATATTGCCCTGCGGTCCAGTTTTCCGAAGGGCAGGAATCATGCTCTGCTTTGGTATGTCACAGTACATGTTGGCATACAGGGTTCCCTCACTGAACTATAGCTCCCCACAGCCGGCAGCACTCATCCAGCCCCAAACCATAACACTCCCACAACCATGCTTGACTGTAGGCAAGACACACTTGTCTTTGTACTCCTCACCTGGTTGCCACTGTCCTGTTTGTCTTCAGCTTTCTTGTGCATCATCTTTAGAAGAGGCTTCCTTTTGGGATGACAGCCATGTAGACCAGTCTGATCCAGTGTGTGACATACAGTCCGAGCACTGACAGGCTGACCCCGCACCACTTTAACCTCTATTCATCTTTATGTAGAGCAACACTTCATTTTTTCAGATCCTCAGCGAGTTCTTTGCCATGAGGCGCCATGTTGAACTTCTAGTGATGAGAGAGTGTGAAAGGGATAACGCCAAATTTAACACACCTGCTCCCCATTCACACCTGAGACCTTGTGACACTAACAAGTCACATGACACCCACAGAGGGAAAATGGTTAATCGGGCACAAATTGTCCATTTTCACTTAGGGATGTACTTACTTTCATTGCCAGTGGTTTAGACATTAGTGGCTGTGTGTTGAGTTATTTTGAGGGCCCAGCAAATTTACACTGTTAAACAAGCTGTACGCTGACTACATTGTATTAAAGTGTCATATCTTTAGTGTTGTCCCATAAAAAGATTAATTAAATATTTACAATAATGTGAGCAGTGTACTCACTTTTGTGAGATACTGTATAATATTATGCAACATATCTACACTTCTGTCAAAATAAAAGTTGCAGCCAGATGGAAGTGTGGGATTGTAATACTATAGGGAAGGAATATAAAGGTTACCAAGAACAAATAAACATAGATAGATTTAGACTGATATGGACAATATTTATTGAGCTACAATTACAGAAGTTTGTCTCTCAGTTGTTGGGTTGCCATGTTTGCTAACGCAACATGCCTGACATCATGGCATGGAGTTGTAGAGGTGGCCGTCAGGTCAGTTAGGCCCGTCCTGGCTAATGTCGCAAACACCATTTGTATGTACCATAATGTCAAATCTGCCCACCTAGTTCCTATTTTTATGACGATCAACAACCAAGCAGGAATTTACCTGGATGTGGCATGCTCCAGGTAGAAATTTGAATGTGGATTTATACTTTGAGAATAAAAGCATCACATGGTGTATTCACTGGCTCTCTTTGCAGGTCTCCTGTGGCTCAACTAACTGCTCTGCTTTTCTTGCATGGTCTTTCAAACAGCTGTCAGCTGGATGGTTCTGGTTGGAGAGCTATTCTGAATTAGGGTAATTATTTTAAATGTCTTTAGAGAACATACTT
The DNA here is from genome assembly GCA_024036415.1 of Prochilodus magdalenae. Taxonomy (NCBI): domain Eukaryota; kingdom Metazoa; phylum Chordata; class Actinopteri; order Characiformes; family Prochilodontidae; genus Prochilodus; species Prochilodus magdalenae. Next base: position 580,781 of record JAMWET010003177.1, read on the forward strand.
TAATGCAGTACCTATAAGCAAAGTCATTCAGGGTGGTTTGATACTAAGTGATACTACTTTATTTGTGTAGAAGACACTGTAACCTTTGTTTCACATCACTACCACTGTAAATAGAGTCTGTATGTATAGCACACTTCACATTACACCACCCTGAATGACTGTTTATATTGCGAGAATTAAATTATTCAGACATTTTGAAACATTGGTGGAATTTTCTGTTAAGGATCCACAGGAAGCCTGAATTACATAAAAGCACATAATTATCATCTTTCTGTTATTAGCCCCAAGGTACTTAACCTGATAATGTTAAGACAGCTTATTTAGTTAGTTTATACCTTTACAAACGCAGCAAAGGTGGTAAAGACAGTACTGATAGTTCCTCGCATCTCAACGATCCTCAAAACCCCAAGTTAATACACATTTCTAGTAAGCAAAACAGACCTCAAAGGCTAACGTTTAGCACTGCAGCTAACGTCATGTTTGAGATGTCAATGTTGTGACAGTTGTCACCGTTTTATAGCAGTTTGTTCCTCCATTCAAATTATTTGTCCAGGACACACAGAACAGCTCTCTTTACCAGCAGTCTTACCTTTGAGCAGACATAGGTGTTTTTGCTGATGGTGTTGGTGTTCAGCCGTTGTTGTGGTCTACCACACAGACGAATCCACAGCTGGCATTTCTGCAAATTTGTCTTTGGTTTTGGAAACGGATAGAAAACAACACCCACTACTCTGTCCGGGTATCGTGTGTCGCTTTTACAGTTCCCCCATACGCATCGTTTGACCATATCCGGAGCTTGGTGTCCAGAAATACGTGCGCAAGAAAATGCGTATGGTTTTGCCAAGGGTCCTGAATGCTTGACCGAAAAAATGGCGGATAGTAACAGTTGCTATGCAGTCATTGGTGGGTCGGTGGGAGGAGGAGGGGCTTATGATCGGGACGTTTTAGCAGAGCTTTGGCGGCGTCTTAAACGGAAAGCAGCTGCCGTGGTGCGTTCTTTGCTGCCGGTGCGCCAGCATCTGTGCTCGTGATGAGTCACTCGGTGATTCTTCACGCTAACTGGTGAGCTGACTGGAGAACGACTGAGCACCGAGAACACAAACCTACGAACTGACTGACTTACTGTAAAGGGAACTGTTTATGTGAAAGGGAGCGACTCCGAACACAAACGTTGAGCAGCCAATCAAATTGCAGAACTCTTCCGCTCATGGGCCAATGAAATCCCGCTGAATTGGGTCACGCTCAGTTTACCTGTCAAAATAAAAGTACCTCAATTCTCAGTTTTGCCATGCACACCGTTCAGAAATACTATAAAATAAATTGTTTGTTATGTTACTATATTTATATTTACGTATCTGTGTAAGTCTTCTGTTTACAAATCTTTCTAGAATTAGAGCAAAGTGAATTTCACAAATCTGTTGCAATTACGCTATTGAAATGTCGTTATTACAGCTATACGTGAGAAAAAAAATTGCAGGAGTATTTGTAGTGAATTAGTGGAACTTTTAGTGGGAAAACCCTAACAGTCTGTGTAAAACTTTAGCAGTAATCATTTGTTTAATGTATTTATTTTAGTGTGCATACACCACAGATTAGTGACTGTGTAATACATGTAATTGTTTAACAAACAATTATTGATGAACTACTGCTATAATGCTATAAGCATTCATTATGTGTAATGTAAAGCAACAGAAGTTACACATCTTCAGAAAGTATATAAAAACAATTTAAAAACACTTAACACCACGTCAGTGTTGCCAAAGGCTGAGTAAGGGTCATGACAGGCTGTTATGGAGTGATTTAGAATGGCAGCGCACCATCTTTCGTGATTATATATACTGTATATAATCAATGTAATCAGTAATATATATATATATATAAAATTAGTCTCTAGCAAAACAAAAATCCAAATAAGAAAACTAAATCAATATGCAGCATGGAAGAGGCTGGACTTACATAAATGTATGTATATATACATATTTATAAATGAACGACAGCCAGTGGCATTTATTTAAGCATACATTTGGCTTTCAACAGCCTGTAACTTCAGTATCCAAGCTGAACAAGTTTATTAAGTAACCAAAAATAAATAAATAAATCAGTGTCAAGTATTATCAGCACTCCTCCTTCAAAGCCCTTAAGTGGGGTTGGTGGCCTTCACTCCTGGAGGGTCGGATCCCTGCTTGGTAATGTTCCTACTCGAGTATGTCTCAACACGGGACACCAATCAGACTTTGCAGTGATCAGGCCCTTAGTTCCCCATGCATCCCAAGCATGTGAACTTCCTGGTTGTAATTCAAAGCCCATACTGGCACTGTTTAAATATGCTTGATCAAATCATTCATGAACGATATATAAACTATAAAAATGAATATGAAACTGACTCCTTTGAGAGCCACTTTTATATTTTGTTGTTTAAATTGTTCTTTTTGGCACCGCTCTACAATCCACTCAGTATAATGTTACATGCTTACAGTAAGTTAGTACATCTCTATTATGGACCCCCATTGCAACTGCATAATCAATGTTATCAGAACCTTCTTCTTTTTTCTAAAGTGATAACACAACAAGCAAAGGTTCACTTTGATTATAATGTAAGTCACTGTAACCAGATTTCCTCTTTTGCACAAACTGTAAAGGGCCACAGGTACTTTCAAATTATGTTAAAAACAAACAAACAAAAAAAGATCTGCTTCCAATAGAAGTGATATACTAACCATGGTCAAAAGACTGTATAATTTAGTCTTGTATTATTAACCTTTCACACAGTCAAATATTTTGCTCTTTATTTTATTTCATGACGAATCAACCAACAGAAATGCTCCTAGAGTGCTCTGATTAAAGCCTCTTTAAGTCAAATTGCATTAAAAGTAAGGAATGTTTTGTTCTCTCCTGTAAAGTCAGCATTTTAGAGATACTTGCTTTTGAGCAGCGATGATATTCTCTAATCTCAAACTGCTAATTATTTTAATCACTCTAAATTTTACACATGTAATTCTGGATTTGATTTTCAAAGGTAAATTGGCTTTTAATTTTGTAGCTTGTAAATTTAACTAAATTCAAAACAGCCAACAAAAAGGCACTCATTGCAGAGTTTTGGTCAATTCAGAGGAAAAAAAAAAAAAGTGATCACAACACTTTGGGACCAGCAGAGCCCAGGGCGCTGCTAAATACGAACAGGCATATTACATAAGCCTGCAATCACATGCTATAGCTAGGCTAACAAAAATGGAACAGGATCACAGAAAATGAGTTACACAACTTTATTGAGGGGAGAAAAATAAAAGTAGCAGGACATTTTAAACCAATTGAGTTGTTTCATTTCCACAGCCATGAGGTCTGGGCCAAGAGAGAATCTAAAGGATCCAGACCTTAATGATTTAAAAGAACCGAGGAATCGAATTTATAAATGCCACTGCTTTGCAAAATGACCCAGCACCCTGTGATGACATGCATTGCAAGAGTACAGCCCTGAAGAAGCAGCACAGCCTACAGTCAAACTCCCTCTCCCTGAGTAGGCCAGCACTGCGGTCCCACAGAGGTGGCACGAGGTGAGAGGTCAGAGAAAATGACTGGACACATGGACCACAAGGCAGAAAAGCAGGAAGCAGAAAATAAGATTCCACTGGGTGGATGGGATCCAGATCTGAGCTGAAAACTGTGGCGATTCCTGCAGGTTTTGATGTAGTCTTTATTTTTTTGAGCAGACAACCGGGACTGTTCCTCCATAAGATGGGATAAAATGGCCTTAAGACAGTGTCCAAACACGAGAGCATAAACAACAGTTTGTAAATGTGTCCTGCCAACATCACATGGCATATTTCTGCGTCCATTCCCGCGCTATTCTGTTGTATCTGCAAGAGGGACAGACAAAGACATAAGTATCATCCTATTAATCAACATCTTCAACCATGTTCAGATCAGTGACATTGTGTAAACGGCACTTCAAAGGTGCAACCTGCAAAAGCAGTGCAAGGCCACATAAACTAATATAAGGTCAAGGAAAGTCAAAATATGTTCACAGCTTTCCTGAAATTCACTGGCAAAGGGCCAGGAATAAACCTTCTATTTGCTTTCCTTTTAAAATCAAACATGCTGTCAACATATTTAAATCCACTAATTAAGCCATCACTTCCCCACATTTTGAGCTGAACCCCATTTGCTGTAGGTAAAAGGAGGACCAACCACACCCATATTCATTTTTCATTACAGCTACAATCTGCTTTTCATGCTCAGCAAACACTTTCAAAAACAGTCTATGCACAAAAAATACTAATAAAATAATTAAACTATACAATTAACATGCTGTAGTACCGAAATGCTGCTTTTGAAACCATGCTTGCTTTATTTATGAAAGCATTGGTCATTATATTTTAACACAGTCTAAGTATGGAATGATGAAGCCTAGGGTCTTTCTCTTTTCCGAGAACTACACCGCAAGAAACTTTAGTTAAGCCATCATCACTAGTCGAACCTTCCGGGGTGTCAAAGATTAAAAGTCAAAAGTTCACTGCCACTGCCTGTTAAGCATAATGTAAAGCTATAAAACATGGCAGTAATCTTTTGTCTGCACAAACAAACCAGTGGACTGGAGCTTAAAATTTAAAATTACAGTCAGTGGTCAGTAGGGTTGCCGGATCAAAACCAGGACAGGTCCTGGTGGGCGCTTTTGTTTTTGATAATTGTCTGGTTTATTTTATTTCAACTCCAGCCAACCGTTTACTCACGGCCAACTGAGGCATTAGATAAAGAGGCATACGTAAGTAATACTCTTATACTGAATGTTGTTTCGACCTTGTTAACACACCTACTCACAGGCTGTGTCACAATTCATACTCTATACATGGTTATGCACCTCCCAGCAGGTGAAAGAGACAAAAACACTTTTGCATCAAATGATGGGGTGCATTTAAAGTGACACTTAACTGAACACTGAAATGTCCTGTCAAGACACAAAACGTGTTTTATTGATAGTATAAGAAAAACCCCTAGACACCTGGCAACCCTAGTGATCAGTGAGGTGGCTAACTTGGCATCTCTCCACTGGTCCTCACTGGCTAGCAAGCTGTCAAACTCATATCTTTGACAAACAAGAAAAGCTAATAAGAACCTGTTGAATAACAGATCAGTACACAAGTTCACCAAATCACCTGACTTTATTTCCATATGTATTAAAGTGCACTGCATAAGGTTTACGTAATTCTGTCCAAAATTATTCCTGTTATGATAAGTGATTTACGGTGTTTTCCTTCAAAACATAGCCATAGCAAGTGCCTGGTTGCACCTGGCAGTCAGTCAGCAAGGGCCTGTGTGTATTAGTGATCCATGATTGTGGTGGTCAAACATTCATGCAGTGCCACACAGGAAGCATCATCAATACAGCACACCAATCTTTCTATCCTACTTTCTCCACCGCTCACAATGCAGTCTCTTACCCCTCACCTACAACATGGCGTATTTCTCTGTCCATTCCCTTGCCATTTTATTGTACCTGACAAGGTAGTGCATTAGAGAGACATGATGGACACTACTCGTCTGTATATGTTGATTTTTTTTTTTTTTTTAATGAGGGACCGAGTGTGTACAAGGGATCCAGTGGATTAGTGTATTACTTACTTCTCTGTGTCTGTTTTGTAGATTCGTGCAATTTCTGGCACAAGAGGATCATCTGGGTTTGGGTCACATAAGAGTGAGCAGATGGACAGGAGAACTAAAGAAAGGGGACCCGTTTAAAAATCAGCACACAAGTCTCTTACAGAACATTGGTTATAAGCAAAAATTAATAAATAAAGAAAGAAAGAAAGAATATTTAACTTAAAGTAGATTATTATTGTCAGTGTCAACTGTGACAAAAATTTAGAAAACCCTTCGGAATCAACAGGTTAAGAAGTATTAAAGGCTTCTGAAATGTGACTGAATCTCGATATATTTTTTTTTATGTAAAATGTTTTCCAATAATTTTTTTTTTAAATAAAGTTATTCACATGATCAAAAATTTTAAAAATGTAAGAAGTGGGTTTTTAAATAATGATCAAGCGCAAACAGAACCTCATGTAGTGAATATTCTGTAAGCTAAATCGGTTTTATTTGGTTTAGTAAGGCTGTTTTAGTATCCCCAAATATCAGCATGTATGTTTAAGTTAACATAAATACATTGGAGTATAGGTATAATGATGCAAAATATTCATTACATGCTTTTAAATGACACAGCAGCGTCTGGAGACTAACTTGTCAATACTGCAGCAATATCTAAAATTGCTGCTTTTGTTAATGTTTGTTTCTATATTCAGTTTATTAGAGCATTTAACATCATAAAATTACACTGAAAACAAACGTGCTAAGGTGTTCCAGCCCTCTATAATATAAACTAGCCACAAGCTAATAAGCCACTCACCATATTATTCAGTATAATGCAAATTTTGCTAAACATCAAGCTTCTCTCTGACCCTGTGTGCTGGGTGACAGAAATACATTAAGATGCAAAAGATGGTGCAGATATACTCCTTACTGAGCATGCTCCTCTGCCCTCCTCCGTTAGCCTTTAAATACGGATTAGCTACAACTACTTCTGTCACCTCCTCATTCAGTATGCTGATTAGTTAGCTTATATAACTTTATATTAACTTTCCAGCAATTGCTGTGTTTAGTGTTATGTATTTTTCCCCCTAACAAAATGCCACAAAGAACCTTATCATACTGAGATCATTAATGGTTTAAACAATCATGGTGATTACAGATCCAAGTAGGCATCAGTGATATTTAGTAGCAAGTGGAACTTTTACTTATCCATGACCTTAAAGGCCTCCCTGTAGCCGTTACTGGTTCATGGTTACTTTGACTCATTCCTACATACAAAACCGTTTCATTTCACATATCTGCTTTACACCACACCATAGCACTTCAATGGGACTGATGTCTCTCACTGTTCCAAAACACCTTTTCTTTGGTTTTAAGTTTTAGATCACAGAAGCTGTAGGAGTTTCTGATACTTGGAATTTTTTGTTTCTCAATAATTGCAAGCTATTCTGGAAGTAGACCAACAACTACACACCCACCACCATGCATCACAGCTGATATCAGGTTTTGGTGGTGCTGGTGTTTTCTACAAACATAACATTGTGTACATTTAACAAATTGCTCAGTTTTTGCCAAACCTGTCCACGGAACACTGGCAGTAGTTCTGTGAAACATCTACTTGGTCAGTGTTTTTGTTTGACTGAATGATTTGATTGATTGTTTGTTTGTTTGTTTGTAACAATTTCCTCCAAAATTACCTCCCATAAAAAATGCTCATTAAGTGCTTTTCTTAAAGGAGATGAATAACAACCTATTTCACATATACAAGAAACCTGCAAATCAGATATCACCATTATTCTTTTTTTGAGGATTGTACGCCATCCCACCGCCCTGCTCGTCTTAGATCCATTTGCAGAGAAAGTAGCAACCATGTTGAATCGGTTCCATTTCAATCATACCTGTTTGTGGACTCACAGGTCTTTAACTGACTGGAACACCACACAGTTTTGCTCCCAGTGGGTCAGCTTTTCTATCGACATTCTTCAGCGTTTAAACCATTTGTTTAACAATGCCAATGTAACACTGTGTATGGTGGCTGTTAACAAAAATCAAATTTTGAACCCTTGTTTACAACGAACAGATCCTAGGTCAGCACTCCTACTCTGATCATCTTTAAATACTGGCCAAAAACATTTAAAAACTCCAAAAGGCTTTACAAAGGTTCTCACAGTTGTACATATAAACATTCATTTGAATACTTGAACATTTCTGCATATATTTCAATCATACCTTTAGAAATTGTAAGTGCAGGGGACCACTGGGACCTGAGGATATCCAAACAGATGCTGCCATTACTGTTAATATTTGGGTGGTAGATTCTTGTGGTGAATGCAACCTAACAAAAGAGACAATGTCATTAAGACAAGAAACATCAAAAGATTTATATGCAGTGGACACGTGACTGGTATTTCACAATTTCACCTTTGGGGGTTTGAAGGGGTAGTCTGTTGGGAAGTGTATAGTCAGGAAGAAAACACCACCCTGATATGGGCTCTCGTTCTGCACACAAACAAATGACGACATGCACTTCACCTACATAGGTCAATGTGGCTAGAACAGGTTAACACAGCGATCATACTCAATTAAGATAACCAGGGCAGAAAGTCATGAGTCTTCTTCGCCAAAGGCTCAAGTAGCTACAGGTTTTCATTCCACCAAAGCAAGAGCACTCCACTACATAACATGCATGAACAAAGCTTTACAAGGGCCCGTATCACTGAAAACTATTTTTTACTTTATGTAGTTTGTAACAACTGATAATGTTTTAAATCCTATGCCTCACTCTACAGTCCATAAATAAACTGAGCTCCAAAAATTTGAATTTATATATATATTTATATGATTTTATTTAGAATTTATCATTTTAACGATGTCACAAAAACCAGGTGTTTCAACCACTTTTGCATGAAATACAAACAGACAATCAGAGCAGGTCATTTACATGTTGTTACTCCCAGGACAATACTTTGTGTGTGTGAAATTGATTGGGAAAAAAAATAAAATAAAATAAATAAAATAAAATAATAATAATAATAATAATAATAATAAATATCTTCCTATTTATATAAATTGTAAACGCTAGATGAATATTGTGAAAAGTCAGGAACAGTAAAAATGTTGCCACGTGTATGATGACATCAAAGAAAAACGAATGAATTGACAAGAGGTTAGAATTGGGGCAGGAGCGCTACTTCATCCGCTCATGTTGAAGGTAGAGTCGACGCTACAGTGACTCACTATGACTTTCCGAAGTACAAAAAGGTATTATGAGACAGGACAAGCCGGGACTTGCTGGCTTGCATGCTAACTTCAGTGGATATCTCTGAAACACAATACGCAGACATCTTTGACATGCTATCAAAACTGCTACTTCTTTATGTTCTGCTGATGATTTAATTAATTTTGGAAAGTTTTAAACTGAATAAAAATTAGGGTGTGGTGCTTTTTTGCTTTAAATTTTGCAAACATTATCCCAGCAGCGGTGAAACATTAGTCTTAAAAGGCAAAAAAGGGTATTTTTATGGGATAAAGAGAGGATGGTAAACTCTGAAAATGAATTACATCTGGTACATTACATTTGGTATATTACTTTTTTGTTTTAATTAAATAAAGGATACAGGCCCTTTAATGTCATTGACATAGTCCAAACAGCATAAGACTCATACTTACAGGGCCCATGATTGTGGCCTGCCAGTGAAATACTGAAAGAGAAAAACAAGAAGTTCACCTGTAACATCAACAGAGTTGTTTGTGGGCTATGTGCCATAACTGAGGTTGAGGAACTCACCATCATCCCCCACTGGGCCTGCTGAACATTGTGCTGGGGGATCGCGAGCCAAGTCAGTCAATTCCTACACAACAAAAACATCCAAGTAAATAAGAGAACATGTACACATGTCTGCAAGAACGCCAGAGAAAGACTATTTTAGGGCAGCATGTTTGGCTGTCTTGAATAGCATTCTTCACTCTAATCATAATTTACACATCGAAGCTCCATAACTGATGAAAGGTCAATAGTGACTCATGCTGTCACCATGGTAATTGTGGATGATTGTGGCAATATGAGATGTGGGGGTGCTGCGTGTTGGCAGACTGTATTTTTAGCTCTTGGAGTGGGGGGTCACGAGGGACAGGGGGTGGGACAGAACCTAAACAAGTACACTGGCATGTCTGTCTCCAGTCCCAACGTTTATTTTTACTGGTGGGAGGGGAGACACCTGAAGTATAGGCTCTCATGAGGGGAAGGGGGGGTTGTGGGGGTCGACACTGAGTTGGCTGGCATAACTATCCAACTCTTAACATTTGAGGACTGCACAAGTGCAGATATGTTCTTGAACTAAAAACAACTCAGTGACATGCTTTCAAATCTGAGAACCCGGTTGACACATTCAGCAAATGCCATGAGGCCTCAAACTGCTGAGCAGAGAAGCCGTTAAAGAGCATTTACCCACCAAAAACAACAGAAAGTTTAAAAATATCACCCCACAAACAGGGAAGGTGATATCCATGCTACCAGGAATGGCAGACTGGTGGTGATGGTCATGGCGTAACCTACCAATTAAGATTGCTGACCAATTAGTATTAGCTTGTAATCACAGAGGCTGGTTTATTAGGCACAATAACTCCCAAACAAATGATCACATCGTTATGCCCTTGTAGGGGGAAATAAAGCTCCGATGTGTCCTACATACTAAAAGACTGACCATTCTGGTTTCAATCCTGAGCAAAAACGGCTGATCACATCTACAGCAGGACTGCAACGTTGGCAGCACCAGTCTATTCACAAGTGGTTTCTTTTCCACGCAGCACTGACTCAACAGTACGTCTTGAGGTAGCTTTGGGATTTGTTCCCATTAGTCCTACTTTAAGGTATATGCAGGAGTTTGCCGTTTAAGGTGACTTCACTGACCATTTTCTGTGTGTTGAACACATGACCGTTAGCCGGCTAGTCACCAAAGTGGTACAATTCTGCGGTTACCGCTACGAAGCCCCACTTGCTAGCGGGCTAACGCGACTTCAGCTAACTACAAAGCCGATTTGGCAGACGTACAGAGGTGTTTTCTGTCGTCTGGTGAATATTTCGTACGGTTTTGAGAAGTTCATTCTTACCTTTTGGATTCGTTTAAGCGCCATCTGAGCACTGCGTGTGTCGGTTTGAGTAACCGGAGCTCCTCCACTCCAAAGCGGCGGCGCCGATACTGACGCTGAGAGGCGAACACTAACGAACTGTCACGTTAACACGCTCGACGGCTCCCATACAGCCAAAGACTGGGTTACTCAGATACCAACACTGCCACCACACAAGTAAACAGGTCCGCGGTCAATTTAAAAATAAAACTAAAAAGTAATTTCTGAGCTGACAAGATGTCCGTTACGTTGACCGCCCTTCCGCTTTTAATGACGCATAAAAGGACGACGCTGATGTTCTACTGCCACCTGCTGGACTGGAGACGCGGCGCTGATGGAAAGTACTAGAGCGTTACACGCCATTCCAGTCTTACTCAAGACCTTGTTTATCAAAACACTGAACTAGTGCTTGGTGAACCTGAACCCACAACTTGGACTAAACTCATTTTCCTCACTGTTTTGGATACGTTCACATATGCCTCTATATATGTACACACATATGTAAATGCATACACATAGATTCGTTATGCACAACCTTTGTCTGTCAATTCAGTTTTCCATATAGGTTCACTTTGTAGTTGTACAATTACAGTAGTGGACAAAGTACACAAACCATGTGCTACAGTTAAAGTAGAAACACCCAAGGTAAAATATTACTCCATTAAAAGTTACCTCCTTTAGACCACATCAAATCAAATAACTTTTATTGTCACGTCACATTTTCACAGGAGTGAAGGTGAGTGAAAACCTTACGTGCCTAGTCCCTTACAGTACTTAAATACAAAAAATATACATTAGACAATAAATATATACAATACTAAGCACAACATCTCTGTTTATACTATTATATTATATCATATTATAAACTATGATATATGCAGATGTACACATTTCCATATAGCACTATGGTAAGGCTGAGGTAGATGAGAGTAGAAGTATAGAAGTATTTAGCTTCAAATGTACTTCAGTATGGAGAGTAACAGTAGCATAATTTATTACAGCTCCAAATGTCCTATCATTATTTCTCCAACAAGACTCTTAATCAACTCACTGTAGGTGAAGAGACTTATGTCTCTCAGTCCACCAGTCTTTTAAGAGAAGGTCCTTAATTAGTCTGACACCTGATGTCTATTCAAATAATCATAAGCACAAAACACCTTCCTGTAGATAAACAAGCTTCCTGTAGGTAAAACTATACAATATGTTTTTGCAATATGGTTTAAGATTTATTTGCAACTTAGTTACAAGTTAAGGTTCAATAAAAACTTGCTTTGCACAAAGAGTTTTCCTTTACTATACTGCGTCTGTAGGTCTCTTCATGAACATAAACTAGTTAAAACTAATTTATTATAAAAGGAAATGATTAACTCTACCTACTTTCCTCCAGGTGGTCCTTGATGTAGTCCAGGCCTGAAGTGCACATCTCCATGGGATGGCAAGAATCCATGAATAAGTGTAATTTTTACGTGTTATGTAAAATATGCACATAATTCTGAAGGAACTTTAAATTTTGCCTACTGTAGTGGAGTAAAGATGCTTAAGTTTGAAATGTGGTGGAGTTAAAGTACAAAGTCGCCCAACATGGAAATACTTCAGTAAAGTACAGATACTTGACATTTACTTTGTTACTGTCCACAACTGTTCTTGCACCACAGAGCAGGTATTATGTCTGCAGTGGATCATTCTCAGAAGTGCAGTGACACTGACATGGTGCTGGTGTGAGTGTATCAGACACAGAAATGCTATGAGAGTTTTTAGTCCACCAACGAGCAACATCTAGCCAACAGCATCTTGTGGCCTGTGATGAAGAACGAGAGCAAGAGTGAGTGGGGGAACAGAGAGTAAGAGTCCATCGCAGTTTGGTGCTTCCCTGCTCTACCTCACAGACCAAACCTGGTAATTAACTGATCAGTCGAATCAGGTGTGCTTAAACTTTAAAACCAAACTGTGCAGAATCAAGCCCTCCAGAGTTTCCCACCCCTGGACTAGAAGATGACCAAAACAAACTGTTCAGCAACCGATGAGCTACTGTCTCTGACTTTTACATGTACAAGGGAGACCAACAACGCAGGAGTGTCTAATAGGTCAGAGTGTTTACCTCTAGCAGCACTTGTAACAGTGCCACTCACACTAATATAGCAATACCACATGCTGAGAAAGATCCACTACCTAAATAATACCTGGTCTGTGGTGGTCCTGTAGGGGTCCTGATTACTGGAGAACAGGGTGAAGGTGGGTTAACAAAGTATGCAAAGAAAAAGATTAGGTGTATTAGATGTATAACCACAGAGTGCAAGTGGGGCTGATGGGTGTGGATGCAAGGGAGTGTCGTGACCGTCCGGTGTGTGTTTGCTAAGCTGCAGGCTGTGTTTAATTTATTGTTGTTGTGATGTTATTAAACCCAGTATTTACATAAATCAAACAAATGTTCAGCCAAGCCCCTTTATGCTGAGTGGGTGCAGTTTCTACTTCATTTATTAGCAGTACATTATGCAGGTCACCCAAAAGCTCCAGCTCAGCTGGCAAAGTCTCAGGATACCATGGCAAACACCAAACAGGAAAACCATGACAAACACTGGCAAAGAACAGTAAAATGTACTTTCTGAACCCACAAGTGACAATGTGCCCTGAATTCAGACGGGTACATCAGTTTTCAATGACATTTTAATTGGCATCATGAATTGGCTATGCAACAATATACAAGTTGGTTATATGTGCTGCCAACATATGAAGTAACTGGGTTTGTCTGCTCTTGTTGCTAGGTAAAAAGTGGTGAGATGGCACAGGTAAAAGAAGCACTCCCAGTGTTCCAGCCAAGACTGCCTTTTGGAATAGAGCACAAGTAAACTGTAGGATATGGGCCCTTTAAATATGGGAACTACTGAAGGTGTCAACATCTTCTAAGCATTTACCAGAGACGAGCAGATTGAGGGATGTCCTAGGTTACAAGACAGTACGACAAATTGGCTCAGCAAAAAGAAGCAGGTAGAAATGGATCAAAGTGTCCTACCTCAGAAAAAGAGGCAAAAGTAAAAGAGTGAAACAGAAATAAAGATATCTTTGTTGATAAAGAAGGAGGAAAAAAAAGATGAAACATGAGGTGCCACCATCTATGTTTAGACATTAGGATGAAATGAAATCTCATTTGCTGTTCTTTGCTTAGCCAGTCATGAGGAATGCTGTTGGTACGAGTTGGCCGTGAATTGTGAGTACACATCACAGTAGAGAGGATGTTCAGATATGATTGTTCAGGTTAAGGAAATGTGAGGGGCACTGATTTGCTTTACTGACATTATTGTACTTTTGAAAAGTACAATAAAGAACGTGTGGCCCAGTGTATATAACGTGTAAAGTAAGAAAGTACCGTTTACAGAAAAGAACATAAAAAAAAAGAGAGAAATTAAACAAACTAAGACCCAAAAAGAGGTACGACAGCTAAACAACAATTTCAACCAAAGAACAAATATAGTTTAGCCACAGACACAAGGAATTAACGTATGAAAACAGTGAAACAGAAACATGCTGAGGCACTATCGGATTTCCTACATACTTCGCACTGAAAGGCAGTTGCCCCAATCATCTTTCATTCGAACCTTCATCTTTAAGCTACAACATGTAGAAGGTTTCTTCAGATATGCCAGTTCCTCACTGACATGAGAAAGACAGGCACTATAACTTGCCCTGAAAAGCTGACTGAAAAAAGCTGAAAACTGTACAGTGCTACAGCACCATGGGCCTCATTCACTAATATCTATCCATGTTTTTTTTATATTGTTCCTGAAAAATGTCAGATTCATGAGGTTTTCAACCCAGAGACCTTCTTTGTGCCCTTGAGTAGATTCTCTCTTTGCATAAGTAAAATTACTTCTTATTGGTAAACAAGGCCCAATAATGTCAGTTCCATCAGTTAGTCAGGTCACCTATCTAAAGGCAATGTTCAACCGACGCGTGTTAAACCATTTCAACACAAATTTAGCTTCAATAAAGTCTATGATAAATACATTTAGTATTGCTTGACATGATGATGTGATGAGTGAACACATGATCAGACTGGTAAGAAGAAGCTTAACTCCTCCACAAATACTAGCTTTGTAGTCTTTGGTAACCCAGTATTAGTGATGAGGCAAGTTCTTTGAGATATTGCCTCTCCACTGTCTCCTTAAAAGTCTCTTACAATTCTTAGTTTGCATCAAGTCTGTTCTGAAGGCTCACCTAATTGATAACTACCACTGGAAGACTGAGAACAACTAGCACAGTCATGGCTCTCTGCCTGTCCTGTGTGCCCTTTGTCCAAGTCCATTAGTGAATTGGCCTCTCTGAGCTGGTTAGTCCTTGGCTCAAAGTCCCAGTCTCTCTTACTGGGCTCTGATCTGGAGAGACTTCCTTCAGAGGAGCTGGAAGGCACATCTGTGTCCGTTCCTTTGGAATCTTCAGTGGAGCTACAATTTACGTCATGTAGACTCATCTTCCTGTATGGTCCCTCTGATTCAGATTCCTGGTCTTCTGAAAAGGCTCCATTTTCTTGTAGGTCCTGATCTTCTTTGTGGTGGGTGTCAGCATGCTCAGGGGAAGGCTCTTGCTGAGGTGGGTGGGGCTGTGTTTGAGTTGAATGGGGTTGGGCGTCACCTTCAGAGACACTGCACTTGAGGTCTGCACTGGAGCTGCAGTTTAGATCATGCAGACTCTTCTTCCTGTATGGTTCCCCTGACTCAGACTCCTTGTCTGTTGTATGGGCTCCTTCCCTCTGGGAACCCTGTTCTTCTTCATGCTGGGTGTATGCATGCTCAGCAGCAGGCTCTTGCTGAGGTGGCTGGGGCTGTGGTTGCATTGGTTGTGGATTAGTGTCACCCGCAGTGGTTGCTGTGGTTGATGTTGGTGGTTTGATAGAGGTGTGGCACATGGGGCATGTTTCCTGCACATAAAGCCACTTCCTAAGACAATTTCCATGGAAGAAATGACCACAGTAGGTAATCACGGCTGAGGTCATATCCTGTTGAAAAGCGAAGACAGGGTCAAAAGAATGCAGAAGCTACTGAACACCACAAATACTAATAGATTACTAATGTAATCAAAGTAAAAAATTATCAGTAAAGAATCTCAGTAAATAAGAGATTATTGCCATGTGATTATTATGTCCTATAATACCTAAGAATGCTGATCTAGGACCCGTTAGTGTCAGTAAGATGATAATAAATAAGAGAGGAATATGATCCCAGATCAGAATTTCTACTCTGGGACTTTGACTTAGGATCAGACTCCCCTCTTTCTTTTGATTTTACTGACAAACAGATCCTAGATCAGAACTCTTACATGAAAAACTGTGTCACCAAGCCCTTCAGAGTAACAGGACTGATCTAGGATGTTTTTCTGTGAGCAAGGTAAATATAAATGTGATATGTAAATGCACATCAAGATCAGATCTTATGTAGACTTTACATCAAAGCACTTAAGTTTAATAATTAGTCAAGTGGCACATTTTGCTTTATGGTATTTATCAATATAGACCTCTGCAGTTGTGCATCATTCTGTAGTCAGCATCATCACTATATTAAAAACACTAGTCTGGTCTAAAAAACTGGTCTAAGTTGTTTTTCCTCTGTGACAGAAAAGAATAACATTTTAGGAAATTAAATAAAAATGCAATATATTTTGTCCTGTGTCCATTTTTTTCACCAAGGGTGGATTCCTCTGAATTACGTTTGTTGGTTGGCATGTAGAAATCATTTCAGTATGTAAGTCTATGTAATAACCACTGACATGTATTGCGGTAAACTGAAATGCTCCAAATCCAAAATGTTTCCATACTTCCATATGCACATTGCCAGATACTCTGAATTATGTTTGTTCATTTTCATGTAGCAGTAGTCATATTTTGGTTTTTTAACAACCTTGTTATTTAGAGGATGTGACAATGTCCATAGGGAAAACCATACCAGCTTTGAAGCATCTTAGTCTACCACAGAACTGCTGTTTAAAAAAAAAAAAAAAAAAAAAATTTGTTTGTGTCTTAGAGAGTTCCTAATATGGGCAAAATGTTGACTACAGAGTTATGACAACACTTACAAGGCACATGTCCTTACAGTATACAGGAACTGACCTACAGTCTCATCTAGTTGGATATGATGCTAACCTGGAAACAAATGGCGCAGACATCACCGTGGTCCTGTAGCTGCTGAGTGCTCGCCCGTGGAAGTGAATTGATCTTGCGGGCTGCTTCCTGTCGGAGTAGGAAGCTCTTCCAGCCAGCCTGGGCACGCAACCACACATTGCAATATGAGTGGATAATGATGACTGATGCCCCCATCCAGCTCCACTCGCCCCATAGTGACTCCCATGCACCGTACGCCACCACACACACCGCCACAACGAACTCCAGCGCCCGACAAACCCCATTCACGTAATACACCACTTCATCCAGGCCAGGCAGAGCAGCACTGCGCCAAACCTCCACCATGAAAAGGCAGTAGATCAGCAGAGTGCCCGTCACCTAGGATACATGCCAAACGATAGATGTGAGGCATTACCATGTTACAGCTCTTTTAATATTACGCTATATGTTTTCCATGTGCACACAAAGTTTGGGTGCCTAGCCTTTCGTATGACAGAGTTTACATGCAGAGAATACCTGTAGCGATGTGAGCATACAGCTGGACACCAGGATAAGAAGCCAGAAGTCCATGTGGAAGAACTGGGAGATCTTGTAGGCCATGAACCCCGGGAACAGCAGTAGAAACAGGCACATGCTCAGCCCCCGCACATGCTTCCACACACTCCTATGGAGACACAGCTTTAGATCTGTTTGTTCATGATCGGAAATCTATCAATGGCACATCTCATAACTATCTTAGAAAATAAAAGATGTGATGGAAGTTAAATCCAGAATGAAACATGTTTCAATAGTAGGAATCTTATGATACATAACTTGACCAAAACAAATAAATGTAAATTTATTGTTGTAGTTATATATTATTTAATTTAATTCTGTTTACATAAGTCTTTAAAATACGGAATTAAACCTCTAAAATACATTTATACAAACCCACATTATATAAATTAGTATTGTGCATAAATGAACTTGTCAATTAACATTGTCAGTCAGTGCATTTCTTGCTCTAAGTGGATTTGATCACTGAGTGTATAAACAGAATAGGGGAAGAAATCTTCCAAGAGGGCATCTGGTTTAGCTATACCACTCTTAAAAACGTTTTAAAACTGACTTTGGTTTTTACCTGTTTCTACTGGCGCCAAGTCCTAGCATAATGGGCTCAGTTATTTCACTCATGCTCTGAAGCGTGGAAGTAAGAACAATGAAGAGAATGATGAAGAGGAGGAAGCAGCGTTGCAGGGCCGCCATGTCCAACAAACCAGTCTGCAGAGCTAGCAACAGTAGAGTCACACCCTCTGTCACACCCCTACAAAACCCACACATAAACACAAATAAAACACACCGAAAGACATATTTACACATAAACACACACGTACACACTACACACACTTACCTGTGCATGACATTGTGGTTTTGCAGAGCTGTGAAACCTCCCAGGTAAAACTTGCAGAGATTCAGAAGCCCCAGAGCCGAATACGAAACCACAAACGTCAAACCTAACAAGGAGTAAGGGCTGGAACAGCACTCAGACACACTTGCACGTACACACGCGCACACACACACACACACACACACACACACACACACACACACACAGATTTTTTATATACTAGTGGGCAACACCAATGTTCAGCCCCCCTTAAACAATTATGCAGTTGGGCCAGATTTGGTGGAGAGTTTCCTGTAGACTGGGATTTCTGCCACTGCTGGTAGACCCATATGACTGTATGAAATTAAAACTAAAAAGTTTTAGGCCAAAAGTTTATATCAACATGGTCATACAACAGTGTCTCAAGCAGAATATTTACAACCATTTTCTATAATAACTGCGGAATCACTACCACCATGAACAATTTAGGAAAACAATGGGTTTTCCTAAAAAGGAGCATTCCAAATCAAACCACTCCAGGCCCAGTTTCCCAAAAATATTTTGGGGTTAAGACAATCTTAACCGGTAGAGACAGTATTCAGAATGTTGCTCAGTCTTCTATCTTTGTCCTAAGATGCTTCAGAGAAACCCAGCTTTGAATGACTGTGAATGTGTTTAGACCTTGACAATTTAATCATACACACTTTTTCTTAAGCTGGTTAACTCCCTTGTTAGTTTAACTGAAGGCTAGTTAACGCACTCATCAGCAAGTCTCAGCTCAGTAGTGCTTACCTGGTGAGAAGATAGAGTAGAACGCCCTCTTGGATCGTGTTGGAGGTACCAGCATTGGAGATCAGCTGAACTCCAAACAGCACAAACCAGAAGACGCTGAACAATACAGGCACAGCAAAACTATGCCAGAGAGACACCCCCACCGCCAGCAGTCGGTACAAATCAGTCATCTACAACAGACGCATCAGAGAAATACAAAGTCAGTCCTGTCAGTTCATTGTGCGTGTATATCCTTGTAACAGAGACTCAAATTTAAAATGAAGAGTGTCTTTACCTCTACTTGCGCTATTTGACTGTAAGCTGCTCTTGCCAGTCTATATGGCACAAAGAGATTCATAAGAAGAAACACAGCGACCTCTGCCCCCGTTATTCCCATGGAAACAGTGGTGAGAGTGAGGACGGTGTCTCGAGAAACTGAACACACACGTGCCAGCAGAGGGAGCAGGTGGGCAGAGAAAAGCCACACACGGCGAGTGCGCATGAGGAATGCACAGAGTGTGGTGACGATAATCTGACCTGGGAACATTACACACACACACAAACAGGCAGAAGATTTTTTACATTTTGACACAAATAATATGATCGCCAGAGCATCCTCCCAATTTATAAATCAAGGCAACTTCAACAAGGATATTCCTGGAGGGCCAGCTGATTTTTCTCTGTGCAGCTCTCCATAACATGTAAAGTGAGAAGTAGGTTTATATCTAGGTTCTTATTCACACCGGCTAGTATGTACATGTAACCGGCTTCACTTAATTATAGCTATTATCTATTAATCCACCTCCTGAGAAATTAATGACTCAAGTCTGAGTGGCAGCCAGAATTCTAGAAAAAGTCATGATGAATGGTTTAGGTCATAATTAATTTATTGAGAAACTCCTAATTTTGTGAGTAAGTTCTTTTAGAACTGTGAAAGGATTGGATCCAATTCATTTCATTCCCCTGGATCTGAGCCAGCAATTTCTGCTGATCCACCCAGTATCAGAATAGACCACTGCCATCTCTAAACTGACCTCAATGAACCTGAATGGAATTAATTGTACAAGAAGAATGTTTAGATAACTCTTAGTTTTGGGGACCCCACACCTTTTAAACACACTTCACTTTTCTAAGAAGAACTCAGTGATCAAAAGCGGTTAAAGCTAAAGTCAGAAAGTTTGTACCTACTTGTAAGTGCAGTCACAAAGCGATTCAAAGCTGGAGGATCCAGAAGGAGTGCACTGCCGTACTCGTACTGACCCTCTGCCAACAAATACTCCCTGTTAATAAAAGGGGGGGGAAAAAATCTACATTCAAACTTTGGAATATTTGTATGTAGATGTGCAGTTCATGTGAAGCTGATATATTTAGTAGCAGGTATAAAGCAGATAAATAGGCTCACCAGATAAAAACTTAGTCACCTGTGACTAAACCGTACCTAATAGTATGTAATACCTAACAGCACCTATAACAGCTGTGACTCAATTTGGCATGGACTGAAATTCATAGCCCCATCATCCTCATGTAACACAACCTGCAGGAGTCTGAAGTTACTACCAGCAATTCATTTTAACTTATTAATTATATTTTTGCCCAGAGAGCCTTTATTAGGCCAGAGTCAGTATGACAACTTATAAAATTATACCAGTGTGAGGAATCGAGCTCTGAACAACAAGAGGTATCAAGGCACACTGAGTCTTACACCATGTGTAGACTGAACCCTGTTATTTTCATCTGCAAATGGCACTTCCTATGCACATGTACAGCCAAACCATGGTATCCTAACCACAAATAGATCAACTACACTGACAAGATTCTGTTGGTCATTTGTATAGTAAATAGGGAAATTATGAGGGATGAAGAAAATGATATGGTGAATTATGATTTTTAGGAAATTTCTTTGGTGAGGACTAACAACGTTATAGCACTTCCTGTTCAGTAGTTTAATATACAGAATAAACCACTGATTAAACTGATAGTTAGAACTAAAACTTCTAAAAGGCCGTTTGAAGCTCAGGAGGCAGCATTTAAGAAACATTTAATACATATCCACTAATTATGACTCAAATAAACATAATACTAATTTAGAGTTAAAAAGAGATAAAAAGGCATTATTTAAACAGCACTACATTTATGCTGAGTAATAAACTGTTACATGCTCTGATACGTTACTGCTATGCCCAAGGATTTACATCTGTGATTTTACAGACTGTAAAGACCCCCTTACCCCACAGTTTCCAAACCCCCCAACCAAACCACTCTTTATTCTCTGTGTTGTGGAGAGTAAAGCTGTTTAAGCCTGCCCACTAAAAACTAAAGATACCACTGGTGCATAGCTGGAGTAGCTAATGTAATAGCTCCACACACAACAGCAGGTTTACTTAATTAGATTCGGGGCTTTATTCTACAAACTTGCTCTAACGGTGATCCAGCATTACAGCTGTGCTGTGGCATGTAAAGTGTAACGGTCACTTTAAGGCGGGGTGCAGTGCAGAGTGAATAATGGAGAGTGTGGAGGAAAACGCGGGAGAGAATGTGCGTGTGGTGAACTGTACTAGGTTGTAGCCTGGGTTCTCCAACTGTGTCATCTGGGAACTTGTGACGAGTGAAGTCTCGGTGCTCTCATTGTTCATTAAACTGACTCTGAAACCCCTTTATGACATGTTTCCTGTGTGTCTCTTCATGGAAGCTATATATCCACCTCTCCATGAGAGCACCGACCTAACACCCTACTTCCATTCGTTACAGAAGCCATAGCATGCAAAACTGCCATTAACTGGTACTAGGACGGATCAGATTAGACAGTTTATTAGATAACTTTGACAATGTTCTCATTTTTATTCAACCATCTATTTCTATATCAGTTCATTGTTCAGTGCACAGTCCAACCATTTCAAACATTAAGTTATGGACATGAGGGCAGGCATGTACTGTGGATGCACGTTTCTTCTCAGTCTATCCTAATCCTGTCATTAGAATAATTTAATATACTGGACTATAATAGTTTCTGGCACACAAAGCTAAGCTGCTTCATAGCGAACAGTCTCCTGGCCAGTTGGATCTCATAACAAGAATAAACATCTAGGGAAAACCTGTTAAACGTTGAGTGCTGGATTGTGGCAAACAAGTACACACTTGCCCAAAACCCACCGCTCCAGTCTTTTCAGCTAAAAGGCCCACAACATCATTTTCCTCAAACACTCTCCCACATAGCATTCACTCCGGCTGCATTATAGTGAGTGTGAATGTCTGAGGCCTTATACAGCCAAAAGGAAGCCTACTTATTTTTCTCTGAGCCAGTATTATCTTATAATGCTATGGTATCATCTGGTTTAACAGAACTGTTTTTTTTCTGATAAGGTTTATTTTTACCGTATGTAATGTGTTAAATTTATACCAACATAAGTAACATCCATGGCCAAGTGTCAGGTTTGATGTTGGTGGGAATGAGCAGACCACTGTCGCAGTAGGCTTTGTGTTGGTTTATATATTTCACACTCAATTTCACACTCAGCATAATGAGTCTACGTTACCTACTTTCATTTATCAATAGTACGCTGGCAATGATAACACATCCATCCGAAAGAAGTTAACCAAAAAAAATAAAAAAGGTCAAAGAAAAATAAAACATGATTGGCTTTGTGTCTTTAACTAACATCAGCTTCCAAATGGGACAGCATTCTTCACATTTTACAACCAAAAAAAGAAATGTTTTTTTTGTTCCATCCTCTGACTAATTTCATCTTAATTTCTCAAGAAAAAGAAGCACCCTGCAGGAACTCGTCAGAGTGGTTGATCAGTTAAGGATCAGGGAAAAAGCAAGCAGGAGGAGGCTAGGCGGGTGGTGGTTTAGATCTGATAACAATGTAAAATGACCTTGCCTGCCAAGTGCAAGTCGAGACAGCAGACTCTGTTTGTTTAAACTGAGTGGTAGTGAACGGAATATTCAGCAGTTATGCATGGTACCGCACTCTGTTGTAGTTGGAGATGTGCTTACCTGGAGATCTGATGGCCCATGTAGAGCAAAAGAGCAGTGAGAATATGCAGATAGAGCTGGACAATGTGTCCAAGTGGCAGCAACAGGACTACGGTGCTCACTAAGTGACCTGTGGACATATAGTATAAGAAGGGAGCGTGTCAACCAACGAAGGTCAGTTCCATGTCATTAAATATAGATTTAAAGGAGTTGTGGTTTTCAAACACTAACACTTTTACTTTTACACGAGTACACTGGGAACCGAGTCTACATCTTACTGTTCTGCTGTAGTGCTTCACAGTTCATTCATTTCTATTGATTCAGCACCGTCACTGCTTTGTGTTTCTCACGGCTGTCCCCATTCTCAAGATTTCAGACCAGTGGTTTGCAGCCCTGATTTTAGAGAGCCCCTGATCCTACTAATATGCTAACTAATAAGTCCTCCCTGGCCTGATGTGACCATCTAATGTGAACGATCCAAAAAGAGGAGAATTTTCCTGTACTGCTATGTGGTGGACACCCGGGTGGACAATATGCCAATATTTTATCGTTACTGTGATGAATTTTATCAAAATATGCTTTTCAGTACTTGGTCTTTGACTATAATCAGTACAGTTAGTACGGTTCATACAATTACTTCTCACCTGGATTTAGTGTCCCAGAGTATTTAAATCGCTAAATAATTAATACAGTACATGAATATAGCATCATGGATGCAAAGCACATATCAGTGAGCAAACCATGCCCAGTAACTACCAACCAACAACAGGCACTACTCCAGGACTGTGTTCAGACCCAACCAAACATAGCGAAATGTTTATTCAAATGGAAACAGTGGTGCATAAAACACTCTGTTGTGTTATGCAATGGTTGGCAGCTGAGAACACCCTTCTTAACGTCCTTTTCAAAGAATTTTTGTCGCCTGGTTTAAGAAGAAAACAACTTGTAATAATAGAACCCAACAAAGACTTCTAACACCTTCAGCCGTGGCCTAGACTAAACTACAGTGGCCTCATTCGTAAATTCGGATTTCATTCGAATTCACTGCGTGATCTTCCAATTTCATATGGTGGGACTTCTTTACACGTTACTTCTGTTTGGGTGACGAACACACCCGTCAAACAGGAGAAAATGTACCTCACAGCACACCGCACACCGTCTTACACCACTTTGAAGAAGCATGTCACCCAACTCGGGTATCTTAGCCAAACCATGAACTACGTTTTGAGGCAGCAATTCCAGCTTAAATAAACAAACATTACCACACACTGCCCTCTAAACGTTACTTACTACTAGAAATGCAACAGTCCATTGATCCATTGACGCCCATAGATGCCACAGCTATCTACAAGTCATTCGAGCAGAAGAAATGTTAGGTTACACCCTCCTACTGGCAACAAATCATGAGTGTGGAAACATTTTGGTTTTTGAAAAAACGCCCTACAGACAGACGGACACTTTGTTGTTAGAAAAGAATATAAGCGTGTAATTAAGATACTCAAGTAATACCACAAACCTGTCAGCTCACCTGAAAAGGGTTCATGGAGTTCAATTGTGTGTTATTGCATCATTTACATATATGGCATTTAGCAGATGCTCTTATTCAGAGTGACTTACAACCATCATCTCATTTCATACTGACTGCAGGTTCCACTTTTTTGAGAATTTTGAGATTTCAGGACCATTACCTAAAAGAATCAATGCTGTAAAAGTTAAGTTCTAAGCTTTACAAATAATCTGCAGCAATTTATAAGGTACCGTGAGTATATTTATAGTTGTATGATAGACCACCCTGTACTGCAGCATTAGCATCAATTAAGAGAAGCTTGCAGACTGTGGGTGAAGTAATTGCTGGTGTTCAAGGGTGTATTTTTCTGGACATAACGTGACATCATAATAAAGTTGATATTTTAGAGACACGCTCTCAGAGTTTTGATTTTGAAACACTCTGGGGGTCCAACAGGTTAATTAGGTGATCTTTCCTACCCTTCCCTTCCCTGTTCCCACTCATCAGATATAGTAAGCATCGTGAGACAGTATCTCACAAAACACTGAAGGTATAAAACTTATGTAAATTATTCAGTGTGCAGATTGTATAACAGTGTAAATTTGCTGTGCCCTAAAAATAAATCAACACCCAGCCATCATCTAAACCACTGATAACAGAAGTGAGTACACCCCTAAGGGAAAATGGACAAATTGTGCCCAAATAGCCATTTTCCCTGTCATGTGACTCTTTAATGTCACAAGGTCTCAGGTGTGTTAAATTTGGTGTTATCGCTCACACCCTCTCTAAAAATGGTCACTAAAAGTTCAACATAACACCTCATGGCAAATAACTCTTAAAAAAAAAAGGTGTTGCTCTACATACAGAGGCCTAGACCACAAGAAGAGTCCCAACCATATAACACTGAGCTGTAGCACGGTGGTCAAGGTTCCACTCAGAACAGGCCCCACCATGCTCAGCATTATGTCCAGAGATTGTCTTTTGATAATTGTGTAGGAGTGCTGCCAGCATTGGTGCAGAGGTTAAAAGGGTGGGGGGTCAGCCTGTCAGTGCTCAGACTATATGCCAGTGTGTCTTGCCTACAATCAAGCATGGTTGTGGGAGTGTTATGGTTTGGGGCTGCATGAGTGCTGCCGGCTTTGGGGAGCTACAGTTCATTGAGGGAACCCTGAATGGCAACATCTACTGTGACTTACCGAGGCAGAGCCTGATCCCCTCCCTTTGGGAAACTGGGCCGCAGGGCAATATTCCAACACGATAACGACCCCAAACACACCCCCAAGACAACCACTGTCTTGCTAAAGAAACTAAGGGTAAAGGTGCTGGACTGGCCAAGCATGTCTCCAGACCTAAACCCTATTGAGCATCTGTAAGGCATCCTCAAACAGAAGGTGGAGGAGCGCAAGGTCTCTAACATCCACCAGCTCCGTGATGTTGTCAGTGGCAACCTGTGAAGCTCTAGTGAAATCAATGCCCAAGAGAGTTAAGGCAGTTCTGGAAAAAAGAATTGTGGCCACAAAATAGACACTTTGTGCACAGTCTGACCATTTCTTCTTCGGAGTGTACTCACTTTCACTGCCAGCGGTTTAGACATGAATGGTTGTGTGTTGAAATTTACAAATTTACACTGTTATACAAGCTGTACACTGAATACTTTACATTATATCAAAGTGTCATGTCTTCAGTGTTGTCCTATGAAAAGTTATAATCAAATATCCACACAAATGTGAGGGGTGTACTCACTTTTGTGAGATACTGTACATATTGTTTACTGTGACCATCACTTTAATATGGAGGAGTTATATTTTTGCCATATTGCCCACCCCTTAGTGGACGTCTGCACCACTTCTAATTGACCTTCTATATTCATCCTAAAGAGTTTTCTGACCTGACGTTTTTTTCCCCACTTCTCCTCCTGCTTTTTACTTCTACTCAACCTTTTTTCCATTGGGGTAAACAGCCTTTCACTAGAGCCTGACATTGGCTGCTCTGTCCATCTCTAGTCAGGATAACAGTAAGAACGGGATGTAAACTGGTACCTAGGTAGTACATGTTCCACAGGACGTATTTATACTTGAAGAGCATGTCCTCACTCCTCGCCCTGAGGTGATACGTGAAGCTCTCCATGTCGCACTTATACAGCAGGTCCAGCACGATAATGCTGGGCACCCTGAGGACCACATTAGCCACGTCCTCCAAGCGCACCATTCTCACGAAGGGCCAAGTGTGGCAGCTACCAAGCGAGCATACGAGGGGGTGTTTCACATCATGAACAATGGCTGGTTACAGTTCTGCTTGTCCAGTCGACCTGTGAGCTGTGTTAGCTGTGTTAGCTTTGCTTGCTAGCTGCCGTCCAAAGGAAGAAGCCTCTTATCGCGCTGCTCCTCCTCGACGTGGTTTCGGTTCGAGGTGCTGTCCAGCTCGGTTCTCCGGCAGGGTTCACACGTCTGATAATGTGAGTAAACATAAATCAGCATATGAAGGCTTATTGCTTATCTTGCACGCCTGGAAGCCGGTGGTGCCAGTTCAGTCGCTTCATTAAAGCCTCATACTGTGAGTGAGTAGCATCACGGCCTGCTCACTCAGACCGGGAGAAGGTGGAAGATATCATTCCCTCCAGGGGGAAAACCTTTAAAACAGCCTGAACGAATAAAATCAGGACAGCAGAACGACAGCACGTACATGACATGCCAGCTAGCTAGACCGTACAAGTGGCTCTGCCAACTTTGTTTTGGTGAGTAATGACAGGAAGAGACGTATGAACGAGCCCAGCTCGTTCGAATCGTCTACTTCCTGCGGAAGCAAAACCGGGCGCGTTCCATTTAGACAAACGTTCCCTCGCCCACTTCCCCTTGCAAGATAGGAAGCGTATACTACTGAAGAACACGGTATCTTATATTGGATACCGTCTAGACCTGTTTAGACGGCTGTGAGAAGGAGAAAATATAATCGTTGTATGTGTAAAGAAGAGTCTGTTTGTTGTTGAGTGGAAGGGAGTAGGGGAAGTGTGCGAGTGCGCGTTGTACTCTGAATTGAAATGTTATGCACTAATAGCCCACCTGTGCTTACTGCCACCCACTGTCGACCAGGAATATTGCCTTGGAATACGCAGATTGAGGAATTTCGCCCTTCTGGGGATGGTCACGTTGTGTGAACTTGGTTTTCATGTGTCGATGGAGCCTATTGATTATAATAGCGGTAATGTTTATTGCTACTATTAGCCTTTCTACACCCAGTACAGAAATCTGATATATGGTCTTATATGGGCATGTATCATAAAGAGCCAGTCATATATTGTAAATTCTGCGCATTGTGCACATATACGTAATTATTAAACAATATTAATGTATTTATAATATACAGATCATACATATGTGCCTGATAGGTGGGTGACTATGCATCATATAGTTTCAACACATACACTAATTGTCAAAAGTAGAGTTGCACCCAAAAGGAAGTCTCAGACTGCAGCGCTATTGGGAAGGAAGATAAATGATACCAGGAACAATAAATGATGATACATTTACACTGATATGGGTGGTATTTATTGAGCTACACATACAGAAGTAGTGTCTCTCGGTATGGCGTCAGGCTGCCATGTTCACTAATGCAACATGCCAGACGTCTCAGCATGGAGTTGTAAAGGTCCATCCCATGTAACGGTAGATGTGACACCAAGCCTTCTGGACAAACTATTTATCCTAGCTCTGACCACGGTGCCTCCACACACAGGTTCATTGGTCGTCGCCACCAAGCGAAAAGCGTGACTCTTCACTGAAGATGTCCTCCTGTCATTCTGAGTCACTCCATGCCAGTCTGGCATGACACCATAACAGTCTTTGGCGACACCGATGTAGTGTTAAGGGCAGTTGTTGTAACGGTCTACGTGCATGTGCTCCTGCTTCGTGCAGCCATCTGCCAATAGTGCTAGCACTAACTGGATGACTCATGGGGGCATCACTGCTCGCTGAATGTCATGGCAGCTTGGTCAGTCAGGTACAGCGATGAGGCCCGTTTTGCATATGTCACATGAACACACATGTACGGTTGAGGGGAAACTGTCTGAAAATGTCCAGCCTACCCACAAAGTTTCGTTCGTGTCACTTGTTTCCCTCTGAGTGCAATTATTTTTGAGTGTATGAGTTCATGGCGGATATAGGGTGTAATCTATAGCCCCATAACTGTTACCGTTACTGTTATCGGTTTGCTTTAGAATATTAATTTATAGAAATGCTTCAGAGAACAATGATTTTATTCCATAGTGTTTTTTTTATTTATAGCTTATTTTTAGGGTTTGATTAAGTAGCTATTATGCTATGTATGTTGATGACATTTTGCCTGTTGCCCTTTACATAACTGTAAATCTATGTTCATGACACGTGGACCAAAGGTAATGGTTCCATTTACTTAATGTAAAGACAAAGTATGTTCATTCTCCTGGTATCATTTTGGAGATTTGAGGTTTTGCGAGTAATATATGGCATCCATATATTAATAATTAATAGTCTTTTATTAGGTTTTTTATTAGATATATGTTTATTTATGGCTGACACTTATAGGCTTTATTTACAAATGGCCAGGTTTTATAAATATATGTTCACATGAGGCAAACGTAAGCTGAGAAATCTATATTAGCAAGTATATGACATATATTTGAAACCTATATGTTACCATATAATAGATTTCTGTATGGGAAGGTTCAGGTTCACACTGAAGGTCATTTCCTGTCCTGAGGTGATGGTAATTCATGTGACCAGCAGACAGACAGACAATTGACCACGTCCAACGGCTCCACCAGATGCTAAAGTGCTGGTGTGGGTTGATTCACTGAGAAAGAATGCAGTGTGGGGGATGCATGTTGTCTGGGTATGATAAATCCTTACGACATAATTTGTGACATAAGTGAATGAATGTGAGTGTGGATAGACTTCACCAGGAGCTACTTATGTTTAACATAAAACAGTCATTCCAACAGAGCCCACGGAGTCGGAGGTTTGGCCATGTGTAATCTTTTATAGCCTAAATGTCTTACAGGAAAAGCATGAGACTACCGTGATATATTTCAAAATGTGCATGTATTTTTTTCCCCTCCTGCTTAGTCATCCTTCTCAAACCGAAACTGAGCTTTTTGGGAAGCAGAGTGATACCAGAGAGAGGTCAGCACTGCATGAGGGGAAGGAAAATCCTCTCAGCGCTCCCCTTGGGTAACCTACACCCTCACAGAACACACATGTAGAGCGTTTCAATGTGGTGACTATCGGTTAAAGTGCAAGTAAAAAGCAACGGGTGCTGTAAAGGTCTGTCTCTGCGAGCATGGGGGGAAAGGAAATGGGCTCAGTGACCTTTGCAGCCAATTTCCCCCGTGTTCAAACAGCAGCATGAAAGCCACGACTGTTTCTGAAGTCCTGTGCAAAATGTCAATTGCAACTTATCCTACCAGCAGAAGGATTTTCTCTGAAAGTAGATTCCCTCATTGTTCCCCTGGGCTTTTAAGTCACTGCACACAGGATGGTTTGACCCCAGGCTCTCCTCGCACTGCGCGCTTTCTAAGAACTGGGTAGACGGTTTTTGCTTCCACAAGCAAAAAGTTAGTAATCAGGAAAATTGTGAAATCGTCTAGACTCCTCAGCATGGCAGGAGAGCTGTCCCAGAGTCACTGGAACAACATTGTGAAACTTCTTTTTTTCACTGATGGCTAATCATGATTATCACACTGGCAATTACGGTAAAATTATTGCACCAGAAATTATATATATATATATGTCCTTCCCAGCTGTGACGCACGTTCGCGAAAGATGATCTTCCATAAGCAGTTTGTTTGAACTTGTTTGAAGAAGAAATATGGAGAAATAAGGTGTTGTTTCAAGAAATATGTTGTCCATATATTAATGGAAAATCACTTTATAATTTTAAAAATAATATTAAAAAAGTTATAAATAAATAATATCTAAATAATGTATACAAAGTATTTTAAAAAGTATATAAAATAACCCTACCACAATCTCAAAATGAAAAATATTAAACATATCAACCAGAAGTACAGTATATGTTTTAATGTAGTGTAGAATAAACTCACTGAGCACTTCCTTGTATCTACACTCATTGTCCATTTTGCCAGCCCTACTGACCATATAGGAGTTCTTTGTAGTTCTACAGTTACAGACTGTAGTCCATCTGTTTCTCTGTACACTTTGTTACCCTGTTCTTTAATGATGAGGACCCCAAGGTATTATCTGGGTGGTGGATCATTCTCAGTACTGTGGTGACACTGCTGGAGTGATTAAACACTGTGTCCACTCACTGTCCACTCTATTAGACACTCCTGTCTAATAGACATTGCTGGTCCACCTTGTAGATGTACAGTCAGAGACGATCTGCTGCTGCACAGTTTTAGTGTTTGGTCATCCTCTAACCCGTCATCCGTGGTCATAGATCGCTGCCCATAAGACGCTGTTGGGTGGATGTTTTTGGTTGGTGGACTATTCCCAGTCCGGCAGTGACACTGAGGTGTTTAAACACTCCAGCAGCACTGCTGTGTCTGATCTAGTCACACCCGCACAACACACACTAACACGTCACTACGTCACCACGTCACTACCACTGCAGTGCTGAGAAAGATCCACCATCCACATAATACCGGCTCTGTGGTGGTCCTGTGGGGGTCCTTACCATTGAAGAACAGGGTAACAGAGTATGCAGTAACACAGATGGACTACAGTCTGTAACTGTAGAACTACACAGTGCTCCTATGTGGTGAGTGGAGCTGATAAAATGGACAATGGGTGTAGATACAGGAAGGTGTGCTTAATGAAGTGCTCAGCTGGTGGTATTATTTGCTCCTATAAGGACAGGCAAGATAAGAGCATACAGGCCTTAGTGTGTAAGCTAACTGGCAGTCTCAAGCGTCCTGTGAAGATTCATTAATACGATTACTGTTCTCATAAAGACCCTCCGGGGTATGACTTACATTAGCCATAACATACCGTATATCAGGCTGAATCAGCATGACAGCAGAGGTCATGAGGTTTGGTATGAGCTACAATCCACACTGCAATATCAGCAACTTTGTGATCTTTCATTTCAAGAAACGATGTCTATGCAGGCACTACACTCTGTGATCTAAATGGTGATTTCAGAATGGGCCAATCAGAAGAAGCATCAGTGTGTCAGTAAGTAGAGTGTGAAAATATTCCATGACTTCACCTTACAGTAAGCAGCAGCATGGAAGTAGAGAGTGTGGGAAGGTGGAAGAAGTGTGTTCATGGTTTTAGCACCACACCTCAGCATGATGCAACGTACGTGTATCAATCAGCAGAAACTTCCATATGAGGAAACTTGAACTGTTTATTCTTCTTCTTTTCTTTGGTCGTGCTGGAGCGGTAACAGTAAACATGACTCTGCAAATGAGTGTTCATCAGGTAGGCTTTCCATTTCCTCTTTGGAAAAACAGATGTGTTGAGATTGTCTCGGTTTCTCTCGGCTCGTGCTGCGTCGCCTCTATTCGTTTTGCAATAGGGGAATTCCTAGTTCCTACACAGGCGAGCAGACTCTCTCTCTCTTTCTCTCTCTCTCTCCCTCTCCCCTTTTCCCTTTTTTGTTTTATGGGAACTCAGGGCCGGACCAGTGAGATGTTTTTCCTCAGAAGCGCTGCGTATTGATTCATTACGAGGGGGCGGGAGACTCCCTCCCACTGCTTCCTTCTTACTGGGAAGTGACAGCCAGGCTTACCGTACTCAGAGAGCATGAGTGAGCGTGTGTGCATTAGAGGAGCAGAAAACCGGAGGGACGCAGGTATTTAAGTTGAAGGAATGTAGAGGTCATATATAAGAAGACCCAGAGGCTGCATATGGGTGTTTGCACTGGAGGCTCTCCTAACAAGTCCAGTAATGCTTCAAGCTAGTGGATACTGAAGCAGGAGCCTTTTCCAAAAAGGAGACCCATACAGAGCACTGTGTCCAACTGGGATAAGATCTCATAGGTGAGTATCCAACACTCCAAAGAGCGCTTATCTGAAAGCAGATGATTGAAGAAATCTGTTCTAGTGCTAAGCTAGAAATAACTAAACAGCAAAAGACAAAACAGCTTGTCTTTGTATCCTTTAAAAGTTATTTCCAAAACATTTGACCGTGTTTTTGATTGTATTCTATCATGTCATTTATAATGTCTGGTAATAACGTGTACTGACAGGTATTCATAGAATCACCCGACTGATCGTTATGCCTTGATATGGCCTGTTTTATGGGATCACCCTATAAACTAGCAGATAATGGATCTTGTTTGGACTCCTATGGGGGTTTCCAACAAGGCTCTTATTAAGGCAGTTCAACTGGTTCAGTTCCATTTAACGGAAAGAAAGAATTTCCTGAAACTTGCCAGGTGTGGCTAGAACTGAGGACATGAAGTGCAATGTGCCTGTCTCAGGAATTCAGTAATGATCAAACATTAAACAAATATGTGAGTGAGATAACATTGAGAAAATAAACGTCATATGTCACTTATTTTGGCAGTGGGGCCAAGCATAGGACAACGAAACAATTGTCGCAGGCCAAAAAATAAAGCTTGAATTACCTCTGACAAACTCGACAATTGTCAAAATGTTAAGGCTGGGCTTGATGGGTTCTACCTGAACTCCTGTTGGGTCAGCTCAGTAAATGGGATTCCAGTTAGTGGCTCTCTGAAACTGCTTAATTCCCCATTTAGTACCCTTAAAAGAAGGACGCAATATATTCAAATGACAAATAAGGAATGTAATTAATTTGATTCATGGATCATCGAAATGACTTTATTGTGGAATGGCATAGCATTATTGTTATTATTATTATTATTACATTGTTAGTACATTATTATTACTAAGCAACATGATGCCATCTGAAGATATGAGACCAACTTCTTCTTAACAGTCCAGAACTCTGGTTGATACATGGTTCTCCTGAGCACTTGGCCCTGAGAACTGAATTCCATAGATGGTGGCCATGAGGAGCTCATCTATGGGCTCAGTTCTTCTGGCAGTGTGCTTTCTATCTTCAAGCTCTCTGTAGATGGACTCTCTATGTTACATCAAGATATAAAATCAATGTTGATTTTGGTTGTGTGAAATAAGCTGATGCTTGTAAATGCAGAATTCAATACATGTGACAAACAAATTCTGTCCTCTTTCTTTTTTTTTCTTGTATCAGCTTATTGCAGTCAGTGCACTAATGTGAGGTACACACTTTTCATTTATGAGTGGGAATATGAGTGGGTGTGCTAGTCAAATGGTCTTAGAAAGACACGCAAATTACCCTTCTAACTTCCTTAACTTTTCACCACACCTTTGTAGTCGGTCATTTGGTGTATTCCTTTATGGAAAAGGTACCCAAAAATATAACTCATAAGATCACATGGGCATGTTACTTTCCTGCCAAAGCAAGGAAACGGCTTTGGATGCTGGACAGGATGTGTCGTGTACGTGTTCCTAATGTTTCATTTAATGACAGAAAGTCCATGTATGTGCATTTACTGATGCACATGAAGTCGTACGGTAATGAAACGTGAGTCGAAGTATGCAAACGTTACATGTCCACCCACACACTGACCACAAATATGTCTTATCTCTGGCTCCGGGTAAATGACTCAGGATCATTCCATGGAAACTGGAAGTCATGGACACCATACCAAGAACACTCACCCAAAGCAGGACCGGACAATCCACAAATTCATCTGATCAGATACAGTGGAAAACAATGAAATAGGTATTATGGGATTACACATTCCAGCACTGGGAATGGGGGAAGACTGGAAAAGACACACAGATGAAGACCATAGTTCATAATTGTGTATAGTGATGATGCATTTACCTGAAAATACATCATAATTCATTTGAATTAAGCACAACTGGTAGTGAAATGATTCATTTCGATCATAGTTTCACACTTTTCTGAGGAAAGGACGCACAGTGACCGTGCTGAAAGCACACAAAGGTTTATAGGGTTCAAAACAAGTGACGCAACAGTCCTGGTCCACGTTCACTGATAAGGTTCTACCCTCTTCTGTGAAAATCTACAGAGTAAAATGTGGAAATTTGCATCCGAGACTAATTGTAAATCTAAATCAGCAAATAAAAATAAAACAGTGGACAAACCTCCCCCTTGAGTTTCATTTTACTCTCTTTCTTTTCTTCTTCTCAATTTTATTCACACTCCCACTGTCATGAGGGACCTTTGGCATTAGCTTCTTCTCCACCCGGTACTCCTGTTCCCCTACCCGTGGGTCTCCTCGCACCACAAATTCTCCCCTATGATAGCTGATGCTTACACCGGTGCTGGGGTATGTACCATACACACGCCGAAGGTCCTCTTTCACAAAGCCTGGAATCTCCCGACTGATCCCAAACACTCGCTCCAGCCTCCCCCAGCGAAGCTCACCTTTCATGGAGAAGCCCTCAGGCCATGTGTCATCCTGGAGGTTAGGGGAATTGTCTTGAGGGGTCATGTTAACTGGCAGGTTTAGAATAGGATTGGTACATGGATGAGGGTCATACCAATACCAAGGGCTTGCTAGGAAAGCTGGTGTACATCTATAGTAGTGGTGGTATTCCAGGACTTTGTCTTGAGGGCTTATTATGTTCTCCATTAGGATGGTCACTGCAGGCGCACTGTGATCCTCTGGAGTTAGATCCTCACACTGCGGAGCAACCCAGAACATGGGACCATAATAATGATGCGTGTAAGAATGATGGAAGTTCATGATCTGCAAAAAACACAGGCTGAATTTAAACGCTTGAACCCAAAGAAGTCAGAATGAAATAAACTGAAAATTAAAGACAACTGGATTACCCATTTCAAAACTCTGCCTCAGTCCTGGAATGATTGTGAGCGGGCGCTGCTTCCTCTGTCAGCTGTCACAAATTGCTCAGAGCATTTCAGTATCTAAGCAGCAGGTAAACAAGCTGTTCTCAGGGAGATAAGAGGTCACTCAACTTAACGGTATATTTGCTGTAGTCCAGCAGCAATCTGGAATATTTATAACCAGAAATCCCCTCAGTCCGTCACAGTGATAAAGACACATGGAAATCCTAAATACATTACACAAAAATGCCAGTAGGGGGCGCCTGTTCCCCCCCAGCGATCAATAGCTGATATAATGTAAAACGTCTGCCCCAGGAGAGTTAGGAAGGGTGTTCAATGTCTGACTACAGTAAGCAAGACACACAACTAAGACTGAATATTTTGGAAAAGTTGTTTCCACAGTGGGAGTTTGAATTTACCTTACACAGTAAACAGGAACCTGATTCAGGAAATGCCGTTATAAAGGGAACCCTGACCGTGAAGACGTACAGGCCCCATTTGGTATGTCTAATATCATTTAAATATGTTTATAAGTATAAAACCAAGCAAATTTATTTATTTATTATTAATATAGACAAAATTAGTTTACAAGTTGGCTGCTATTTTTGTTACCGCATCAGATTGTTGTTCTCTCTCTGTCTTGTCCAATGTACAAAGGATAGCAAGCTATATAGCTGTTTCAACTCTAAAAGACAAACTTGACTGTGGTGACTATGATGGCTCAAATGTGTACTACACACTAATACTACACAGTACATGCCATGTACTAATCTTAGTGGTGTGAGTGAGTTCAGCAGGCTAGCACACTAAGAAGAAGTTATGAAGCTAAGGTCATAGCAAGCTGGACTCTGAAGGCTGCTTTGTCTTGCTTTGTCTTTAATAAAAGCAAATAAATAACTACATTATTTACTACAATATGTTTATTTTTACAGGCTGTTGTGACAGATTTGGGATGAACTTACATTTACACTACATTTCAGGTTACTGTCGCATCCCAGTCCATAATTCTTTTTTTCAGAAATTTCCAGTCCTAAGAAATCCTTCTCTTACCAATGACTATAGTGAGTGTGTTCCAACTGTGCACTAAACATTTATAAATATATAAATACTAACTAGTATTTGAGTATGTAGTACAGTTAGTAATGTTAAGGTTGAATATGCGGAAAAATGCACAGATATAACCAGTTGATTTCTAAGTGTAGTAATGATGGACACTCTTATCCCACAATGCAACTGGAATTGTAAAGGGAGGATTTTCTCACATCTGGAAAATTCTGAAAACAAAGGTGGACGGCAATACGACTGGAAATTATGTAAATGTGAGTTAAACACAAATCTGTCACAACAACCTGTAAAAGTAAATCTGTTTTGGTGAGTAATGCATGGTTTTGTTTGTGATGTGTTTTTGTCTAAAAATCAAAAAATGAGCTGAAGCCGCCTTCAGAGTCAGCCTGGTATTCCTGTGAGTAAGAAATTATGTAGTATATAGTATATAGCTAATACTGTGTATATTAGCCAGCCACAACTCACACTACTAAGATTAGTATATACTGTGTAGTATTAGGGTGTTGTACACAACTGAGAGTCCGTTATTACGACACTCGAAATCGACTGGCTCTGAGCCATATGTAACATAAGTAACTGAAAATACTTATTTTATATTTGTACTATATACTACATACCCAAAGACTAGTTAGTATTAGTATTAAGTGCACAGTTGGGACGCATTCTTGGTTTCTTTGACGTGTTTATTCATAATAAACACAACATTCTCATTTGGTTTATAGTTTAATGCTTTACTGGACAGTAAACTTTTATAAAGCACACAGTTCATAACAGTGTTCCCTTTGATGAACGTAATCAAATCATGAATACATTATTTCATGGCAGCGAGTTACAGATTTAACTTAATCTGCATACTCAGAAACTTTGAACAACTGTGTACTGAGCTAAACCCCCCAGAAATGTTTAATGAAACTCGAGAAGGCCAGCGACTCTCGAATCGATTCTCCAATCACAGCGCCCTCCTCTCCTGCGAACACACTCAGAGGCCCCGCCTCCACCGACCCCTCAAACCCTGAGGGAAACGGCCCAAGAGGGTTTTAAAAGACAAATACAGATGAGAGAAATTCACGCCATTTGACATTTTCGAGCGCGATTATTATCTTGAAAGCGTTTATCATTACTACTTTTTCGGGGTAAGCGTCACAATTTGCCTGTTTGCTGAAGGCTTTCACACTCTTTGGGGGAGCCTTGGTGCAGGATGGATGAAATGCGGCCTAGCAGCGGCGCCCACCTCGGCCTCGCGTCGCTGTTTCCCCCGGGGCTGCAGGCCATCTACGGGGAGTGCAGGCGGATCTATCACGACCAGCCAAACCCACTCCAGGTCACCGCCATCGTTAAATACTGGTATGGATTTCTCACACCCAAGTCTGCTCCGTTTAGAGAAACGTTTATTGATAAGCACAGTCCAACTTAGGTGAGCAAAGATGAGCTAACCCTGCTTAAGTTTTAGGAAACACTGACGCTAACACGAAGTAGCCAGCTAACATGCTAGCTCGCAGTTAGCTGTAGAGATGTTTTGTTTAAGCACGTGTGATTTTAGTCTCTTCTCGGTTGTTTGCAGTTATACAACTTCGTGAGTGTCCAGACTGTAGCTTGTTGTACATCATCAGAAACTCCCACTGAACTTTGTTTCCTATGTAGCTAGCGTTTGAAGCACATTGCTCAGTAGATCACAGCTAGCGGTGAATAAAGTTTCCCCTCTCTTGTCAGCAGGCTCACCCTCGTTTTGGTCTTTATTTATGTTGACACAGGTTAGGGGGACCAGATCCCCTAGACTACATCAGCATGTACAGAAACGTCGGGTGCCCTGCACTGGATGTACAGGAACACTGGCACTATGTCAGCCTCGGCCTGAGTGACCTGTATGGAGATAACAGAGTTCATGAGTAAGTGTAATCGGAGGTCTTTATGCCCACACCCTCTATCTTTTACTTTCGGATTAATGAGCAGAAATGTTCATAACACAATAACACCCAAATAAACACATAAGAGCGATTCAAATACAAAACATTGACCAAGATCTTGAGTCTTGGTTGTTATACTGGCATTTGCGAATTTGGAAGCACAAAATGTGTTATATAACTCTGTACAGTGACTGTTTCTTGTAATTTTAGACTAAGAAGCCGGCTAAAGATCAGAGTGGCATATACAGTAATACATTTGATTTTGTTTTCATAGATTCACGGGTCAAGAAGGTCCAAGTGGATTCGGATTTGAACTTACTTTTCGGCTGAAGAGAGAGGCTGGAGAGACAGCACCTCCCACTTGGCCGGCTGAGCTCATGCAGGGTTTAGCCCGATATGTCTTTCAATCAGGTACGAAGCTGCTTGTTTTATTTCAAAGGACTTTGTACTTGAGGGTTTAATTTGTGTTGTAGTAAACAGATAGTGGCTGAAGCAGGAGATGCCCAGAAATCAGTACTTAAAAACAAGTGATCTGTTGGATGACAATTAAAACAATAATTTATAAAAAGGTGGTGGTGGATTAAAACAAATATCTGTAATAAAAACAAATAACCAGTATCATCTGTAATATCATCTGTATTAACAGGTGTTACTACTGTTAACGAACACGTTTGAGTGTGAAACGTTCTCTTTTGATGAGGTATCCTTTAACCTTCCTTGGTTCAAATTTCCTACTTGTAAACACAGACCTTTTCACTGAATGGTGAATAGCACCAAGTTTCTTGGAAGATGGACCAGAACCAGTTTAAGAACCAGGGTTTTTTGGTCAAAAAGGGCTACTTGTGCTGAATTTGGTTGCCCTTCTTGCTGGTGTAGCCCAGCCATTGAGCCAGAAAGAATGTGTGGAGCTAAATTGGTGCAAACATCATCAGATAACTATTAAAAAAAATCATTGCCAGACAGAACTGCCGTTTGACGGCATTGTTGCTACTTGTGTTTGTATATACTGTTAATGCTAGGCTTTCATATGAATTCATGTGGCCACACACACTGAAGAAAACTGCCTACTTTCACAGCGCTGTTGTGTTGTACTTGAGCAGTACGGATAATTATAGATTTGGATTTGTAATTATATTGTACTGTGCTCTACTGTACTGCAAAAAAACAGTGGGTTACTGGCTCCTGAATAAATTAATCAAAATAAAGAAAAGTAAAAAAAAAAGTTAAAAGGAATGTTAGTGGTTAGAATTCCACAGTTCAGGTTAGGAATTGAAAGTTTATAGTTAATTTAATGAACTTTATTGTAGAGGTGTATGTACATAGTTCAGAAGTTTGGTATTCTGTTTTGCTTCTATCTGGCATATTTAGAAGAAATTGTATATTTTGTGAACTCTTTAATTTCCATGTATTGTCCTTTTGGAGAACAGAAAATACATTCTGCAGCGGTGATCACATCTCATGGCACAGCCCACTAGACAACAGTGAGTCTCGAATCCAGCACATGCTGCTCACAGAGGACCCACAGATGCAACCAGTGCAGACCCCCTTTGGAATCGTTAACTTCCTTCAGGTGAGTAGCAACTGAGATGTGAAACAAGTAACAAGGCAGATTCTCAGACTGCCCTTTAACCTCATGTAGTGAGATGTATTATGGAGCACAATTTATTTGCATCCACGGGGATTCAGCTACATACCATCACAAGTATGAATGCCACATAATAAGATCAAACTTCTCATTTCATGTTGTGCTGTGGAAGCTTAGGATAGAGATGAAATACAAATGAAAATTATTGCACAACATCAATAACTGGATATGGCTATATTGTGCTGGGTATCCAGTGAACAGTGCCACTGTGGTAGCATTCTAACAATACTGACCTCACAGAAATCAACACGGTTGTCAAATCCTACTGAACATCCATTTCTCTGACAGAGATTTTGTCTCCATGCCAAATCCAGTGGAGTTCACTCAGGGAATCATTGTTAGATCATGGTTTGTATAATGTGATCATGTCTCATCAACCTAATGTACTAGAGAATTATGTTTATATCAACTCAAGTGATTAACCAATATGATTGATTAACTGAACAGTTTGCTGTTTTCCTTAGAGATTTAATACTAATGATTTATTTATTTTGGTAAATTTATTTTGCTACGTTTGTTAAAGAAATGTAAAACAAATATTTTGATCTGTAAATTTTATCATAACTGTTCATTCTGCAGATTGTGGGTGTGTGCACAGAGGAGCTGCAGGCAGCACAGCAGTGGAATGGTCAGGGCATTCTGGACCTGCTGCGTGGAGTTCATGTGTGAGTATTCTCAGAGCTAGGCTAGACATGGAGCCAGGACAGACCTGTATTTAACTGTTTGCAGATTTGCTTTATAAAGCAGCTAGCAGGCTTGTGTTGAAACATGTCATTTTTGTGTTGGGGATGTATTCAGTACATTGTGTAGTGCACACAGTGGTGTTGGTTCAGGGACTTCATCAGAACAGTGATAAACACTGTTCTCCCAGAATCCTCCACCCTCTGTAGTTAAATGGGTCACTGGCCCTGAGATGCTTTGTTTTACTCTCATTTCTTATTAACTGTGTGTAAATGGGCCTTTCCCTCCTCCTGCTCTGTTTGCAGTGCTGGAGGTCCGTGGTTAATCACTGACATGAGGAGAGGGGAGACCATATTTGACATTGATCCTCACTTGCAAGTAAGGCTTTCCTTAGTTTACTC
This sequence comes from Prochilodus magdalenae, assembly GCA_024036415.1. Lineage (NCBI taxonomy): Eukaryota > Metazoa > Chordata > Actinopteri > Characiformes > Prochilodontidae > Prochilodus > Prochilodus magdalenae. Next base: position 621,736 of record JAMWET010003177.1, read on the forward strand.
TTGGCTGCTCTTCTTCTTTTTCGTTTTCCATGCCTGTTTTATGATGCCTATAAATCTGAAAGTAGACTGTTTGACATGAGATTTGTGATTCATTATATGTGAGTATTTCACATTATATGTGAGTGTTTCACTATTTTTATTCTTGCAGATATAGAGCAAATGTAAATGTTTGTTTGTCATAGCAGTGTTGACTTAGGTTGGGTGATCTGATTCTTGTTACTTGTTCAGTTCAAAATATGAGGCTGTTGGAATACAAAGTTAAGCCACCTCCCCACAGTTTCCGCACTGACTGGCATGTCGATATGTGTGTTTATTTGCTCTGTTAGTCAGCTTATAGATGGGTGGTTGAGGTTCAGCTTTACATCTCTTTCCTCACATGCTCTTTCACATGTTCAGCCATGAGAGTCTCAAACACCCTGGTCACGTGAATGTATGTGATTGTTCATCCCAAGCAGGAGAGAGTGGATAAGGGCATAGAGACGGACGGCTCCAACCTGAGTGGCGTCAGTGCCAAGTGTGCCTGGGATGACCTGAGTCGACCTCCTGAGGATGAGGATGACAGCCGTAGCATATGTATCGGATCCCAGCCGCGCAGGTTGTCCGACAAAGGTAATGAGTTTGTAAGGCAGTTGTTTACTGGTAGTGTGTTTCCTGAATGACATTGAACTGTAACTTTGTCCTCCACTGTTCCTGTGCATTAAACAGTTGTTTGACTGAAATGACTTAAAGATGGTAAACAAACTTTTCTGTGTCACGTGTGCAGACACTGAACAGATCAGAGAAGCACTACGGAAAGGACTGGAGATTAATAGCAAGTCCGTCTTACCCCCCATTAACAGTCAAAGACACAATCAAGACCGCCCACTGTAAGTTCTACATTTTCATCCTACATTACTGTTAGTTTGATTTTCTTGCACATTGATTAAGAAAGGAACATACAGTGGACTGAAATAATACAAGCAGAGTGTTTTGGGACAGCCTAATGATATAATGCTCATTTATTGTGCCCCCTGTTTGTGTGGTACACATTCTGGATTTTGCTGTTGAGGAAAGAAATCCCTAGCAGTATTAAATTTATGCATGAATGAGAGAGTAATAATTGGATTCTTATTTGTTAGATGAGAACCAAAATCACGGGCTAACCTTTTAACCTGTTGGTAGTTTACCTTTTACCAGAAATGTGTCCCGTTAATCAAGGCTGGTTATGGAATTATGGGGTTCATTTTTATCGTGATTAGCTTCATGGCATAAAAACAACATGATTTTAGTGGGTCTCATCATTCTTACTTTTCTGATCATTAGCAGTGGCCACCTGGCTTTACCCTAGGGTCTGTTTAAAAGACCACCAAATATTAAAGCAAAATAAAAACATTCTTTTTAAATGTTTTAATTATCAGGATTTTGTTTGAACATTACAATTTTAAGCCTTTTATTACTTCCCGAGAACTGTGTGTGTTTATATGGTTACACATTAAGTACTTGTAGAACAAAAAACTAACAGATACTGTATGTGATTGATGGCATATGTGATTATATAAACAAGTTATGTCAGCTGTACGACAGACATAAACCGTATTTAAGTAGTGCACAGGACAACATTTTGGGATTACTGATTAGCTTCTTTTAGCATTTATTGATGTAATAAACTGGATATTAACAGTGTAATCCTGAGCAACATGATGCATCTTATTTTATTTTAAAATGTATTTTTGCAATTGTGCATTCATGGGCTCTTGGTGTTGCATGTTCATGGCTGTTTCTTTATGTGCTACACACAAAAGCAATTTGCTAATGCACACATACAAACAGGAGGTGTCATTATTATAGCAGGGGTGTTCTCGAATTCGACTGTAAATGCCTCTGGGAAAATCTCAGGACGCTTGTGCTGTGTGGAGAATGCTTAGAATTTCCAAAGGTGGTATGACTGGGGAAATCCACAGCAAAGAAATGGGGAACTTGCCCTGCTATAGCCTAATAGCTTGTAAATCACTCAAATAATCCATCAGTAAATATTCAGTTATGTCATCATATCAAACAGGCCTACCATAAAACCATGACTGTTTTTTAGATGAGTTTTAAATTAAACATGTGCTTTGACACCTGTAGAAGCATTTGTCCTTGATCTTCAGTTAATACTTCTGTTTTACTTTTCAAAACTGAATACACGTTATAATAACTGCACATGTTTAGGCTTGTCCTTGAGCCACCTCTCTGATTTCAAAATGGCATTTTCCCCCAAAATTTGTGAAAGGGCTACTGATATTGGATTTGCTCTGTGAAGGTCATTCCTCCATAAAAGCGCATTAATTAAATGCCCTTTGTTTTTGGCTGGGTGAACTGGTCCAAGGGGGTAGGATCTTGCAGACAAAAGTATTTCTGTGACTGAACATGTTTTATTTTGCAACATGGCAAAATATTTGCTATATAATTGCTATTTAATATGATTACCCTAGGGGTTTACTTATCCCACATATTTGGTTGGATGGTTTCATCATTTTTCAGTCAAACAAATAAATTTATATGGATGCACTGATAATTGTCTCTCAGGAAATTTGAAATATATTATGTATTTATTAAATAATAGTTTTGGGAAAATGATGCATTTGGACAGACAAATGCTCATCATTTTAATGACCCATTAGTAACACACAACATCTTGATTTTAATTACACTTTACGGTGAACTCGGAGCACAGATGTTGTTCTTTAGTGTTCATTTGTCGCTTAATTGCTTTGATGGCTCTGATGCTAGGTCGCTTCCTTGTTGTGATTTGTTTTGTTTACTTTCTGACGGAACGTCTACCTGCATGCCAGTGACTGCAGACCTTATCAGAAAAGTCAAACTCTAAATCAGTCTGAGGTCTGAGATGCTCCATACCCAGTCTTTATTGGTGTTGTGGCATTTGTAATGCAATGGCACCTTTTAATAGGAAAGGTGTGTGTATATATAGAAATAGGTTTTGTAGTCACAAGCCAGATCGCTGTCCTTTATTACTGTGCAGCAGGTGCTCTTTGAGATAATGACTGTTGGGTGGACAGTTTCTCAGTCTGGATGACTTTTGCACTAGTCCTGTTAAAATACAACTTTGCTTGATACCCACAACATGAGCGAGTTTTAGTAAGTCATGCATGACTTTTTGTTTCACTCAGGTAACATGACTGACTTCCATTTTATTGACAAAGGTTGATGGAATGATATTGAGTTGAAAGAAGAGTCGGTTTCAGAACCTCCATATCGAAAGTTATTTATTATTTACACCCCTAAAATGATTCTAGCCTCTCACTGTATATTAAACAAAACAGCCTTTGTATATCAAGAAATGTCAAAGTGTAATTTAATGAATGTATAGTGGGTTTCAAAGTGTGCCATTCATATTAGGGTTTTAATGATCCAGAGTGCTTGTATGTCTTGAAATGGCAGCTCCAAATGGCATTAGGGAAAGCTTTTTAAGCTTCATGGACCTATAGTATTGACTGTTGCTTCCTTTTAACGTTAATTCAAAAAGCTTTCCATTTGGCATTGACTGATCAAATATGACAACAACAATTAAACTTTGAGTATCGTAATGTGCCGTGGTGAGCTGAAAGCATTTCAGACCCCTTAAAAAGAGGGAAACAGTTGTCTCAGTACTTAGGGGCTGTTGAATGGAATGAAATTGATTTGCCTCTTGGCAGTAATGGTAAATGCATTAATTTCTCTTCGCTGTGGTACAAATTTACCCCTAATTTCTTCATAGACAATCAGTTGGACATTTGCAGAGCAAGCAGATTGCAAGGTAAGAGCCAACCAAGAGATAAAGAGAAATGCACTGTCCAACACAATGAAGTAAGAGTTTCTTCACTAATAGAGGGTGCTCACTTCAATATCTGCAGATTACCATCGTTTTAAACATGGGGGCACACTGGATATTTTTAGAATTTTTAGAATTTAGGCATTACACAGAATCCCTTTCTTCTGCTTACCCTAAGCCAAATGACTTTTTATCATCTTTGTTAGCTTGGAATCTTTTACTTGTCATGGTAGAAACAAATAAGACTTTATGTTAATATACAGTATTTTATTTTTGTGTATTCAAAACTGCATAAACTGAATGTAGTTGTTTAATGTTACTTTGTTGTGGAAAATATTGATGCTTTCAAGACACAGTGTCTCTAGGTGCATAGGTTGACATTTAGCCAGGCAGCCTGAAACTAATTTCTTAGGAGTGTGACTCTTGATTCATTTAATATATATTTGATATTTTCAGCTTAGGATGTCTATTTATTGCTGCTTTCTATTTAAAATACAGCCTTTCCAGTGTGTCATACTCATCAAATAGATAAGTAATCTAACTTTTCTTATACAGCTCCATAGTTTTACTATGAATATCAGACATCCAATTCTGGCTAAATGGAAAAAAGGGATCTGTAGTGAGTGCTGGATTGTTGCATGGTGATTTTTTTGGAGAATTACACCTTTCTAACAGCAGAATACAGAGGAACACATGACATGTGTAAATTTGTTTCTCTCTGTCTCTCTCTCTTTCTCTTTCTCTCTCTGTCTCTGTCTGTCTCTGCACCACTCCTTCTCACACCCTCTCCAGAAGTCGTAAGGACAGTCTGGAGAGTGAGAGCTCTGCTGCTATTGTTCCTCATGAGCTGGTGAGAACGCGACAGCTGGAGAGTGTGCACCTCAAGTTCAACCAGGAGTCTGGAACTCTGCTCCCACTGTGCCTTAGGTAATGTACACCTGGTCAGTCAGGTACACGCCCTTTTTGCGTCACAAACTCACTCACACGCACATACCATATAGCACTTATCAGAGATTTATTCTCAAGCCAGGTGGTGGACCCTTGGAAGTACATTGTGTGAGAGAAAACAATGATAATGAGGTTAGGTTGTGCTGTCAGCTTTATCTTACAGCACCTTTCCACACAGGGGGACAAAACCTGTGGACAATTTAACATCATGCTAATTTTGTGAAGGCCTATTTGGTGAACTCCGTCCATAGAGCATTATAATTATTTATCTAGAGATACGAAGGTTTTGAAACTTGCTGACTAGAACAGCTGTCAAAACATAAAATAAGTGCTTATTATTTGTTTATCCAAATAAACTTTCTGCTAATTTCCAGCGGTGATCTGTTAGGTTCAGCCACACACAAAACTCTGTAATAATGCTCGTCTTTGCTAGTGCCCCTAAGGGGCTAGTGCTTCTAAGAGTAAACGTACAGCAGTTCACATGTTTGTCATAAAACGAAAAAAAAAAAAAAAACCCACATTGTGATAATATAAAGCTTGCATTGTAGCAGTTAGTACACAAACTGCCCCATTTGTTGGTTGGTGTAGCTTTGCAGATATCACCACTACCCACCAGGGGGTTCTGGGTGACTATGCTGTGCTACACCAATAAGGGTCTCTGGGCAAGACTCTTAACACTACAATGGCCTACCTGTAATATGATAACTTTGTAAATCGCTCTGGGTAAGAGTGTCAGCTAAATGCCGTAAATGTAATGTTTTTGAGTGACGTTTGACAAAATTGATCCTACCCTTTAAAAAAAAATGTGATTTGTTGATTCCAGTGTCCGCTACCACCAACTATACCAGTGTATGAATTAAGTAACTAATTCTCACCGGCATTCGATTACTTTTCCAAGCCAGGCAGAGTGTAAGTTTGACTGGTTGGGCCTCCCAGTTTATTTAATGGTAGAGGTTTTTGTCTGGTTCTGTCTGCTGTGAGCAAGATTAAAAAGGTGCACAGCAGTAACACATTACAGTTAAGACAAATCTCACTAAAGCCTCACCTGGCCATTTTGGGAATGTCCGTGTGTACACAGTCATTACACAATTACTAGAAACTTTCATAGCCCTTGTTATTTTCAAAAGAGACGCTCTGTTATTCCCCACATCGTTATAGATCACATGATTGATTTACTGGCCAGCCTTTAAACTAAACTGAGCCAATCCTTTTGAGACTAGTTTTGGCTAGCTTAAACAATACTAGTTTCAGTGTAAATCTTGACTTTGATGTGTAATCTGTCTTTTTGTTTGGACAAAACATGCTCTGCTTATGTGTAGTAAGACCAAAAGCTCTGGCTGCCTTGTTTAAGATTATACTGTAGAAGGTCCAGTTGATTGTCACGGTTGGCAGTGTTGGTCTCTATGAAATGTGTTTAACTGCCGTTTAATGATATTATTTATTTCTATTTTTATTCTTACCCCCTTTGTCCCCCCTTCTGCCTGTTGTAGAGGTCGTTTGCTCCATGGGAGGCACTTTACATATAAAAGCATCAACGGTGACACAGCTATTACTTTTGTATCCACTGGAGTGGAAGGTGCCTTTGCCACAGAGGAGCATCCATATGCTGCACATGGGCCGTGGCTACAGGTAATGTTTTTGATACGCTCCTTCATACATAAATCTCAGGTCATTCAGCAGACATGAAAGTTTCATTTTCTTGTGTTTAGATTCTACTCACTGAAGAGTTTGTTGAGCAGATGCTAGGAGACCTCCAGGATCTAAATGTTCATGAAGAGGTAGATAACAATTCACTACCTAATAACAAAAACCTGATTTAGATATGATGATCATGGTCTTACACAGATCTGATATGTTCTTCTCCATCAGTCCAAGCTACCAAAGGAGTACAGTTGGCCTGATAAAAAGCTGAAGATCTCTGTCCTGCCTGATACTGTGTTTGACAGCCCACTGCAATAAGACTGAGGCTGTGACTACCCCCACATCTCTTGAGAAGAGCTGAGCCACAGGGCTCCAGTGAGACTCATGTGCCTACACACAGTTGGAGGAAACGGACACGCAGACACTTCACTCCCTCTCGGACAGCTATTGGCACACTACACAGAATATGCCTTTTTCTTCAAGTATTGAGTCCATTATGCCACTTGAATGTTTCTGTTGAATGTTTTGTTCCAGTAGGCAGGCCTCTCCCTCTTTGCCTTCAAATTCAGGCTTACACACAAGTGCCTGCGGCCTGAATCAGTGCATTCACTTATAGAAGGATTCTGTTCTAATTTTCAAAATTATGTCATTCATACTTGTAGCCTTCCGTCGTGTTTGGAGTTTGCAAGCCATGCTGACGAATCATTTGATCTGTCCCACAAAGTCAGACACTGCCCCCCACCCAAAATGGATTCTTTCACTGAGCAAAAGGGAAACATTTATTCAGTATTTTTAATCTGTCTGTACAGGGTGTTCCCTGGGCTAGGGGAGCAATACTACTGCAGACGTGGTTGGATGAAAATGTTACCTTGCGTTTTTTTAAAGGGGTGGCATAATGAGCTTACAGCTTTTCCAAACTATTACTGGTGATGATGGTCAAAGGGGAATTCCAGCAATTTAAAAAAAACTAAACTGCTGACGCTAAACCACGTAAATCTGATGAGAAATAGTGCTAAGAAAAGATACTTCCTGCGGGTATTCCACAAGGCAGCATTCCCAGTTTACCCACATATGTTAACCCCAAAGTCAAGCTGGTCCAATAGTGAAAGACCTACGGGACATTCTGATTGGACAGTCCTCATCTTAAGGCTTAAATAAGCTGACTAACTGAAAAATGTTGCTTTGTGAAACACGCCCCTCCACCTATCTGAGATGACCAGTGAACATATGCATGTCTTCTGGTTCCATGTGTAATGTTGATAATGGTGGAGTATTGTTAAGTCTAAAAGGATGGCGTTTTCCTGGGGGACTGTTTCCCATACAGCATTTTGCCTGTAAGCAGTCTGCTGTTAATCAGTTTTCAAACGTAGATTTCAAAACTGTAAAGTTGTATAATGATCTTCCCTCGAGTATTCATATCCATTTCTGTGGAGTAATGAAAGACTCTGCATGCCTGATTCATATCACCACTACTGTAAACAGTTTTTCACCATCCCAAATTTCTTTCATACAGTGCACGTCACATCAGAATACTCTGAACTGAATTTTCCATTTAACTGAAATTTTAAAAAAATTGATGGAATTCCACTTTGATGCATTTTCCACAATACTGATTAAAACTGGCTCCTTTGATAATGGTAAAATAAAGCGTATTTCACATAATGCACACAATCTATAGACACAATGTAATGTGTAATGGTGAATAAATGCCAAAGGTGTGGTTTTGAATAAATGAAAGACTGATTTCAGTGATAAGAGAAATGGAACTGCCAGTCATGACAAGCCAGGGAATTTTCCTTTTCAGTCTTTACAAAAAACCGCTCACTTATCACTTAGTTTTGGAAGGAAATACAAAACACTTGGTTACTTGTTAAAGAAGCGTACTGTAAGAAATGGCGTGGGGTTTTGCAAGAACAGATTATAGCTGCTTGTCTGTATAGTGTGAAAATGAGCAGAGATGGCCAACTGCTACCACCACAAACCTGCTTCCTCTGGTGTGAGGCAAATTACACTAACGGATCAAACTAGAACAAAGACATCAAATTCAGCTGATGAATTCCTGGACTGTGAGGTTTGGTTAAATTGCCCTCGTAGGTTAAACACACTAGTGCCTATTTGAAGCTGTTGTGAGCACCGTCTGTCTCTAGATATGATTTGATAATGTTGTTAGTTATGAGCCTCTTCCTTTATACCAAAGTCAGTATTTAACTAGCATTCTCCTGTATAGGGTGCATAGGAGATCTATAGCCCATATTGCCACAGCCTTCCTGGTTCCCTTAACCATGTGTTGAGTAACATTTCCACATGACATTCCTGTTTTGTTCCATCCCTCCTTGTAGATGTAAACTTCTGATGTGTGAAGAGAGAAATATGTGTTTGCAAAATATACACTACTTCCTGTTTTTTTTTTTTCCCCCTCAAAATGTAAAATAGAGCTGAATCTGCTTCTTTTTTAAGAGATGAGTTTAAGAATAGTGTATTGTCCTTTTATATTCATTTGAATCACTAAGCTGCCTGTGTTTATTATCCATAAGTACATTAAAGTTTATTTACATAAATGTAAAGTGTGGTCGTATTATTTAAAAAATAAAACTGGGATTCTTTCTTTTAACAGTGATTGAACACAAATCAGACCATTCTACACTGTGTGCTGAGAAGAATATTCATGTCCCCTGCATCCCAAGTGAGGCTTTTATTCAGCAGGTGGTGCTGCAGCTCTAAACCAATAAAAACGATGTGATTTTAACACTTCCTACTGAAGATGGCAGAATATCACATTTGTTCTGGCTGATGAGGTACTCTGAGAGTACTTACAGAAAAGCATGTTATAATACACGAAACAAAAAGCCCATGTGTGGCGTTAAAGACCGTAAACGTACAGGGGTTGGACAATGAAACTGAAACACCTGGTTTTAGACCACAATCATTTATTAGTATGGTGTAGGGCCTCCTTTTGCGGCCAATACAGCGTCAGTTCGTCTTGGGAATGACATATACAAGTCCTGCACAGTGGTCAGAGGGAGTTTAAGCCATTCTTCTTGCAGGATAGTGGCCAGGTCACTACGTGATGCTGGTGGAGGCTCGTCCTTCTTGGTGGTATGCTGACATTACCCTGGATACCGTGGCTCTTGATACATCACAAAGACTTGCTGTCTTGGTCACAGATGCGCCAGCAAGACGTGCACCAACAGTTTGTCCTCTTTTGAACTCTGGTATGTCACCCATAATGTTGTGTGCATTGCAGTATTTTGAGCAGAACTGTGCTCTTACCTGCTAACTGAACCTTCACACTCTGCTCTTACTGGTGCAATGTGCAATTAATGAAGATTGGCCACCAGGCTGGTCTAATTTAGCCATGAAACCTCCCACACTAAAGATGCTGTGTGACCTCTTGGTCACATTAAGACTGATCTTAGCCTTATAACTGATCCCTCGTCACTTTCCTTTAGGAAGAAATGGGTCTGGGTACTTATGGGTTAAATGTATTCCATGTTTATCTGCATGCCTAAAACACCTTTCAAGCATGAGAACCTTTGCCCATGATTGGAATATGGAATTTATCATTGTTATTCTCAGAGCATTTTTCATAATCATGAATTCTCTACAGTGGTGTTCCTACTGGGGATTCATTGGGATTCTCGTTCAGTTCATTATGATGGTTTTACTGGATACTGATTCTCTGATACACTAACTGAGCTCATCTAACATTTTATCAGCTCCAATTACCATATAGGAGCGTGTTGTAGTTTTACAATTACAGACTGTAGTCCATCTGTTTGTCTGGATACTCTATTGCCCTGTTCTTCAGTGGTCAGGACCCCTACAAGACCCCCACATAGCAGATATAATGTGGGTGGTGGATCATTCCCAGCACTGATGTTGTGCTGGTGTGAGTGGATCAGACACGGAATGCTCCTGAAGCTTTACAAACACTGTGTCCACTCACTGTCCACTCTGTTAGACAGTAGTTCATGTGTTGCTGCACAGTTTGTGTTGCTCCTCCTGTGGTCACAGAACGCTCCTGACTCGTGGACAGTTCTCAGTCCAGTATAACAGTGAGGTGTTTAAACACTGCAGCAACACTGCTGTGCTACTCGCACCGGAGCAACACACACAGACATGCCAATACCATGGGTCGCTTCACTGCTGAGAATGATCCACCACCCAAGTAATACCTGCTCTTTGGTGGTCCTGTGGTGGTCATGACCACTAAGGAACAGAGTAAAGGGGGGCTGATAAAGTATCCAGAGAAACAGATGGACTGCAGTCTGTAATTGTAGGTGGAGCTTTTTTTGTTTTAAATGAATATTTAAATTTAAAGGTCTGGCCCTCTAATGACTTGGCTGTTAGGAGTAGCAGTGAGTTTTGTGATATGACTTTGGAGTTTTTGGAGCTGTAACGTGCAAAGGGGTAAAGGAAAAAATTGCACCACAAATAAGACATTGCTTACACCCAGAGAGGCAGCGTATAATTAGAGTACTGAAAACTGACCACAGATAAGTAGAGGGAAGCCACACCACCAGTAAAAGTAATATGCAAATCTTCTCCTAGATTACATTTCTTTTCCCCAACAAGTACATGGTAATGGTTTAGTAGCCAATCTGACCAGATGCATTTTCATATCACTGTCTTTCCCCTTTAAATGGAAGACCTCATTACTCTCATAGCCAAATTAATGGCACCAACAAGATTAGATTCATCTTCAAAAGAAAAGTTGCACCCAGAAGGAAGTGTGGGATAACAGTGCACTTGGAAAGGAAGACTAAGCTTACCAGGAACAATACATGATGATAAATGTAGACTGATATGGGTAATATTTATTGAGCTACACATACAGAAATAGTGTCAGACCATTATGTTAACTAACACAACATGCCAGACGTTTCTGCATGGAGTCGTAAAGTTCCTAATGGTGTCCTGTGATATTTCATCCCATGCAGCTTGAATATTCTCACACAGTTCATCTTGGTGCTGCACAGGTCGTCTCCACCAAAGCAAAAGCTGGACTCATCACTGAAGATGAGCTGCTGCCATTCTTAGTCACTCGATGACAGTCTGGCAGGACACCATTGCAGTCTTTGACGACGTTGACGTGGTGTTAAGGGCAGTCATTGAAACGGTCTGTGTGCATGTAGTCTTGGGTCGTGCAGTCGTCATGAAAGGAAGACTCATGGAGGGCATCACTGCTCGCTGAATGTCTACAATTATTGCTGTTGGGTCTCCCCGTGCATGTCGAACAATTTGTTGGTTCTTCCTCATTGTGTCAACATTGTACTATGATAGAACCTGAGCCAGAACTTGAATCATTCGCAATCATTCATGATGTCAAACCTACCCACCAAGTTTCATTCATGTCGGTTGCTTCTTATATATTGTGTTTGATGAGTGTATAAACAAACATACACAGCATTGTGGCATTCAGAATACAGACATAGCCAATCAGCAGTCCTATAGCATAGAGGTATATGCAATGGCGCCCATGACGCAGAGTTAAAGCTTCACTGCAGTACAGCCAAAGTGATGTGCCATCAACCAAACTGGAAATGCTAAACATCGTCCCCCAGCTTGCACATACAGATCTATCAGCAAGATATTACTAATATTCTCTTCAACTCAAAAAGAGGTAGCAGCTCCTTTAAGCAGGGCCCCGCCTCCTCATCCTAAACCCCGCCCTCTGAAATGTAGCAGGTCTGTGGTGGATCACGTGACGACGGACGGGGGTGTAAATGTGAACTGTATCCTGAGTTGCAGTCCTGTGCCTGCATTCCTCTCATCAAGGATTTGCTTGAAAGAGAAAAAAAGGAATCATAAATAATAACACAGACTGGAATACAGCGCGGATCCGGCGGACGACCCGAGGACCTACCGCTTCCACCAATACGCTTCCCACTGGACGGATAATCGCCGAAACGCCCGGATATTTCTGGCTTTTAACTGACACAGCTTGAGAAAAGGACTACACAGATGAGAAGAAAAATAAACAGATACGTCGTTTTAAATGCGCTTTAAACAGGAAAACAAGATGGCTGATGACAGTAAACGATAACAAGGACGAAACGATATCGTCCCCTTTAAGAACGAGAAAGGTATCTGGCTATAATTCATACATATTTTAAGCGAGTTAGCTTGAGCAGAAAAACGCTGTTCACTGTTTTTAAGTGGAGGAAAATAAAAGAATGAAGGCAGATCAGGGCTATCAGAGGAGGGCAGGTAAGCGCTGGGACTAACCATGGACAGGCTTACCGTCTCGGAGAGACCTTTAACGTTTAACGACTACAGATAGCAAGAGAACAGCTAGACCAGAGTTGGATATAGAAGAGAAAACGGAGAGCTTTAAAGGGGGTGAAAAGCCATGCCGAAATGCGCATGAAGCTTTCAGGCGTTCGTACTGAAATCACACCGTAGGGGCAGTTTGTTCTTGTTTTAGCCGCTGACTTCCTTATAATTACGGGCTGGATAAGAACGAGCAGTGCTGCGTTACGTGCTGTTTTATCTTAGGACTGAGATAAAGGCGCACTTCTCCTACAGGCTGATATTTCATTGTACCGTGTGCAGCATTCAAATACACAGTAGGCCTGTTATAATGCCGGGGCAAATGTCATACGCCGTGGGCTCGCTGCTAATTCGTATGTGATTTCTCAGCAAGGGGCTGGCTTCAGACGGGCTACGGAGACAATTCTGAACTCCGGGCACGAACAGTGTGCTGGGTCACATGCGGGTTTAAACTTTGCAAATGATTATGCATGCCTCGTTTACGTTTACAGGCAGAGACTATGCAGTAGACAATACACATATGACAGTGCCAACTTCCAGCGCGCAGCCGCGCATCGTCCACTGACCCTTTTGGAAACACAGTTGTTATTATTACTTTGACTTGTTGTGTCCTACAGTGTTATTTAATGCGCGTTGGCCAACTTTCCATAGATTAACCCCCTCCCCCCTCCCCCTCTCTTCCAGTCCTTTATGATGTAATAATTGTTCGGCGTAATAAACCTTTCGAACCTTCGAACCTCGGGGTTCTGTTCCATTCTCCTCGTTCTATGGCACTGCGGTAGAAAAATCTTGACCAGCACAAACACGAACCTACAGCCTGTCTTCGAGAGAGCCACACGTTTACGGGTTGGTCTCTTATACAGCTGCGCAGGTTTGCAATAACGCGCTCGTCGCAATCGTGTTGCAACATCAGGATTACTGATTTCTTGCTGTGCTGCGGAATTTGATTGCTGACAACTCGGAGAAGAGAGAAGGGGTGGACGAAGAGGCGCTCCCTTTGGAGGCTCCTCGGCCCCTGCTCCTTCTCGTTTTCACGCGTGTGTGAAGTTGTACCAAAGAGCTTAGAAGAACAACTCGAAGCTCGTTTTAAAGTTTTCTTTTCTTTCCTGGTCGCTGCTGTTGCTCTGGTTTCAAAGGATCTGCCACTGTAGTTGACCCAACAGACTTGGATGTCTACCCAGACAGCCGAGATGGCTGAGAACTGGAAAAACTGTTTTGAGGAGGAGCTGATTTGCCCGATCTGCCTGCATGTGTTCGTGGAGCCCGTCCAGCTGCCCTGCAAACACAACTTCTGCCGCGGATGTATCAGCGAGGCGTGGGCCAAAGACACGGGGCCAGTACGATGCCCGGAGTGCAACCACGCCTACAACCAGAAGCCAAACCTGGAGAAAAACATTAAGCTGACTAACATCGTGGAGAAGTTCAATGCACTGAACGCCGACAAAACTCCGGCGGTGCTGCAGTGCATCCTGTGCCGGCGGGGACCTCCTCTTGCAGCGCAGAAAGTGTGCCTCCGCTGCAACGCACCCTGCTGCCAGTCGCACATCCAGACACACCTCCAGCAGCCCTCTCCTGCCCCCGGGCACCTGCTGGTGGACGCCGAGGACGTACGGGCCTGGAGCTGCCCGCAGCACGATGAATACAGACTGTATCACTGCGAGGCGGAACAGGTGGCCGTCTGCCAATACTGCTGCTTCTCCAGATGTGCGGCAAGCCACGGTCATGCAGTCTGCGACGTGGAAGTGCGACGAAATGATATAAGGGTGAGTAGAGCAGTCTCTAGTTGTCCAAATGTTCTTGGCTCAAGTTTGGGTTTAGCCTGTTGCTGTTGGTCTCACTGTAGAAAGCCAGACTGAGCATCCAGACTGTTGGCTTAACTCGCAAAAGTGCAAGTGCAATCTTTCTGGCCCAGACAAACCCGAGGATAACACCTGATGACTTTTATCTGAGGACTTGCAGCGTTTGAACTAGTCCTTTAAGTAAACAGGAGCTACCTGGCTTTCTGATTTAAGGAGCCTCTGAGCTCAGCTAAAGCAGGGATTTAATATTAGATAGCAAAGATGAGCCTTTTATCCGCACTCAGGCGGCTATAGAGTTTTTTTTTTTAGCTTGCAGATTAATTATAAACTTCAGAAAAGGCTCAAAAACATGGACAAGAGGAGAGCATGCTGTTAAAGTGTGTTGCACAACGTCACTTCCTGTGTCCGATTGGCACATCCAGCGATTTTCGCCCCGCCCCCTTTGGGAGGAGAATGTACGACTATGATAGAAAATAGCAGCACAAAACTAAGCCAAACAAGAACCAGCAGGGCTGAATAAGCGTTAAATACATTACACTGTCAGTAAAACTGCTGCCTGAAATTACATTTCTACACAGAAGTCAGTTTTTGGTTCACCGTGCCTGATTCACGCCTTTAACGTCACTTCCTGGTTTAAACCGAATGGCACATCCGGGAACGTTCACCTCGCTCCGCCCCCTTAGAGAGGCCAACGTACGACAGTCGTCAAAGACTGTAATGGAAAGCAGCGCCGCATAACTCAGTCAACTGAAAACCAGCAGAGCTGAAAAAGTGTCTTTGAATATATGGCGAATATATATCCACTCCGTCTGCCACCTAATTTTATCAACGAGTTACCACTGACGCATATATATGCTATATTTAGATGATTAGTCCTGCTCAAAAAATAGTTTGCTAGCTAGCATTAGCACTACGTTAGCCCACTCGTCTAGTTGGGTTCTAAATAGGATGTAGCAGGGTCACAAATCTCAGCGTTTTCTGATTTATTGTTAGTGCAACAAAAGCTTCAATCATACAACTTTTAGGCATGTCACCATTAATTTATGCCAGTCAGTTAAAAGTAAGAGATAAAAAACTGTTTTGCAAGATATGGAATTGTTTCGCCAAGAAAATAGGGGCGCATTGATAAGAGGCTACTCTGACTGGGATATTATCTATTGTATGGAGCTCTCCATCTTAGCCACGCCTCTAAATTACCCCCTCCCACAAACTGTTTGCTGGCAACTGTTACTAGCTTGGACAAGTTTTGCACAACGTGGGCTAAAGAAAGCCCCATTCAGCCTAACGGGGAATATCACCACAAATTTTGAAATTAATTCATTAATCAAAAGGTGAGACATAAACAGAGACACACAGAGCAGTTTGATGTGAACGCTCTGTTTTAGATAAACTTACAGATTCAGTTTCTTTACAGTGGTAGTGATAGAAACCAGGGGTCCCAATATTTACAGCCCACTTGAAGCAAACATATTTACCTGTCCAAAAACACAAGTGAAGTGTCTGTAAGGTTTTATATGCATTGCTGATAAGAGTGGTTAAGCTAAGACGTTTTTGGGATACCATTTTGCCTTAAATAAGTTTCTGCTGTGAATTTTGCAGGTATCTGGCAACCCGTATGTATTTACTGTAATAACTTTCTGTTGATGTCGTTTTTAGAGGCATTTACAAACATCTGGTTCGTATCATCACCGCTGTGATTGATCCTGACTTCCTCAAGAACATAGCAGTTAGCATCAAAACATTCTGAATAACTTTATTTACAACTTAACGATTGAAATGTGCTTGTATTTTAAGGGATCATTGAATTTTCATAATGAGGAACCATTTCCCACAACGTGGTTTATTTTAGTTTATTTATTTATTTATTTTAACATGTATTCAGTGTATTATTAGTTTAAAATGATATTTGTTTTGGATGCATGAGAATGGGCTTATTGTAAGGTTAGCTATTTTCTGATTAACCACAGCAACAGGGTTCAGCGCTTTTACCTTGGACACTGAACAATGTGTATTGACTAAGTGAACAATGTCATGTCATGAGAAGGATCTACATAATTATATTTGACAAAAAACAACATTATTAGTAATGCATGGTTGGATATGCACTACAAGGGTGGGACTTTAATTCTCTATGTGGCAACAGTTGTTACCAGAGTATGTTTTTGTGGGTGGGGCTTGGGTGTGTCAATTCGGGGGATAAGTTTTATTGGCCAGAAGCAAGAACGTTCTGATCGGAGACTTCCCCCACATGCATTAACTATAAAAGGCCACCGACTACACCCTTTAATAATCCTTTAAAATAGTCTATAACAACTTTAGCCAGTCAGAAACTCATTTAGCTGGTTAGTCAGGTTTTTAACTAGGCCATGGTGGATAATCCAGTACCAAAGACGGCTCTAATGCAGACATGCAACATAATACGTTCTTCTTACAGCTGAGTATCCAGAAAAATCAAGTCCTGACAAATGCAGTGCTATGTTTTAATTCAGCCATGTGACCATGATGGATATGTAGACGATAAAAAGTAGCTAAGACACTCTGGAGAGCATGAGGGAGACTGCATGGTGTTTCTGCAGCTGCCTCCCAAAGAATAATGAGCTGTTGTGAGGTGAGCTGCTGCTGGACTTGGCAGGGCCAACTCCTGGATGCGTGGAGGAATGCTTTTCAGATGGCCAATGTGTCATGGCTCCTAAGGCGGCCAAGGCTCCGCAAATAGGGGTGGGGTGGGGTGGGGTTGGGCTGGGAGAGGGGGGCGAGCTTGCTTTACCCACAGCTGCTGTTGAAAGACACACACATCCCTCTGTTCTTTCTTTCACAAGTACATATATATAGAGAGGGTGACTCAAGCAGTCCCACAGTAGTCTCTGGCCCTCGTGTGGGGGATAGGATGTGAGTTCCAGGCCGAGGCAGGAAGGGTGTGACCCCAGTCCCCTCTCCCTCTCCTCCTCCCTCCAAACACAAGTGCCTTCTCTTTTCTTGGTAGGGATGACATCACACGAGAGCCTCTGGAGGAAGTGGGGTTTGTGTTGCTGAGCCATTGCCCTCTCCGTATCTGTCTTCTTTTTTCCTCCTCCATCTCCCTGTTTCACTGTGCTTCGTTTTGCAGCTAGCTGTCTTGGGGAGGGGGGGCCAGGGCCAGAGTCAGGAAGGATGATTTAAAATCGGTGATTGCCTGTTTTGCTCATAGACAATGTCGACAGTTTGCTCTTAGCGCAGGCAGTAAATGATGAAGTGCGTTTTGCAGGTCAGGGCAGTGTTATGATGCTGGTGGACAGCCAACCCACCATAAATTTGACCATTTCTCAATAGAGCTATTGTCATTTCTGATAGGATTTTCAAAAGCTTATCCTTCGGTGCTTTTTTTTTTTTAGTCTGTGGAAAGTTAGAGAAATTGATTTCCATTGCACGTAATCATTTCTAAGGGAGTTCATATCAAATCTGCAAACTAGACAAGTCCAGGCAGCGTTGCACTTGTAATAGTAAGGCTGTGCTGAATATAATTTGGTGAGCTTGGAGCTTAAGAATCACAGGTATTTATCAAAGGCAAGGCCTTGATGTCAAGTTGACAGTTTTGCCCGAACATGTAACACATCAGTACCTTTTTCGGGGGAAGGTGGAGCATGTGTTATATATCAGTGGGTTCATTTCTTCCAGCAAATCAAAGAACCACAAAGGTGTGACAAGGTTGTATTTTCTGTCTTGAGTCAGCTTTCCTTTCATCATATATGGTATGTGCTATCCATCAGTTTCTGTCTCAGGCTCACAGTAAAATTCTACCAATTTCAGACATGATTGCAGAATTCATGATGTCTGGCACGGAGGCTATGAAATTACTGCTGTTTGCCTGCCATCCTCAGCCCACCTAACGGAATGGCGGAATTTGAAAGTAGCCTAAAGAAATACAGTTTCTTACTCTTTTACTCCTACTGAGCTTGAAGCTTGGAAATGAGCTGGCTTTTTGTTTGGGCTAGAATCAAAAGGCAAAATAGGACTGGCTCAGGTAAGAAAATAAGGAAGATGCAAAGGAGAAATCAGCAGGCGCACACACAGGAAGTCTGAGCGTGTAAGCTCATCAGCCATGCAAACCGTGGCCTGTGTGACAGGGATTAAAGTAGACAAAGCTGCTGCTGCAGTGGACACAAATGTGTGGGCTGTTTCATACGGACACTGGCCGGCCTTTATTCCTGCTCGGATGGCTCGCATATCATACGTGCATGTCATACCACCTCTGTTGTCACTGCACGTTCCCTGTGTGGAAGGGTGGAGAGTCAGCATGTGTCCCTGTTCCTACTTAGTTCCTATCTCAGGCGACCTCTGTAATTTTGTGTATGTGTGAATCAATAAAAAAGGCCATGAAATATTTAATATCCTGTATTCTTTAGATCTGAATCTTGGGGTTTCAAGATTCATTTCTGTATCAACATAGTTGAGTTGATGTTACCAACTGATACTGATATGAGTGGTTGGTGTTGGGAAACCATACTGATTTTGAGTTTTAGCTGGAGTGATTAATAGTAGAGATTGTCGTTCTATTATTAGTAACACCAGTAGTAGAGATGGGTAACTGGATAAAGACGGAGGGGAAAATGGCAGTAACACCAGTAGTAGAGATGGGTAACTGGATAAAGACGGAGGGGAAAATGGCTTTGTGCTTAATTACTCTCATTAATTGGAAAATATCTGACCTTTACTTAAAGTGAATTTGTCAAAGAATTCAAAACGTCTTGCCAAAAGTGCACTTGAGGATCTCAGACTCCACACAGTACGAAGAGTACTGTTCTAAAAGGGATTCTGATTGCCTGTGCTAAGAATCTGAAACTAGCTCTTGCATAAATCTTTTACCAGGAAAGTGATCCAAAACATGCATCCAAATCCACATGATAAAATGGTTCGGTGACCACAGAATGGGTTCATTAACGATAGTATAGGTTCATTAGCTTGATTAATGCAGGCTTAATTATCCTCTGATTATTGTAGGACTAGATATTCACATTAAATACTTTTGCTACAGACCAAATCATCAGTACCACAGAGGATCAAAAACATTCCACAGAAAATTTCAATACCTAGTTAGTCTTTTCAGGATCAGTAAGCCAAAAAAGCATGCTTGTTCCAAAGTGCAGGCTGGTGATTAACTGAAGTACTAACTCTGCAGTCTTCTGAACATCATACTGTAATTAAAATACATTTTTATATTTAAAAGAAGGTATTAAAATAGTATTCTAGTATTCTATTCTTTAGTGTCAGACATATCAAACAATGTCTTCATGGACCTCGCTTTCAGGTTCATGAAGTTCCTTTGTATGCTGTAGGATTAATATTACCTTTCACCACAACTAGAGATCTCAAACCCTAGATTGAGACCCTAGAATACAGCCCCAGACCCATTATCCCTTCTCCACCAAACCTGGGTTGGCATTATGCATTCTAGTGGGTGGCATTCCCCTGGCATCTGCCAAACCCAGATTCATCCATCGGACTGCGAGATAGTAAAGCATAATGGCATTACTCCAGAGAACATGTTTCTGATGCTCCACAGGCCAGTGGCGCCGTGCTTTACGCCACTCCAGTCTATGCTTAGGCTGGTGTGCAGCTGGTTGCTCATGGAAACCCATCCCATTAAGCCCCTGACACACAGTTCTTGTGCTGATGTTGTTACCAGAAGCTGTTTGGGACTAGTGATGCAGCTGAGGATAGGCAATGTTTATGCACAAGGTACTCTGTAACCGTGTGTGGCCTACCACTTCGTGTCTAAGCTGTTGTCACTTTTAGAAGCTTCCATGTCACAGTAATAGCACTTACAGTTGGCCGGGGTAGATCTGGCAGGGCAGAAAGTTCAGAAACTGACTTGTGGCGTCCTATGCCACATTTAAATGTCACTAAATTCCGCGGTATGATCCATTCTACTGTCTTTGTCTGGGTCTGTCTGTCTGTGGAGATAACCTGGCCTGATTCTGTGCTTGATATTGTGGCTGAAACACCAGAAATCTCACCTCTTAGCCAGAAAACAAGACGTGTCTATCCATTTCATAGGCATTATGTAAAGAACCAACGTATGGAAACAATTATTAGGTAACTAGATGGATGGAGACCATGGACAAGCCATTGGGGAATCTTAGGACCCAAACAGAAGTGGGGTTCTTCTGGAGAGCCACTGTCCATATGGACCCTAGACCTGTGTCAGCAGTGCAGCATTTAATATTAATGATAATATTTGTAAAATATTAAAAACTGTGAAATTGAGTTTAACAATGCCACCCAGCACTGATTAAATCTATCGATACAGGACAGGAACAGCTCATGTTTGATGATGATGTACTTTCCATTTAGAATCTACTCTTAAAAGCTTTTGTCAATCCATGAATACACGGCACACATGTCAGGGGCTGTAAGTCGGTTGAGCTGGCTGATCGATGGGATTCTTCCCACAGGCCTGCTGTTGTGAGGAGGAAGAGTCTGAAATGTGTTGACCTTTTCTTTAATACTGCACTGGGCTCTGGACATGTGTTTTGAACAGGCAGTCATGGTTACTATTCATTAGAGAAAAGTCAGGAAGTAGCGTTTTTTTTTCTTTTCTTTTTTTCCTTTCCAGTCTTGTGCCATTCTCTCTCTAGTTATGAATGAATACAGTATAGAATGTACTGGGCAAGTGAGGGCTCACTGTGCACCATCTATACGGCTCAAACCCCTTTGCAGTATATACACCGTTACTCAGAACGTTGCATTGTAATGATGCATGACCTTTTGTCTTTGCTCTGAGTATACGTGGGTTGTTTTGAGTCACAGAGCACTCACTGACAAATTGCAGAAATAAATCAACTCTCTCCAGCATTTAGCTGTGAAATTCGCAGACACCCCTCACACTGGCTCACGGAAACCAGATTATTCTGGTCTGTGCCTGAACTCTTGTGTACTTCAGCTTTAAAAGCTAAAAAAACCTCCACAAAATGACTTCAAAAAGCCTTTCATTAAGATTTGCATCGCTGCAATTAAAATGCTTATATTTATCATAAAGGCAGGCATTGGCTGTTGGTTGTATGAAACACTCTTTAGCTGTTACCTTCAGCTTCATGAACAAAAGGATGACACAGAGCATGTCTGCACATCTGTGAGGTTTTGAAATAGGAGGAACCGGCACAGATGGAAATACAGTATATGGATGCACTCGTGTGAGCACCGACACTCGCGGCCTATTCTGACTGTAGAATGAAATTCACCCTCCTTTCAGAAAAGCGCCTCCTGTAACTGCCGCTACGCGTGGTAGCAGGAGAGCCGTGATTTGCTTTAACTTCCCGTCACAATCAGTGTGCATTTGTCATGTTCTTGGACTCGGCTATTGTTGAACTCACGATATACAGTTTCCTGCGCTCGCTTTATGGTTGTTGAGTAACCGTTGACTAATTCTGGTCCTGATACCGCTGCTGGCAACGGGCTTGGCTTGTGAGAGGAAGCACAACAAATATATATCATTAATTTTTTCAAGAGCCAAGGAAACTAAACACAGAAATAGTTTTTGGTTTAGAATAACTTCGGCCGTTCTGAATACTTCAGTAATATATGCATTCCTTAATAATCTGCATAATCTCATTTTTAAAACCACTTTTCTTCTACTTAGCAACACCTTATTACAGTATGTGTGTTCTTGTGGTTGTTTGGTGATAAGTTTAAATGGGGACCTATTATTATTATTATTATTATTATTATTATTATTATTATTATTATTATTATTATTATGCTTTTCTGGTTTTCCTCTTTCCTGTAGTGTGTTATGTGGCTTTTTGTGCATATAAGGGTCTGTAAAGATATAAAGCCCAAAGTACACAACAGAGGGAGAGACTCTCTCCCACAGAAACCACAGGTGATGTCATCTCGTAACACAATCCTCATTGCCCGCCTACCGGCAAGTTTGGAATATCCTCACACAATGCACAGCTAACCAGTCTGAACATAGCAGGCAAACTGACCAATCAGAGCACACTGAGCTTATTGGGAGGTGGGGCTTAAAGACACAGGAGCTTTAACAGAGCTTTTTAGACAGAGGGTGAATACAGATATACAGTAGTAAAGAAAAAACTGTTTTGGAAAAAACTGAATCATGTAAATCTATACTAGAGAGCCCAATAAAATAAGGATATGAATATTGAAAATAGCAAAATGTGTCATCTTTACGTCTTATTAGATAGTAATATTATTATCTCTGTAACATTAGTGTATTATGAGTATATTATTAATTATATTTCAGTAATACTAGTTTATTATGAGTATTAACATTATCTCAATAATATTATTTCCAGGGTTGCACTCGTCAGTGAAGCAGTTGCAAACATTCCTCCCTTTCTATTTCCACATGAAGACTATTAAAAGCATCGGTATCCGTGCTGGTTTCAGAATATTAGCCTTGGCTTCATTTAGTATCAGTTCGAAAAGAAAATCTGTGATATCGCCCGTCCCCGTTCAGAGGCCCCAGGAATGCGCCCTCCCTCACATGCTGCCTGGAAAAGCAGTGACCCTGCAGCCGTGACACATGCATTACGGGGCAGGGCCTGCGCTCTGCACAACCGACATGACAATCTGTCATTGACACTGAAACCAGCGCAAACAAAGGGGGAGATACCAAGGGAACGTAGAGAGCGCAAGACCCCCTCTCTGGCTCTCTCTCTCTCTCTGGCTCTCTCTCTCTGGCTCTCTCTCTCTCTCTCTCTCTCTCTCTCTCTCTCTCTCTCTCTCTCTCTCTCTCTCTCTCTCTCCCTCTCGCTGACTGTGTTCACGCTTATATATGCAAACACACACGTGCATGCAAGGTTTGTTGTCATGACAGCTGGGTCCCCTTTCCTCAGCCAAGGCTTACCTCTCACATGTACGGCATAAACATTTATCAGACAAAAACGAATTGCCTTGTTGTGTAGTGTTCTGTGGAGTCTTGGGTGGTTTTTAGGTACAGTGTTTTCCCCTCAGCCATCGAGAGAGTGAGCAAGCACGAGAGAGTGAAAGAGAGAGAGAGAGAGAGAGAGACTGTGAGAGAGAATGGAGGGGATTATAAAAGCCAGGCTTTGACAGGCTTTGATTTGGCTGGGGGGATGGGGGATGCTGGGGGTTAGTGCCTTCTTCCGAATCCAATTTAAAACCCGTCCAGACATCTAATAGGGGGCAGAATCAGATGGGCAAATGTGCGTGTGTGCTCAAAAATGGAGGGTGATTCAGATTAATTAGTCTCATTGTTGGCAGCTTTTGTTTTTCTCATTTGCTGTAATATGGTTGCTGGAATTGGTTGTCATAGAGATGCTGAGACGGGCAGCGGGATACTGGAGGGTGCTCTGCAGAAATGACCGAAAATACTGTGTTTATGTTGGGGTCAGATTTGTGAGCCTTTTTCTGTGAGGGTTGACCCCTTGTTGCCTGTGTATCCTGTTCCCATTTGAGGATAAAATGTCTCTTGCCCTGTTAACCTCATTTATTCAGCCATTATGTTTATATTTGTTTATATCAAATATGCATTTTAATATATGCCGTAAGTAAGTTGCACTTCTTTGTATTTTTCATGTTTAAGCATCACTAGAAGGATTTTCATGACTTCTGTAAAGGATTGAGTTTGACGGGTCAAATGAAGTAATGGTTTTCTCTCTGTCTGTCCTGCAGCAAATGCTGATGAAGCAGCAGGATCGTATCGATGATCGAGTGCACGACATAGAAGAGCAGCTGTGCAAAGTGGAATCTGACAAACGGCAGGTGGAGGTAAATAGGATGCACATTTTCTCTCTCTTCTTTTATATTTCTGTCTCCTTACCTGCTCATGCTTATATATATGCAGTACAGTATTATTTTTACTTCTCATCCAACACTTAAAAAGCCAGATTATGGAAAAACGGATTTTATTTCTGGAGTGAAAGAGTTTGGTGGAGTGTAATGTTCACCCTGTAGTCCATACATGGACCCTAAATTGTAAAATCAGCCCATTTTTAGGCCTTAATTTTTAAAAAATGCGAGAGAGTAGATTAACTCCGCCCATTTATTCTGAAGTTAGAAGAAGCCTTTCAGTCTAGGCTAAGGCACAGTGCAGGGCATTCAATCAAATAGGGAAGTTATTTACATATATCGGACTTTTCAGAGTTTTTAAAGTGGTGGCCGTGGTGGCCATGGTGGCCGCTCACCCCTCAGCCCTAAAGTCTGATTGGCCAGTCCAGACACCACCTCAAAATTCTGCCACGTTATGACTTCCACCTTGCTCTTGGGTTGGTGTTTGTGCCTTTAAAGAGTGAATTGTTTGCCAACCGGCTGTACAACTCTTCAGCCTCTCTCCTTTCCACCTGCCCACCCCCGGTCACACATTAACCTTGCCTCCCTGCCGAAACTCTCTGCCACCCCTGACCATTAAAGACATATATAAAAACAGCCTGTTAAATTTAAAGGAATAAAGCGAGCCTGAAAAATAATCATTATATAATCCTTATATGTTATATAAAATATTATTCAAATAGAATATATATATATATATATATATATATATATATATATATATATATATATATATATATATATATATGTATATATATATATATATATATGTATATAATGTAGGATAATAAATCTCTGCAGTGGCTACAGGGATCAAGAAGAAATCAGGAATATTGTTTTGTGGGTTTGTTTATTTTTTGTTTTATTGATGACCTTTATTACTGCATTTATGTTTGTTAGTATTTATTCTAATATTATTATGTATTTTCACAAGCAAAGAATTCCTGCCTGAGGAAATGATTTTAAGCAGTTTGCTCAGGTGCCAAAAAGACTTTTACAGCACTTTGTGTGTATATACATGTATACTGTCGTATGCAACAGTTTTAACACCCAGCTCAGATTACATGTTCCTTTATGACAATAACAAAACCTTTAGAGAAAACAAACTTTATATCTTCCCCACAAATATTAGTGCATCGTTTCTGTTTTTCTGTTGTTTAAAGTTTCAAATATTGGAAAAAATAACAATAATACATTAATTATTAAATATAAAATGTGCTTTATTTTTGCACTTTTGTGATGTTTTAGATTAGGTTTCATTTTCTTCCTGTGTGGTAAATTCTTCTAAAAGAAGATGAACAGTTATTTAGTAACGGTGTATTAAAATTCAGCGGAAATTATTTTCAAACCGAACATGTATATGATCATGTGTATGTGTATGAACATAGTGGTGGTGAGAGCAGTACAGTTAGAAGTCAGTTTGCTTCCTGATCTCTGGAAGCTCCCACGTTACATTCCATCAACATTTAATGAAGGCCTGATTAGATACATCCGGTATAGCATATTAACTACTGGGTATTCTAGCTGAGCGGTTTGGAAAATGCTAACACACTGACCCATTTAAAATCACAAGATATTATTCATTTGTTTATTTGTGTTTATTCTAACACTGGTACTTTCTCGTACAGATAAGAAACCTTCTGCCCAGATAAATAACCCTACATATAAAGTACTCCCCAGAATACAGTGTGCACAGTTTTGTGCATGTGTGTGATGTTTTCAAATGAAATGCACATCTTTGTGGCAAAGCCTTCCCCCCACCCCACCCCAATCCCCTAGTGTTATGTTTACTTGCATTCATCTGGGGAAAAAGGAAATCTCTCTCTGTGTATTTTTCTTGTTTGGGAGACTTTGAATAAAAATAATAATAATAAAAAAGAGTTAATATGAAGTGCTATTGCATCAAGGAGACGTCTGGTCAAATTCTGTTGTTCTCTGGGCTTAGGCAAAGCCTTTGAACCATCAAAGCTTTGTTCAGTTGCCAGCCCAACAAATACTTTTTCCTGCTATCAAAAGCACATCATTGTTTGTCATCTTTTTGTGGCGTTTTAAATGCAGTGTATTTTGTTTTTCACATGAAAATGGTCATTTAATTGCTTTTCCCTTTCGCTTAAAAAGCAGCGAGATTATGAATGTAGGCCCAGTCTGATCTCCACTTCTTTTCCAAATTAGTCTTTGAGAATAGCGTTTGAGGAAGCATGTGGGTGCCTGTTAACCAAGACCGAGACGAGACTTGCTTCTTCCCCAGCCCTATGCAAATTCAGATTAGGCTTTAGTCTTGGCGATAACAAAACATACCGCTGACGCATCTTCATGCCCACGGTTGTGTGCACTCCTGTGTCCGCGGCTGAACATGTGCCCTTTGATTTTGTGTTGTGTGCAGGACAAGGTGGAGCAGCTGAAAGAGGAGGTGCGCATGCAATACCAGAAGATGCACCAGCTTCTGGAGGAGGACTTGGGGAAGACCCTGGAGGTGCTGGAGAAAGCACGCTCCAAATTTTGCCAGGAAAACTCCAGCCAGGCCCTGCAGCTCAACGAGCGGCGCCAGGAGGCCAAAAAACTGCTCAGCTCCGTTCAGGTGCTGTTTGACAAGGCCGATGATATCAGCTTCATGAAGGTGAGACATCTTTTCTCTCTCCCTCAACCCCGAGCCATCCCTCCCTGTTCATTTTTTCCCTTCTTCTTCTTCGTCTTTCTCTCACTCACTCTGCCTTGAGCTGTAAATCTCCCCCGCACACGCCAACGCCCACATGCTCACAGCATAAATGCACGGTGTGAATGTGGCCATACCTGTGAGAAATACTTGAGTGCAGCGTGTGTATGTCACAAGATCTGAGTTTCCAGCTTTATTATTTTTTTCCCATGCTCACAAACAAAGAGGCAGTCATGCAACAGCTTGTAGACTACTTGTCCTATAATTCTTCTTCCTGTTCTCGTTCTCTTTCAGAACACAAAGTCTGTGAAAATACTCACGGATAGGTAAGTGCTTTCCTACATACAAACATTTACAAAATGCCAGGAGCTGCATTTATGGTCAAATGTTATTTGATATTGCATTATGCTGGATGATCTGTCTTTTTCTATTCACAGATCTCAGACATTTACCGGCACTGCACTACCTCCTTACAAGGCAGGCCACCTTAACTCCAAAATCTTTCTCTCTGAGATTTCCAAAAAGGAAAAGAGCCTACGGAAAGTGCTGGAAGGTACATCATGCTGGAAATCAGCTTTATACCGGTTGCTTTGATCTCACACTAGGCTCATTCATGCTCCACTCACGAATGCCTTACAGAAAAAAAATCATTTTGTATAATGGTAAATTGCCGCGTACGACTCAAAATGGAGATTTGTAATGATATTTATTATGTGTGGATGTGAAAGGTCACACTATTAGAATAGATTGGCTGTTTGTGTGTGTGAGTGTGTGTGTGTGTGCGTGTATGCAGCAAGCATGATTGACTGAATAATCGCCATACCATATAGAGACTATGTGCTATCTTTTTTTTAGATCCTCACCTTTCTCTCTCAGTCACTGTCACCAAGTAGCTTGACTTCATTGACAGAGTTTGAAGCAATGTATTGTTGCACTTCCTGCCTCCACCCCCCCACCCCCACCCCGCATAGTGACGATATGTAAATGACAAGTCAGCATGTGAGTCAATTCCTCAGAGCTGTGGTCACCAACACTCCTCCATGAGATTTTCTGTCCTGCAATCTCTAGATCTAATCTAACATGTTACTGCCCTGCATAAATGACCCTAATGCATCTGATTCAGCCTGTTAAAGGCTTCTGTGGATATTGAATAGCTGGAGCAGGTGTGGAGGATTGTGGTAGGAGTGAGACTCTGTAACAAGGTGGAACTCCAGGACCGGGGTTGGTGACCACAGCCTTAGAGTTGGGTAACTTAAACCATGTGACAATCAGTGTAGGCTAAGACGTTCACTTAGCTTGCTCTGGGAATGTTACGACAGCCAACAGCCTTAGCCAATCAATCAGATGTTTTCCCTGGAGCAAAATTATCTTCGGTCACAGTTTCGCAATATAAATAAATGTAGCTTTATAATGCTAGTTATAGTGAACTTGTAATGCTGCCTGTCGCAGTGAGAAATGGGAGGTTGAAACAGTTACGATGCCAGTGGAGTATTTCCGAAATGGATGATTTGGAGTTATTTAATAAGAATTAGGAACTGTTAGTCTGTAACAGCTGTTGTCCTAAATGATCAGAACTGAAGATGTCACGCTGACTAAATGGATTAGATAAGATTCCAGAGCTAGATATTTTTTTGTAAAACGACCCTAGGA
This sequence comes from Prochilodus magdalenae, assembly GCA_024036415.1. Lineage (NCBI taxonomy): Eukaryota > Metazoa > Chordata > Actinopteri > Characiformes > Prochilodontidae > Prochilodus > Prochilodus magdalenae. The sequence goes on from JAMWET010003177.1 coordinate 650,282, forward strand.
TTATGCAAATAATGCAACACCTGATGCGTCCCATCCCATGGCCTTTTCCCACTCCTGCAAATTTTTAAATGGATAACACCCCTTAAATTTAGGCATGTGGGCTTGTGACTTGTGAACTACAGCTGAACAGGATTTTGCCAGTGTTCAGTAAGGCTTGTTTGCCTTTACCACTGCTTGCAGGTTGCCAGCTGTCTGAAACACAAACCATTAAGATATATTGAAACTACAAAATAGCTGGATATCTGATAAATAAATTAAGCTAACTGGCTATCAGCTAATTAGGAAGAAATTATTGTTCTTGTCCCTGATGAGTTGAATGAAATCCACTAGATCATCATCTATATGTTGATATGATCACATGATAAGTTATCTGTGCTTTGATTGGCCAGTTTGTGAAACTCTGGTTTGACTAAGTTGTGATAGTTATATAACTATTGCTTCTGAGTTCCAAACAAGGTTCAGGTGGGTTGCAGGTTGTTTTGCCATTATGCAATGCACATGAGGTCATCTGAGATTTATTCTCATTTTGTCTTTTGTCCTTTTCTGTGTCCAGCACCGTTCTCCACTCCTGCACACTTCCTCCAGAGCGTTCCTGCCCACCCCTGTGGTGTGAGCGGCTCAGCACCTGAGAAACGCAAGCACTCAACTGCCTTCCCAGAGAGCAGTGGCAACTTCCTGGACTCGTCCTCTTCCTCCTCCTCCTCGTCTGGCCCTGCCGGCAAGCAGCAGTTTCTGGGTCCCAGTACCAGCTCCGCCGATGGTCCTTCCTCCCAGCCTCCCGCCATGGCTCCCTGCAGCTCAGCTCAGCACGTTGTTGCCCTTAGTGGCAGCAGCAGTGCTACTCCAGCTGCCCACCATTCAGGCGCGGTCTTCACTTCCTCGCACTACCCCAATGCCGGTTCTTCACAGCAGGCAGTGCTGCCTCAGTATGGCGGCCGCAAGATCCTCATGTGCACAGTGGATAACTGCTACTGCTCCAGCGTGCCCTCCGTATCAGGCCACCGCACCCACACGGCCTACACGCGCACGGGCTCTTTCCCCTGGACGCAGGAGTACTCGCACCCCCTGCCCTCTGCAGCCTCCATGGCACAGCCCCTGCAGGGCCTGTCTATGCGCGACTGGATCGATGCCTCACAGAGCCACCGGCACCCTGAGTTCTACGGGCTGTACAGCCAGCCTTCTACCAAGCACTACGTCGCCAGTTAACCTTTTGGCATTGTCACTTTGATTCCTCTCCATTTTCTTCCCTTGTTTCTTTCACCCATTGACTCTTTCTTTCTTCTTTCTGTCTTTCTTTACGTTGTTTGTTTTTCTTTTTCAAAAAGGAAATACAGCAGTACATTGCATTGGCAAGTTTTGGCACTTTGTCTTCTTTTATATCAGCCGACGCCAGTCGTGTCGCCTTCCTAACCACACATCTCATTATCTTCCATCTGAAGTCACAGAAAGCTTCTAAAATCCCGGGCAGCCCCTGTGTGGAGCTCCTTATTTTATTTTTAAAGAAAGGGAATGTTTCTAAAGAACTGATGCGGTTGTGCTTTTAAAATTACAAACAGATCTTGGATAATTGCAGATGCTGCTGACCCAAAGCAGATAATGTTAGCCTGTAAATGGGGCCACTTTAGAGCGCTCTCCCCGCCCCCTCTTCCTGCCTTTAGGGTGTCTGGGGAGGAGGAAGCCTCTCTTCGTCATGAATTCGGCCTGTTATTCACTGTGTAGCTGTGGGAAAATCCATCTCATTTACTACGTTTACATGGTTTCTATGCTCCCTGTTAACACGAGTGGTTGGCCAGTAGCAGGTGGTTGACTGAAGAAAAAGAAGGGTTTAGAAAAATTAATAATAAAATAAAATAAGGGATGGCATTGTTATTTTGTAACCCACTAAAGCTGCAGCTCGAGCTCGTGTGTGGCTGGTTGCTCTAGACCCAAACCATGTGTAACTTAACTCCATGCAGAGGGGCGGGTGAGCTGGGATTGACCTCTTACTTAAATGCCTAAAAGGCAAGAGGATATAGTTGTTTCTCTGTCATGTTTACAATTACATATTCATATTTTTTTATGGTTTGACTGGAGGTGGAAAAGGTTTTGTCTTAATTCTGTTCAGGAAGGAACGCCCTGAAGGAATCGAACAGTGTAGTTACAGGTTCTAATCTCGGAAGGCTCTTCAAACAGCAAACTCGCGGAAGGCGCAGGCCTTTCATAGACTTCACCAGGACTTCACTCTTTCCAACTACTGCACCTGAAACATTCTTTCCTGGATTATGCTTCCTGTTGGGTATGGTTGCTTCCTGCATCAAAGCACATGTAAGGCATGCTCAGGAGGATCAGCGACTGCACTCGGTTTTTGATCACATCTCCCTCTGCTTTAAAAGCTTGTCAGCTCCGGTAGAGTCCGTGGGCCTTTGTGGTCCCTGTGCGGCACTGGTTGTCAGGAACATGCTAAAAAATCTGTGGACTTCCTGTTTGTGACTCCTAAGCAGTCCAAGAAGCCTTTCCATGCACCCAGAACTCCAAGAGGCTAAACTGGGTCTGGCTATGAAAAGCGGCTGTTGACATTTTTTCCATGTATTTTATACGAGAGAACAGCATGGACTGCTAAACTTCAGAAATTCAACTCATTGTGCTTCAAAAGAGTATTAAATGTTGGTTGAGAAACAAATACAGTACATTTGTTGGTACATATTCTGCGCAACCCAAAAAGTCTGGCTCAAAAAAACAAACCGCAATTACTGGAGCCCGATCGGCATGGTGTTCACGGTTCTGACTTCAATTCTCAGCACTTACATATGACACAGAGTACAGAGCAATTGCAGCACTCATTTTAAACCCTATTAGGTGTCATCGGTTAGGCGTCATGTGTCTACATTGTTTTAACCTGCACAAAGCTGCATGCTGCGTACTATAGGTGGGTCTCCTTTCGCCCCAGGATAATGGCGTTGTGCCACTACAAATGCTTAGCTGCACTTTAGACTCACTGCAATCTTGAGCTATCTCCTTGACAACTTGTCCTTGAGCTGAAGCCTCCTTTTTTCCCCGAAAAGCACATCCCAGGAATCAACAATGAATATTCTTTGTCTTCAAATATATTCATCTGTATGGTACTGGGCAAAAGGCGTAAGCACTTGATAGAAGATCATAGTTTAAAGTGTTAATAAACTGGTCACTAAGTGTTCATGTGCGCAAAACAACAAACAAAACATTCAAACAAGTAATGATTTTGTCTGTGTGGACATTTAATTCAGTGGTGTCCTGTCCTATATCCACAAAGGGCTGGTGAGGCTGCAGGTTTTCTCTCCAAACAAGCTGAAGCTCACCGGTCTCCACTTGTTTAATCAGGTCAATCCAGTCTTCACCGTGCTGCTTAGATCTCCAGATTTGTTGGAATGAAAACCTGGAGCCACACCGGCCCTTGTGAAAAAGATTGTACACCCCTGTTTTAACTGTCTCATCAGTTCAGTATTAATTGAAGCTTCTAAATTAATAGTTGTGCTAATTAAGACTTCATTATGTAGTACCATGTGTGCTGGTGATATGATGAATGATTTCTGGTTTAGCTTTATTTATTGCATTTGCTTGTATTCGTATGTTATATATGCTGCTCATGAGCATAATTACACTTGTTGTCAAGATCAGCCATATATAATAATGTGCTCAGGTGCCCTTTGCACAGTACCATGAATAGAGGGTATCCATCTGATGTCACAGTTTATGGGAGTCACTGCGGTGATGCCCACGCAATGGGAGAGTAACCCAATTGTTAGCGTTCAGTGTGGACACTGCGTAAATGCTGCATCTTAATGATTCACTAATAGACCCGGCAAGAATTTGGAGCAATCTTTATACTGACTGTTGAAGGAGGAAAGCAAATGGATAACACAAGGGTGATGTCAACTTCCTATTCGCTAGCTTCATGTTTGGAGTGTCCAGTTACTAGTTGAAATAGTGGAGCAGTTGTTGTTATTATTATTATTATTATTATTATTATTATTATTATGAGACCTGATACACCAGAATGCAACGGCTGCACCATATAAGATGGAACAGGAAAGTTCAAACAGGAAACTTGAAAACAGAAAGCTGACTGCAGCTTTATATGAATCACTACAATGTGCAGAAACAGCTGGAATGCAGGCACTAAAACATGGATTTGCTGTTACCATTTGGTGTCAGGAACGCTGGGGTGAAGTCATAGCCCAAGTTAAATACTACATTGGCTACTCATCAGTTATATACTTCAGTGTTTAATTTCTGTTTACATATATACGCTGTGTATGGGATCATGATGAGCACAAGTATTTACATTTATGGTTTTGCTGTTTCCCCGCAATAAGTGCAGCCTTGCTTCTGAATGTTTTGCCACTCGGTCAGACTGTGGGCACATGTTCCAAATGGCATCAGTGCATACCCTCTATATACCGAGGTGATCCATGTATTCGGGCCATAAATATCCAAACTCAGGAACGAAAATGAGGAAAGAGACATCTCTACAATAACACAAACTCCTGCTTGTACACACTAACATTCATTATTATTGACATTATTAATTTACTGACCGTTGCAGGTTAAACATAAGCTTGTAATGTAGATATTAATATATATTTTTTCATTGTACCGGTATTACAAGGATCTTCCATCTCCCTGAAACACATTGGTTCAAGCTTCCGCTCATGCTTGCAGTCACAGACGTATCTGAGATTTCCAGAGGAGATGTTTTTGGTTCCACCCACCAAAATGTGACTGGTTGATCACACTGTTCCTTCCTAATGTCCCTCATGTTATCCAAAATGATAGGACTTTGCTCCAGGTCATGAAAGCCTAAGCAATAGAGCTTGCTTAGCTGTATCTCCCCCGATACTGTAGAAAACTCGGCTGGTTTCATTTTTATTGGCTGTTTAAGAATTACTGAGGTACTTTCAGAGTCTAAATACAGTAGATATGTATTTCTTATTTTATGATGCTTTATTATTAAGCCCAGAAATCAGAGGATGACTGGTACATACCCATGTAAGTCCTCTTTAAAGCATGGCTTGGTTAGAGGAGAACCTGCTGTAATGCCAGAGCAGTAGGCCCCTGTGCTATGTTGTCTGGAGATCTGTCGGTTGGTGATCTCTGGATTTCATCTTTTGACCAGTCTCAGTTTATAAAGACAGGGATGGGGGCCCATGTTTGAGAGGCAGTTAATCATTTGTAAGGCAGTTTAATCATTTGTTTATGACTTTGGGAATATGTAGTTACTGTTTGCCAAGCTTTATGAGGCGTGACTGGAATATGTGGCCTTCCTGTAAAAGCTCCACAGCCTTTGCCTGACTCACTGGACCTACAGCAAGCTGGGCAGAAGGTGGTGGAAGCTATGCCTCAAACCAATGGCAACACAGCTACCAGAATAACAGGGGCGAGTCATCGCAAATCCCCCCACATCTGATATAGCTCTCCGGCATGGCAGACACGGAGGAACCAGAGGATGACAGAAGTGGTGACGACTGTTACGGGTTGCCCTGTGATGCGTCAGGCCCAGAGATCCCATTAAAGCATAGTGGAATTTGGGGGTGGGGGAAGAGACAGCTGTAGGGGAGGGAGGAGGTGGCGATGGGGGAAAAGAAGAAGAAGACGAAGAAGCAGAAAGTCATCAGTCTCCAAGAGAAGCTCATCATTTATTTATGGAGTGTAACGTTCCTGTCCTTCTCCTCCCACGGCCCCTTGCATCCACGCTCATTACACACACACACATAGCGCTGTCGACACTTTGTGACCAATTAGAGATCTGAATACAATCCATCTTCTTCTTCTCCTTATTTTTTTTTATCTTCCCCTGCCAGCTCGCTGTGGGTGGACACGCCATATGCTCTGAGCGCTCCACAATGGGTTTGTTTTTCAGAGCTCCACACCGTCCCATGATGCTAATCACACTGGAGCTGCTCATGCGGACTGACTGCAGCCCGTGGGAGGACTCCTGGCCTGCCGGAAGGATCGATTGCAAAAACGCAGCAGAGGCAGCAGCAGCAGCAGCCACTCAGCTCTGGCTCCTCTTCGCATGTGATCATGCCTGCACTGGTCATATTTCACAAGGCCTGGAGAGAAAAGATAACACCCGTTAGCCGTTAGGACTCCTAAAACCTCTCCTGGACCGAATCCACCTCAGACAATGTGAATTGTTCCCATTTTTTCCCCTTTTTAAGATAGGGTGTAGGTGTAGGAGCGTGAGAGAGGGGAAGAGAGAGGGAGGAAGATAAGGGTGTAGACATATTTGGATAAAGGCCGCAGGGCCTTTCACACTGCTGCTTCCTTTGAGGCCATCACAGGCTGAGGCTAGCTCTTTGGTTTGCATTCACACAGTAAGCTTTGCCGTCCCAGTCCTGCTACAGGGCTGGGTGAAGTGTCACATGTGACAGCTGATCAGATTAAAGAGAATTCACTATGAGCTCTCCCCTCTTTTAACATGCATTATTAAACCATGTCTGGGGCGTCCCTGAGAAGAAGGTTGCGCACAGTGACTCCCTCAGCCGTTTGCAGGGGAAGGCTGTAGGTTTTGAGGAGGTATATGCTTGCATGCTTAATGGTAGCTTGAGATCTGTTAGTTACCTGACCATCAATCATGCGTGTGGTGTTGCCGTGAAGACTGATGCTAGTTTTCTACTTCTGCCATTCCCAAAAACCTGGAGTGATTCCATGCACGCTGTCTCACCTTTAGTCCACACTCTTAAAGATGAAGCTAGAAAGAGCTCTCCAGAATAGCGGCATGAAGCTGCTGGAGATCCACCTTTCTGCAGACTTTAGCTCCATCCCTAATCAATTCTACCGAGCCATCTAATTATTGCCTACAGAAGTCCTTGATTACCTGTATTGGATGTGTTAAGCCTGGGCTGGAGGTAGCTGTGTAGGAGGATTGGTGGAAACCACTGCCAGAAAAGAACCACTTTCGGTTCCCTAAAGAACCTTTCAGTGGATTGTTCATTAAAGGAACAGTTTTGTAAATGAGATATACAGTAGTGATGAACCTTTTTGGGAGTAACGTAAGGTCCACAACATTAAAGGTTTCTCCTAGATCCGTACATCCAAGCCAAGAGCCACCGAGGTACTGTTAATTTTGGGAGTATCATAATTGCATAACTACATGAGTCACACGTTACAAACCTCACTTTGCTGACAAACATTGATGCAATGTGAAAATGCTAATACAAACAGAAAGCAGTGATTAATACTATGTTATTTGGCCTGTGTAAAAATGAAAACAGTACAAAACCACAATAGCAGATGTTTACTGTATCATACTTTTATACTCATTCCAAAAAGGTTGGGGCAAGAACATGTTTAGCACTGTGTTAAATCAGCTTTCCTATTAACAGCACTTAAAGGGGCCTTACAATCATAAACTGTATTTATATGGTCATAGCTGACTAAGGAGAGTTCAGTGCGTATGCCGAACTGACATACTGTAAACGAAAAAATACAAATCCCGCACTGGGAACAGAGGTCAGTATAACTGGCAGATTCTAAAATCTGTGTAACACTCTTGATTTGACTTAATATTTGTACCCCCAAAATTTACATGCAGCAACAGAGCAACACTATTGTAAGTGGTGGACAATATGGAGAAATCTACCATTCCAGGCTGTGAAGGGAATATCTGTTCTTTTCGAACTGAACTGTTAATGGTCATAGTTGATGTTCATTTTTAAAGGACGCTGAAGTTGGCTTTCTATTTGTCGGTTTCTTAATTGACTGTTCCAGTCCACCTTAAATGCTGCAGCTTGTACAGCGTCAGAATGTAACTGTGGCACAATTAGAAAGGTAGAAAGATAAAAATTTTCACAAAACTGGAAGCCAACTTCAGCTCCCACGTGTTTAAAAAGATCCTGGACAACTTTATATCAATGTTGTTAGTTTGTACTGCACATTTAACTTCAGACAGCTTCTCAAACCTTGGACAACATCGAGCAGGCTTTGCGGAGTGTTTCACGCTGAAGGGACTGAAGAGAGGAGCAGGTTCACCAACAGCAGCCTGTAAGTAGCAGCCATGCTGTGTGATTGTATCTACTGTTTGGCGGTTGAAGCAGATCATCTTAAACTGAAAGTTTCCTAGTGGGGATCAACTTTAATCTAGCTAGTATAGGTAACATTAACTATTAGCAAGCCTCAGGCAACATTATCATAACTAAACAGTCTGACGATCAAGCCTATTTACACAGATGTTTGTTTTATGGTCCTGTCTGAGTTTATTTTGATGTGCTATGTTTGTGTGATCTGTGGTGTCTCGATGTAAGCCAGCCAATCAGAGCAGAGATCATCAAATTATTCATGACCTCACCAAACTAGAAAAGAGAAGAAAGAAATCAGGGAAGAATTTAATATGATGAATAAAACAAAACTGCTTTGCAACTTTAATAATCATTTAGAGACAGACTGGTGAGTCTAGAACCCCGTATCTGATCACTTCATAAGTAGTACTGTTCAATATAGCATTCATCCGCTACGCCAGGAAAATACTTGATATGGTAATAGGTTTGTCATTACAGTTTACCGGTATGCTAACAAATGCAGATGACTTGATTACCAGTGCTAAACATTCTGATTCCTTGGGCTCTTGCTATGGTGAGTTGCAGTCTGAGGTGCGCTAGTCCAGTTTATTATCAAAGGAGCAGACATCAGACATCAGATCATCCCAGTAATGAGTAAAAGGTTTAATTGGTCGAAGTAAAAAGACTGTTATGGACAGCTGTTAGTCTTCCCCTTAGCATAGAGACTAGCTGCCGTTCTGTGTGCACTGCCTGTTTTGATTTTTGCTCAGCCAACTGATTCAGGAGATGTACTGATATCAGGCTATAAGCTCTACAGCTTCTCAGCTAAAACTGATAACGTGAACAGACTCTGATGCTGACCAAACTCCAGCAGCATCTGAGGCTCAAGCTCGGGTATAAGAGTCGTACATGTGAGACTTGGACATAAACAACATGCAGCAGAGTTTTTGCCAGGCTCAGGCAGCTGGTTTTATTTTATCATACTGTGATACATATTAAAACCACCACTAATCTTAATTATATTAGAAACACAATTAAAATCAAATAAGAATAGGATATACCACCATACCGCCTTCTACTAGCCATATGAGCAGAACGTGGCTTGGTGTTGTCCCATTGAAATAAGCATGGATGTCCTTGAAAAGACGTCATCCAGAAGACATCTTGCTCCAAAATGTATGAGTCGTGATGAGCCTTTATAGATTTTGCTAGTTACTCAAGATATGAGCAAAGTGGCAAGCCTCGATCCATCCTAGCCTAAGGACTAGGCCTGTCCCGGATGCTCCTTTTATAACCAAGGATGATGCATCACTCATTTAAAGAGGCTGTTGAGCATTTCACAACATTCAGCTAGTCTTACGTTTTCCTGTCACAGCTGTTTTGGAACATTAATGTGTCAGGCATTTCAGAATGTGGACATATTTATTAAGAACTTCCTTTTAGGTTAACAAATGTCTTTTCTGTGGTTTTGTTTCAAACAAATGAACATTTCAGAAAACAAAATTACAAAAAAATTACATTCAAGAAGACAAAATAAAAAAAACAATTTTACAAGGGAAACACGTGAAACTCTTTTACCAGTACTGAAACAACTTTACAAACTGTGAAGAACTGTGACGGAAGGGGTGGGTCTAACACACAGGAAGTGCTTGTTGCAGACCCTTGTCGAACAAACTGTTTCGCAGTGGTAGAGTGGGTGGAGTTTGGGACGGTGACGATGCTAAAGCATGTTTTGTCCATTTTGTGGCATACGTTTTAGCCATCTGGCACGCTTTTGTTTTTCCTGTGGAAGGTCTTTAGGGTTTTTAAAAGAGCAGTCAGAAGAAAGAGACGAACAGGCGACGTCTAAACCACTTGGAGTTGGTTTTATCTACTGGTTATCCACTATAGCGAGGGTTACAGCCCACTTACTTTCATTACCATCTCCAACTCCATATGATTTAGACGCCTGTTCGTCTCTTTCTTCAAAGCAGTTTGATTAAAAAGGGTCTGCAACAAGTCCTTTTGCTGTTTGTAAAACTGTTTCAGTACTGGTAAAAGTGTTTTACGTCTTTAAGAATTTTTTTGCTTTTGTAATTTTGTTTTCTGAAGTGTAATTTTTTTGTTTGTAAATTTGTTTTAATTTTTGTAATTTTGTTTATTGAAATGCTGATTTGTTTTGCACTTCTTGGCCACCATATAAAGTATACACATTACATCTTCATGTCTTTATATGCATTTCAAATACAGCTATAAAATTTTACTGAAATTACGTTTTATAGTTTTACATTACTGTCTTGAGATTAATAACTTGAATAATAACCATAATAATATGTATACCTTCAACTTATTACAACATAGTTATTTTTCTTAACTTAAATAAATTAAATAAATAAACTCAATGCTAAATAAGTATGTCTGTTGAGCAAAATCTATTTTTTCAAATTCATGTTCAAGTTTAAATCACAAACCACAAAACCTTCCAAAAAGATTTTTTGTTGTTGTTGTTTTTGCTGGAATGCGTGTAGTTCATGGGGTTTAGCAGAGAGTAGAGAGTTCACTGGGTTTGTTTTCTTTTGTAGCGATGGATGACTTGACTGCTAAGATGATTCTGCAGTCTTCACCAGAGATCAGTGTACTCGTCTTTTACACACACTCCACCACATCTGTCTCAGACACACCGTGACACATCGTTATTAATCATCAGACACTACAATTCAGTACATCTGTGTTGATTTGTGTAGCAGAACCCGCATCATAATGCAAAAACAGTTTTTGCTAATATCAAGAAATCCTGCTGTTGCTCATTTTCCACACACTCCAGGTTTAAAAGCCATTCTTCTTTGGACTTAAGCGTCCAAGGAAATTGCCGCAAGAGCACAGTTTGTGCTGAGAAAAGAAGTGAACGAGAGCAAATGTGAATCCCCAGAAAACCTCAGCAGGGATCAGTGTGAAGCAGAGGAGGCCAAAGCCGCTGGCCTCTCACTGCAGCCAAACTTTACAGCACTATAGTGCCAGCACACTAGCTAATGACTTTCATTCTTCCTTTCTTACTCCCCCTAGCCTCACTGTTCCACTGTCACTAAGGGTAAAATAAATACGGGAAAGGAAATAACGAGGAGGGAAGTAAGAGTTGGAGCTAAGAAACATGCTCATTTGTGTAAAGTCCACACGCACCCAGCCTCACCCAAACCTGCTGTCATCCTTTCACATGCCCAATAATCTATTTACCATGCAGAATTAAGATTTCTGCCATCCAGCACATTGTGACTCCAATCCCTAAAGCCAGGCGGGATAATCCAAAATCCCTCTTAGAGGCCTAGAGACGCACAGCCAGGGGAGTTGCAAGGGCATGTGGGTAATTTCATGGACCTGGGGGCCATCCTCTGATCTAAGAAACAGGGAGTTCCTATCAGAGCTCACAATCAAGTGTAATGGATTCAGATTCTCAACAGCTTATTTACTGAGCACAGGGCTGACATGCCTAAGCAAGTGGTGCAGTTTAACGTCTATTCGAAAATATTATATATAATGAATAAAGCTTTTGCTGGAACATGGATATGTGGGGTTAATTTGAGTCAGATTGTTGATGCATGAGGCTGATATTCAGCCAATCGATTTAGGGCATAAGGACACTTATGAAGACATACTGGACATCACACAGTTATGCTTATTGCAAATACAGAATTAAAGGAATCCACTGAATTGAAATTAATCTGAATTGAACTGGAGTGAAATAAAATTGGTACCTTATTGCCACATAAAGGAAAACTCTTACTAAAGTATCACTAAATAGTCTGTATTGATGATTATATTGATTAAGCATATCGTCGCTGTCCAAAGGAAAACAGGTATCTCCAAAATGGCAACTTTACAGGAGAGATCAAAAACCTCATTTAAGTTTAATGTAAGTCAATGGAACCAGACGTCTTTCCAAGAGGTTTTGACCCATTTCTGTTGGTCCGTTCTTCATGAAATGTTCACACAGTGTAAGTAGCAACTGCTGTGTTCAAATGATGCATGAAAGTGAAAATGGACAAAAATGGAGATACATGTTTTTCTTTGGACAGCGACACAACGATATGGACACTCTGGACACTCTTACATCAACACTTCATAGCCTTATTATCGCTGTCCAAAGAAAAACATGTATCTCCATTTTATGCATTATTTAATATAGCAGTTGCTGTTTACAATATTTTAGGATTTTATGAATTTATGAACGGCCCAACAGAAATAGCCCAGAATTTCTTAGGGAAAAGTCTGGTTCCATTGACTTACATTTAAATTAAATGTCAATGCCAATTACCCTTTATGTTGTATGAACATGTTATAATGACTCCTCCAATGAAAATGGTTCAAAATGACTTAATATACACCTAATATTTTATTCCTTTAGGTATGTATGTCAAAAAACAACAACAGCTTAATTTTGTTCTGGTGGGAATTTAGCAAAATTGAGTACCATCAATGTATTACTGTTCTCAGAGCATTACTAATTCAGCTAGTAGCTCTGTCAAACTGAATTATTATTGGAGCACACAGCATGAGCTCTGTTTAGCATGTGCTGCAGGAGCAGCAGCATTATGGCCTGAATTCCCAGGCCCCTTATGTTAATAACTGGGTGGGGGGGGCACTCAGGTAACAAAGAGGGCAGCCAGAGCAGCAGATTTCCCCATCTCAGGTTACTTATTACAGGAATATGAAACCAGCAGTTGTGTGCAGCGTTCGCAGGCCTGACTCATCCCATACTATGTGTGGATGTCTTTGATTAGGCAGGGGGCTTTTGGAAACAGAAGTGTGATGAGTCATAGAGGAGCGGGTAAATGTGCAGGGCTCGAGGATGGCTAATGCAAACAGCAGCTGCACAACAGCTGAGAGCTGGTCTCCCAGCAGAGCGGCAGCACTAAAACACACACCTTCACAGAGGCCCCTCAGCCAGGGCACGCATACACACACGGCTGTCATAGAAACACACAGCTGTCAAGTGAATCTAGCCACGCCCCTGTGAACATAAGCAACTGCACTCCACTGTCGTGACACACTGACAAGTTGATACCAGAGCATACATACGCATTATATACACAGACAGGCGCACACACACACACACACACACACACACACACACACATGTACACGTGCAGGGCATGACTGAACTTGAATCAAACCTCCAATCCAAGTCCTGACACTCACTATCCAATGTCATGCTCTGTGTATAGGGGGGAGGACTGTACATTAAACAACATGATGGCCAACGCAAAGGCCACAGGCTATATCACTGTGTTCAATGAAGGCACATATGCTGGTTCCAGCATTAGATGTTGTACAGAATGCCACTTAAGTAGTGGCCTTCATGTGTATATAAGGGGACCCTGTTATGCTGTTCTGTTTTTTCTCCTTTCTTCAGTGTGTTATGTTGCTTTTTGGGCATATAAACAGTCTGTAAAGTCATAAAGCCCGAAGTACACAAAAGAGGGAAAAACTCTCTCCCACAGGATCCACTTTTCTCACCTGCCTGAAACTCCTCATCAGATTTCCAGTCTTTTTCCCTGTTACAAGCTGATGTAATCTTGTAACACAGTCCCAGACACATTTCCCACCTACCAGTCAGCTTACCCCATCCTCACACAGTACTATTGCTTACAGGCACTCTGGCAGTTGACCAATCAGAAGAGTGGGGGAGTGGACCAATCAAAGTACTGGTAGGCATGGCCAGTGGGGCCAGCGCCCAGGGGCCCTTGAGGTCAGGGGGCCCTGGCCCAAAACATTTTGCGATGCCTATCAACATTTATGATACAATATATTTTTATTTCTGAGGGCCCTTCATTTTAAGGATCCTCTGACTATTAGGGACTTTGACCCCAGGGCCTCTTGGGGGCCCTAGCCATGCATCTGGGGGCCCTAGCCATGCTTTTGGGCCCCTTATAAAAAATGGATGAGGTGTTGTGGCACTGCTCTGACTTCGACTTCTGGCTATTAGGGGCCCTGCTATGGGGCCCTTGACTTCCATAGAAGTCGTTTAGGCCCTTACTTAATGTTTCTGAATTTGTATTGTTTCAAAATTGTTATGTTCAATTTCTCTTAAGCACGGAGACACAAATTAATTTAGCAATTTTGCAATTATTTAAATTTAAGACAAGCAATTTGTCTGATGAATGCTATCTTTAAATTGGACACGTTGGAGATGGCCTTCATGGCATACTTCTGGGACACAATACTACAGAGGTTCCAAGCCACAAGCCTTTGCCCAGGGGCCCAGACTATCCTTAATCTGTCCTTGCTGGTAGGTGGGGCTTTAAGACACAGACACATCTTTCCAGATAAAATTAGGAATGTAATAGGCTAAAAATTCTTTGTCCAAGCTGGTTTTCTCTATAATGGGAATAATTAGAATGAATGTTGTGGCATTTTGTGGAAATCTGAAATGATCCAAAGCTGAGGTTTTACTGTTTGTACTGTCATCTATTACCATGTTAAATTTAACCCACAATAAAACCACAAAAAGAGATGTGGTTTTAAATTCTATACTAAGAGAGGGAAGGCGGTCAGTCTTTTATGATAAGCAGACAAATGATATTGGTTTGTTACCTTAACTAACGTCGCTAGCCTTGTTATATTTTGCCTCTCTTTTAGCTCACTGTGTTAAATGAGAAAGTTAACTGGGTTAGGGAGCGTCAGACTTGGGCTGTGTATGAGCAAGAACCAGCTAAAATAGTGTGATATATTGTGATACTGTAATCAAGAAGATATATTGTGATTTTTTTTATTTAAACATTCAAAACTGAATGTTAACTACTGTAAATAAGTAGTTTGAGGTTAGAGAAGACAGTTTACAGTACTCTGGGATTTAAACACAACACAGAATGAACTGCTGTCTGCCACCAATCTTAACATGTAAACTATTCATTTACATTTCTGGCATTTAGCTGAGCTCTTATCCAGAGCGACTTACAAGGTTAACCACATTACAGGTAGGCCAGTGTGGTGTTAGGAGTCTTGCCCAAGGACTCTTATTGGTATAGCTTAGCATAGTCACCCCTACTGGGATTCGAACCCCAGTCTCCCACATGGGGTGGTGGCTACTTGGTGGGTATTGGTGTTATCTGCTGAGCTACACCAACCACAAAAGGAATTAGACTTTCAATACAATTTAGCGACTGTATAAACTCTCGGTATAAGCTCTGCCCTGGCATGTATGATGATCACTTAAAAGCATTCATAACATTCTTATAACAAAACACAAATGAAACACACAAATAAAACTACATGAGGTAACTTTTTAATTTATTTATAAACAGTAATTGAAAAAAACTAAAACTAGTCAGATGATTCAACGTATGCTCTCATTTTACTGCTTTCAGGTGTTGACATTTCAACATTCCTTCCTCCATTCAAAGTTCCTTCCTTCACCCCCCACCACCAATTCAGTACAAATCAGTTCTGACAGCAGGACTCAAAAGGCAAGAGTGATGGAGATGATACATTAATGCTCAGTAAGGTGTACAAATTGATGGATAACAGCTGTTAAGAAATAAAGTCTTTGCCATAGGCCCCGTCCTGGGTCAAGGTCTTGAAGCTTTCAGACCCTCGCAGATCCTGCTGGACATAGACAGCAAGGGTGGAGTCTTTTCCCTAGACAGCAGGACCAGGACCAAACTGGTGGTGGGGGGAAGGAAGGAACTTTGAATGGAGGAAGGAATGTTGAAATGTTAACTCCTGAAAGCAGTAAAATGAGAGCATAAGTTGAATCATCTGACTAGTTTTAGTTTTTTTCAATTACTGTTTATAAATAAATTAAAAAGTTACCTCCTGTAGTTTTATCTGTGTGTTTCATTTGTGTTTTGTTATAAGAATGTTATGAATGCTTTTAAGTGATCGTCATACATGTCAGGGCAGAAATGCTTAGCGTTTGCCTCAACAAAGTAATCTCAGTGCCTCTGTAGTTAGCTAATACCGAGAGTTTATACAGTCGTAACTTGTATTGAAAGTCTAATTCCTTTCGGTTTACACAAGCAGAGAGTAACGCGAGCTTTAGCTTGGTGTTTATCAGGGCTCTCTGCTGTGCTATGCTATGTTACGCAAGAGACGGTGTGGCCCATCCAGCATGTGGTGGCTTATGACAGTCTTTCATGTGTAGGTTTTACTGTAACCTGTTCCAGGCAAGTCTCCGCTCACTGTGTTTCCTGTGTATGTGCGTCATCGTGACTCAGCCCAGGTCAGTAAGTTAACACAGAATGACTACTACTCACAGACACCAACATCACAGACGCCATCATCACACCTCACCACGTGCTACATGTACAAGAGGACATACTGACCCGAATGGTGAAGATGAATCAGAAATGGATGTAACAGATTTCTCAGTGTCACTCAGAGGATCTTTTACAGTAGAAGGCATTCCAGTCCTGTACTCTCTATACAATATCTCGGAGTGAGTCTCTGTGGACTAATTATCTTTCTCATTTCCTGATGTTGCTACTCTGTGCCAGGTGGGCTCAGGCTTCCTTGGATATGTGTGAGCAAACTTTAACCGTATCCCGTCCTCGGGCCATGACACGTAGCTCTGAATAAAGCAGGTGCCATACTGAGAACCCTCAGATATTCAGGGTAAGGCAATGTGTGAATGGTGATATAATCTGTTCACATTTTCCTCCCTTCACATTGTTCTCCCCCTTTCCTAGGCAAGCAATCAGCCCCGTCTTAATAGGGAAAATGATTTATGCTGCACATTCTATCAAATTAGTTCAAACTTCAATCCCACAGAACAATCTAAATATTAAAAACGTAGATATTTATAAGGATTATGTTATAGACATTGTTATTTAAATCTAAGGCGTTAATAGAGATAGTAATAAGTTACAAATTTACAAAATGATCATTTATAGTGTGCTTTCTGTTTGGTAGTAGCTGTCTCAAACCCCTAAACCCCTACATGTCCACTTGTGTTATATACAGCGTCTACTAAGTGATTTTTAATTGTCTGACTTTTATAGTATCACTGAAAAAACCTGATTTGAAAAATACTGCCCCATGTGTTCATGTGTGTAACAAAACTCAAAGGATTAGGTCAACAGGCAGGCAGTGATGTAGCCAAGTCCTATATGAGTGAGGATGGCCGGGGCAGCTGCATGGTATTGGGTGTTTAACCCTCCACAGTTTTAAAGTATCATCCAAAGATTTAAGGAATCTGTTAAATCTCTGTGTGTAAAGAGCGAAACTGAAAAAACTGAAAACTGAAAGAGATCCCGCTGCAGTAAAACCAGGCCGGTTCCTGGGATGGCTGGACTCGGGAATACTTCTGTTTATTAACTGTTTGTAATAAACACAATTCCACTAACACAAACTAAGACACTCAACACTGTCCACATTTCACACATTCAAACTGTTACCAACGTAAAGTGCAGAGATAGCAGATACTAGCCTGGACTGGTTTCAGAAGGTCTAATTTAACTTACATCAGGACACTAAAGGTCCTGTACTGTTGGACACTTAAAGACGAAGAATGGTAAAATCATCCTGCTACTTACTTACGCAGCTGTAGGAGCGCAGGAGGCGTGGCCATGCAGGCATGTATGATAATGTGTTCGGTGTAATGAAAGAGCGCTGTGTTTCCCACATCTCCTTCTACACCAACGTCACAATAGTATGCCTTCAATCCCCAAAATTGTTGTTAGAAGGAAAGATGATGTAGAAAGAGGCAAACACACTCCGGTCCTATCGTTTTTAAACGTGCTGCAGGCATCAAATTTGCAGTTCTGGAATAGAGTTCATAGGTATGGCGCAAAATGTTGTTTTGGGCAAAACAGGTGTTTTCTGTTTTCATTTTTATCGTGACAAAATATTTTTATATATCCCTATATTCTTCTTCTTCTTCTTCTTCTTCTTCTTTCCTTTTTCCTCTTCTTCTTCTTCTTCTTCTTTTTCTTTTTCTGCTTCTTCTTCTTCTTCTTCTTTTTCTTCTTCTTCTTCATGGTACATATTTTTGTCTGATAACTAGTCCTTCTGGTATTTTTTTTCAGAGATATCGACCCCATTCCTCCAGGATGTTCGGTCTGATCAGGAATGGTGTGCTTGTATACAGCTTTTTGATTCCACTTACAGTTTTTCAGAAAAAAATGAATTAAATTCCAAATTTTATCCCTTAAAGAATAAATAGACTGGGAAAATACAGAACCATCTACTGTCCTTCTGCTCAACCAACAGACACCGTTTCACATATACCACCTCAGGGCGGATCCCTGAGGACATATTCAGTCTGTCCCACGCTTATCTATTTATGTTTTTGTCCATCACTCATTTCTCTTATAGAGTCCAGTTCATTTTTGGCTCCACTCAAACTATTGCTTCCTTTAACCTACAGACACCAAACAGCATGTACTCACCCCAACCTGTTGTTTACTCAACACTCATTTCTTCCTATAGCAACAACAGCCTAGCAGCTGCACCATTTAGCTGCGCAACCATTCTGTGTTTCCTTCATGAAAACCACTTTCCTGGTAATTATTATTGCTATTTAATTAGGATCCACATACTGTAGGTAGAGACAGTAAAGACTAGAGCTGCTTCTAATCAGATCAACAGCAAGTAAGTAAAGCAAGGTTGTGTGTGGAGTTTGTGCTCTCATTAACTGACCAAACACCAGATTAGGAGTTGGTGATAGTTTACTTGTTAGATGTAGCTTTTTACAATACACAGACACGAAGCGTTATCTAGCGTCCCTAGCATTGCAGTTCTCCGTTCTACACCTGTGCACCTCTCTTCAGTGTCCTCTCGTGGTGCGTTCACTAACAGTCCATCCAATGGTGCGTTCAATACTATTCAGCAGTATTACTGCAGACATTACAGTTGTGTTCACAAACCATTTTGATATCAGTCATTAAAACTACATCGATTCACACTGTGAGTCTGTTCTGAGTGTGTTTGGAGATAGACCTGAGCAAGAAGCTTATTCAACATTAAAGCTGAGACTAAAAACTACTGCTGGCTATCGTCGTTTTCTCAAACAGACAGGCAAAACAGACGCATGCAAGTCTAGTCACCTACTCTGTCTGTAGTGATAGATAAAACAGGAAGCTGACCACAGCTTAGCTTTAGACCACAGCGATTAGTTTTTGTTCCTCCACTTTGTCCATCGCTGTCACTGACTGAAGCTCCCTAATCTCCTAACGGGAAGATGCATAGGTGTGTCAGCGTACACTCCATCAAATGTTCAACATCAGGGAAATCTTGTAACAGACAATTGTCATGCACTACCACATGCTGCCTAATTTAAGAAGTCTGTCACTTTATCATTCTGATTGGAATCAGTGGCGATTTCTTAGGGATACATTAATGTCCTCGTGGATGCAGCCTGAGGCCTTATGAGCAGCATTACCCATGATTAACGACTGAAGTAAATAAGCAAAGACAAGAAGAAAGTCAAATAGCTTTTCACAGCAGTTCACACATCAAAATTTTCCTGGTACCATTACCCGGGGTGGTCCAGTTTGTGTGGGGCTAAAAGGCTTTCCATTGTCACCCTTGCTGGGTGTCAGGATCTCATTCCATCCAGCACCTCTCCTAAAGGCCTTTCTCTTAGGAGGCGCTAGAGGGAGGAGGGGGAGTTCCGCAGCAGGTGACACACCTCATCACCATGTCCTTCACGGTTCAGGTGGCCCCTCCAGAGTTCCGGCCCTGAGCGAAGTCATTCAGGGGACACACTCAAACACTGCCCGCACCCACAGTGCTGAAAAGCTATTTTAACCTGTGATCAGGCAAAGCAGCAGGTCATTAATGGTGTTGACAGGTCTTAGGCAGGCTATAGTGTCTGTTGAGTGCTGGGATAGAGTAAAAGGTTGACACTGGAGGGGGAGAGGAAAAGTGACTGACTGAGAGAAGGTTTACACCGTACACTGAAAATTATACTTCTCTGTGGACAGATTCAACAGAGCAGGGTACCAGGCCTGATAATCAAACCTGCTCAGTCGGAATCAAGAATGCGACAGAAGATGTAGCACATAGAAAAGTGTGGGTTGTCTTTACTGTCTTTTCGCTTTGAGTGTAACCGAACGCAAGGCCTCCAGAGATTCCTTCATCAATTACAAACAAATGACATTGACTCGGTTCAAGGTAATGGCACTAGCAGCGTATCTGTGGAGGACACAGAGAGCACTTGGAGGAGCATGTCTCCAGCCATTCACCTGAGCAATACGGCAGCTGGAGAGGTTCCCATAGTAACATGAGGCTTGATGGCGTGATGACATTAGGCCTGCCCTTTGAGGGGGGAGGGGCGCTTCTGCTGAAACATAGCGCTGCTTCTTACTACAGCAGCTTATTTACTCAGTGCAGGGCATCATCTACAAGAATAGAGGGGGGAGGGGTGTTTGCATCCTTACCCAATACAAGGCAAAAATATACAGTAAGTAATATATACAATTAAAGATCTATACCTACACATTTCTAACAGCTACAATAACAACTTTAAAGGAGCAATATATAACATTTTTAGTGTATAACTTTCCAAACTTGAATAAAATCATCAACAAAATGTGAAGAAACCATCCTGTCTCGTAATTCAATTCAATTCAATTCAATTCAATTCAATTCAACTTTATTGTCATTATATCAATATAGGGTTGTACAGTATTAGGAAACACAATCAGGCCTCTTCTCCAGTGCAGTCATTAAGAAGATATGTATGTATGTGTGTGTGTGTGTGCATAAACAGTAAACAGTGAGACGTCTGCAAAGTGTGTAAGAACGTTAATACTACAACTGAGGTGCTGTTTGCATATGCAGGAGGCAAAAACAGCTTAGTGCATGTGTATATATAGAAGGTTACTGTGTGTTGAGGTACTAAGGTGCGCAGTTAAGTGTGTGGCTGTAAGATATTTAAAGTGTACAGTGCTCAGGTCGGAGAATAATCAGGCAATGTTCAGGTGTACAGCTTAACAGCTTATGGTACAGATGTGCAGTATATGGATAAATAGATACACTGCTTAAATGTTCAAGCAGACAGATTAGTTCAAGTGCAGGGCATACAGTTGTGAGAGCTAGTGGAGCCCAGTGTGTGGGCTTTGGTGGTCCGGGCTGGATCAGTAACAGTCTATAGTGTTGTGGTAGGTGCTGCCAGTGTGACCAGTCTGACTGCTCTAGGGTAAAAGCTGTTCCTGAACATGGTGGTTCTGGCTCTTTCCGGATGGCAGAGGTTGGAACAGGGGATGGCCGGGGTGTGTGGGGTCAGAGGATATGTTGACTGCATTCCTCAGACATCTCTCGACATAAATGTCCTGTAGGGGTAGAAAGGCAACTGTGGTGATGTGCTGTGGTAATACTGTCACTGTAGAGACGTGTTGAATGGATGGAGGAGTAACGCCGCTGCCCCGACAATGTACTCTAACCTCTTGTTAATCATGTTGAAGGTGCTGCACCCGGTTAGGTTGTTTAAGAACAGGTAGCCAATGAAAGGAAGAGTAAACGCAAAAATGGCTGAAGCTATTGGCAACCAACCATTATAACAACCACCCACTCCAAGTAAGAATCCACATTCAGCAGCAAACAAAGGAGTGATAAAAATAGAAGAAGAGTTTACACTGGTGATGCTTTCCTCCACTGGAGATCCTCTTGGTGACCAAAGGGATGAAGGTTGATGCTGAACTCGCAATGTTTCTTCTAGACGTGTCAGAATTAAAAGAGCCGGAGGAAGGACTGTGCAGTTACGTTCCTCCTATAGCTTGGAGTATGAATTTGACAGGTTGCGTCATCTTACAAATAGCTCCTTTAAAGAGCAGCACAGCACAGATCGGTTGTAGGGGGTGGATACATGTTTACCCATACTGTTTCTACCCAGTATTTAGAATTTACAATGAAAAAACTAACTAACACCACAAACACCAACACAGCTTAACCAACATTTACATTCTGTATTCTGTTTCTGATCCTAGACAAACTGGACAGCAAGCTATCAATCGGTTCAAATAAGGGTCGACTGTTTTAGCTCTCAGATGCTTCCTAATTACGTACCATTGTTTAGTTCTCAAACTGAGGCAAATATTATTTATTATCATTTTATTATCATTAATCCGTTTGTGTACCCTCTAAATCAGTAATTTACAAGTGTAGAAAAAACACCAACCTGTCAGATAAGCTTAGCATGTTTGTGGCAGGGGACAGTGTAGTAATGTAAACATTGTGCATGTAAACTTCTGCAAACTTATCAAGCTTAAGAACACAAACACACACACACTTCACACACCTGCATCATTAGAATTCTGTTACAAGGTGATGTAATCGTGTAACACACTCTTTACTGCCCGCCTACCGGCAAGCTTGGCACAACCTCACCCTGCACAAAAACCTACCACTCTGAAACAGCTTGTGAAGGTGGATCTACCAGCTTGCTTTACCAGACTTTCAGGATCATACTCTGGCTCAAACTGATACGGCAGAACCAACATAGGCACTGTGGTGTGGCAGGATGGTGTTCTGGCAGTTGACCAGTCAGAACAGAGTGTGTGAGCTGACCATTCAGGGCAAACTGGCCTCATCAGTAGGAGGGGCTTAAAGACACAGGAGCTCGAACAGTGTTTCAAATTAAGAGTGAATACAAATGTACAGTATGAGTAAAATTGTGTGTTCTATTAGACGCCAAAAATAAAGTTATGAACAGCGAAAATGAGCATAATAGAGTGTTTAAAAAGAAACAACTGGAACATGCCAGGCTTTATTTTATGCTGGTACATGTCCAAAACCCTTGGATCAGTCTACATGCAGGGAGACACCATGCACACAGCATAAGCATATTACAAAGAGAGGACGCAAACAGGCTATAAAGAGAACAAGGGCTTTTATGTCAGAATAAAGTGTTTTAGACTCTTAAGAAAACTTTAAGAAGGAACATTTTGAGAGGAGACTTTGTTGTAAAGAATGGCTTTGCTCTTTAGTACACCTAAATAAATACGCCACATGTAACTCAGAGGTGAATTAACAGTTGATCACAGAATATTGGCTGTTTACTTTTGTGTTTTATGGTAAACCATGTTTTTACCTGCATATTGTTTATAGGAGGAAGACACACAGCCCCATATCTTCAGGAGAGAGAGAAACCAGCTATATAGCATATTAATGAGGCACAGCCTTGCTGATGTAAAGTTAGCTCACTGTGTAGCTAATAAGACTATCCTTACCCTAAAGAACCAGTGCTCTTTTTTTACAGTGTTCTTTTTATTAGCCCAATAATATATAGGCTAATAATTTTATAAACCTGAACGACATTAGGTTTGGTATCTGCCCAGCAACCAAAAATGTCTCCATCCAACCCCAGACTGACCTCAATGCCCAAACCACCATTCCATCAATCATAAATTAACAGTTATGTCCTTGACTCTGGGCCCAGCATGGGGAAAGAGTAAAGGGCCTTCTATTCACTTACTAAATTGGAGAATGTTTCAGTAAGGAAGAGTCAGAAAACTAAAACCCTGGCCTAGAAGAAAGGAAAAGCTTTACTTTTGTCTATGAAAAAAAGATACTAAGTGAAATGGTACTAAATGAGGTATTGTGCATTACTGTGGATCACAAGGGGATAAGTGTAGCTACTTCTTGAATTGCATAAGAGAATAGAAATGAGTTTGATTAAACCACGCAACTGAAACAATACCCTAAAAACTGCCTCTCTGCCATAAATCAAACTGTGTGAGAGTCTCTTATTCAGAACAGTTGAATTCATCATTATGAAACTGCTTTATCATACCAGGCCTGCTTTACATTCAGCATGTGGGCTGCATTCAATTTTAACAGCCTCCCACACCTTCCTAAAACTATCGCCAGTCCAGGTTTGGTGCGACCCAACATACACCACAGAGACGAATGAAATGAGAGCTAACCGAGTTACACTGTCAGCCCCAGTACAGTTGCTTAGAGAGAGAATCAATCAAACGAAAATGGGACAAATGGTTCAATATCTGTGCCATTTTAATCACTGAATATGAAAAACAAAACCAAACAACACACACAAACCTCTAAGCAAATTCCTATTTAAAGAGACTGTTTTAACACCAAATTCTGCATTTTAAATAATCTGCTTTCCTGGTTTCATCAAAAATATTTGTGGTGGAAGCTGTAGGTAAATTATTTTAGCAGTATCTCTTTTCTTTCTAATGCGGTCATTATGCTAGAGATGATCTGGGAAGGTCCTTTTAGAACTGATACAGTTGTAAATATATGTGTTCATAAGTGATACATAGCTAGAGCATAACATTTATTTATTTAATTTTAACATTTAATATTTAATTATGCTGGCTTTAATCTGGGATACTTTTAAAAGAGAAACAGTAAATAGTACAGAATGTTGTCACTGTCAGAACAAAACCTTAAATGGTAACCTTACAGGGAAGATAAAAACATCAGTGTCTTATAATGCAAGTTAAATTAAATATTGTTTTTGGACCCATTTTATTGCTCCAGTCATTATGAAATGCTAATATGACGTAAAGGACAGCTAGTGTTTTTAAAGTACATAAAACAACAACAACAAAAAACAACAACAATGAAGATTTGTTGTTGGATTTAGTCCCAACAGCATCAATCTATAAGCACCAACATTAAAACAACATGAAATCCCACCATGGTCTAAAGTACTGAGGCCCCATGTATGCTAGGAGACACAGAAATTTAAACACCCCAAAGCAAACACAATGGTCCCTTATCTTGATGTCTCAGGGTACAGATCTCTCCTCTACTGTGGTCACTGTTGGACCAGTCCACTCTGGCATTCAGTTTCACACATATAAAGCACTCTGCTGCCACAACCAGATGCTTAAGCCTGCTAAACCTGTTACCAGCACACCTGTCAACAATTTCATTCACGTCCTGTCCTAAGGGAAGAGGAGGTGGCTGTGATTCCAGAGGTATGTACTGTCTTAGCCTGATGCTCATCTCCCACAAATAAAACTAGAATGTGCACTTGATTTTCAGGCTTTCATAACTCTACAGTTCAAGCCAGCAGAATGCTCTTTTAGGGCAAAAGTTACACAGGGAACAAAAAAAAATAAAAAATAAAAATAAAAAACAACCACAACAAGGTAGCCACTCTTCAGAAATATTCCTCAAACTCTAAAAAGAGTAACGTATAAAAAACAGGAAATGGAAAAAAAGACTCTACAGTATGTGTCTGTGTCCTGTGACACCTCAAATTAATATGTAGTCAAAATAATCTCTGTACCAGAAGCACTCCACATCAAGCAATAACACAAAACCCGGTTTCCACACTTACCACGCACACACGCGCGCGCACACCGCCACACATTTTTCCATGGCTGATCGCACATCATAAAACTGCAATACATGAAGTAACAAGCCTTTGCAGAAAGAACGCATACAGAGGGGGAAAGAAAAGAAGCTCAGTCTCGAAATGAATTTGTTAGGCGGCTGTAGGGCCTTGCTACTAGTGTTTTGGACCTAGGTTAGGGTTTGATAGCTGCAGTACTTTGGTTACATGTAGATCTTAAGGATTGTGGTCAGTTAGTTTTAGTCTGAAGGAATAGTAAAGTGACAGTGGAATTGATGACAGGACATGGTAGATCCATAGGGAATGTAGCAGGGGACTTGCAGTGCAGTGGCGGTGGCCGTTTGCAAAGGTCATGGGTTAAAGGTCTTGTCCTAGTCCTCCCCAGCTGCTATCAGAGTAGAGTTCATTCCCCTATAACCTGCACCAGCTGGTGAAGAATCCACATGGTCCACAGTGTTCACTTTTTCACACAATGCCTGGAAAGCTTTAAAGTGTACTAATGCTTCTACTTCTTCTTTGCTGTGACGTTCTTGCAGACCCAGTTCATGCCATCCTAAACAGATAAAATGAAATACAGGTTAGCAATTCACAGAGAAAAAGTAGATCAGTGTTTAGTCCTGAACTTCCAAGCCAAATGACTGCTCGGTTCTTACACAGTACTGCACTGAGATTAGACAAGGCTTCCGACCACAGTATGTGAGAGTTTGTTTTATAGGTGGGAAAAAATGGTCATCTTTGCACAATAAAACTAAAATAAGCATGAGGTGCAAAATGAAAAACAGCCTCCCACCTACCGACACATATGTTTCATTAAACAGCCAATAAAAAACACCTCAACACATCAATGGATCACATCAAGTTACAGTTTAAACAACTAGTTTATCAGGTCAATGGGCAAAAAATAAAGCATGCTGGTTTAAAGGAGATGGTTTATTAGGTGAAAGGAAACCCCTCACTGACTCACTTAAGTTTGTCAACTTGAGTCATGACAACAAACGTGAGTTTCTCGAAGCTAATGTTTCTGTAACCAGCTGCATAAAATAGCCAGCTAACTCCAACAGCTGTTTAAACAGTTGCTTGTGGGAATGTTTATTTATTTATTCCTTAGGCTGCTGTTATCATGAGTTATGTAGCTATGTTAAACGTTTTCTGCTCTTTCTATGCCCTCTAATTTTACTCAGAGCTCAGATTCATTTGGGATCCAAAAGATAAAAATTATTATGGAAGCAGAGACCGAAATGAACTTCTATGCTCCACTGACCAAATGAGTGAGAGATCTATTAGCCTTATAAAACCATAAAGTCAACCTAAACAGCAAATCTTCAAATGAAAACAGTTCAGTAAGAGTAAGAGTCATATTGTACAGAGACATTAAAATGCTGTAAATATGGGAATTACACTTTGCAGATGGCATTGCAGTGACCAACGACAGTGTACCAAAATTATAAGATGCTAGTTACTTAGTAAACTAAGGTAATCCTATGTGTGGCGTGCAACTTGTCAAACTTCTTATAATAATACAAACCATTTACGCAAGTTACATAAATGTTTCACTCAGTAAAACCAGCCTTACTCTCAGCTGCTGAAGCTACTACATATTTATTAAACACATTTTAAATCTTCTTTTCTTTTTTGCCAAACAGCTGTATAAAAGCAGCAGAACGATTCATGTTGGAAGTAATCCCAAATAACATCACAGATTGACCAAGAAGTGGCCTTCTTCTCCACAAAAATTCAAAAGCTTTACAAAGTGGAACCTACCTGAACTCCTTCTCCTGTAAGAGCAGAGCAGGACTGAATCTGCCACATGCGATCTCGTATGGTGTGCAGGTTAAGGCCCTCTGCAATCTCTGAGGCTGGAGCAGCCGTAAGCAAGTCTTGCTTGTTGGCAAAGATAAGAACAGGGACACCGCTGAGCTTCTCCTCATCCAACAGCTCAGCCAACTCCTGTGAAGAAAAACACAGAATCAGGGAAGGTTTTCTTTAGTACTACATGCAAAACCTGTCCTGTGTTGCTGCACATATTGTTTTTTTAACAATACCAAGTGTCTCATGAAAACTAGGACCACTTCATTGTTTATTCCAAAGCTAAAGTTAAAAGTCTTGAATAGTCTAGAGAATATTCAATTAATGAATCTTCCAAACTTCAATACAATCAATGATTTTCTCATCCATACTAATCTACAATTCATAAAAGGACTATAAAAAGCACTGTGTTAAAAGTGGAAAGAGCTTGCTTAATGTAGAGTGTTCTCACAGATAGTTGGAGGTTCCTTCTATATTTCTCACACTTACACACACGCATACAAATATGCTTACCTGCCCTGTTTCTTCAAACCTCTTTCGATCTGCACTGTCGATGACGTATATCTGAAATAACCAACCTCTATTAATAAACCAGTCACGACCACAAAGCAAGGGCAAATACAGACATGAACTTTCTAAATATGTCAGCACACCATTTAGGTGAGCATATTAAAACATTTATCATCATTATGACCAGAAGCTGCAGGGCAAACTGAAACAAACACTAGGAGATTCTACTTGTGCCTATTTCATTGAGTGTAACGATATCAAGAGTTGATGTCTCACTGGAACCACTCACAAGCACGTCAGTGTTTTCAAAGTAGTTTCTCCAGTATGGTCTGATCTTCCTCTGGCCCCCTATGTCCCAGACATTCAGTTTGAAGCCCTGGGACTGTACACTCTTAATGTTGAAGCCCTGGTGAAAGAAAAAAAGACAACAGAAAGATGATGATTTGATTGAAAGCAGGGGGAAATAGTTTCCACCAGTACAAGGGTGTGTTATTATACGTATGCAGTCTAGCTTGTAAGCAGAGAGATAAAAGGCACAGAAGGGTGCTAAATGTAATGCTGGGCAATATGGCAAAAATATTATCAGTTTTTAGTGTGAGGTTTGAGAAGTTACACATACAATGCCACATTTATATTAAATACAACAAGTACAATGTTTTTATTAAATGTTTCATACACTGCTCCAGGTACTAAGTACACAAATGAAGCTCATGCAGTTGGTCAGTGTTCTGTAAGTGGTGATAACTATAGTACAATCAGAAAAACACAATATGGCATAACTAATTCCAATACAATCCAAGACAAACATATTGTCATGTTGTCTCTGTGGTCATGTTGTATGCACACAGGTGGATGTAGGTTGAAGCAGCTCTGTCACCTACTGCTGCAGTTTTTAGCTTATGACAGGTTTCACCTAGTGTCCAGTAGCAGAGGTGTCAGAGCACAGGAAACAGAATTGTGTGCAGGGCATGGTACAAGGCTGCTTGCCTTCATTTCCACACACACGACCTTGCTCTCGCATCCTTGTTAAATCTTTAAAACAGGTGTACCTGTGTAGGGGTGATGTGACTGATGTCCTCAGAAGCCAGCTGCTTGAGTAGTGTTGTCTTTCCTCCATTGTCAAGGCCCAACAGCAGGATGCGCACCTCCTGGTCTGGGGCGCTCTTCAATTTCCGAAGGATTGATAACAAACCCTGCAGCACAAAGGCCCAATCACATCACTGTTCAAAACAGTTCACATCTCAAAAAGAAAGGTGCCAGCACAGACTTTCAAACATGGCACAGGCTTGAAAATGATCAATGCCAACTAGCATTCAGACTATAATAAAACAATCTAACATTTACAAACAGGCTGTTTTCCTAGACTTGTAGCAGAATGGTAGTTCACAAAGCAGCATGTGTTGGTTTTCTAGATAACTTAGACCCAAATTCAAGACTCTGTCTATTAGAACAGCATGGCTTTGGGTTTATGTGGCTCATTTGGAAATGCCTGATTTGCAAAAAACCACTGTGATGTTTCAGACTTCGGTCCAGAAGCTGCATTTTTTTAAAACTATATACAGAACATGCCATTTTTAGACCAATTAAATGTTGGAATAAATTTATGGTCATTTAAAAAGAAACACTGAATTTATATGAAGTACGAATTAGCATATCATGTATCTTGTTTAAAGTGACATATAACAGTTGATACTTAAACAGGGGTGTCTCAGCCTCTATCAGGTGCTGTAAACCATGAATTTCTTGTGAAAATATTTTTAATCCATTGTTGTTTGAGGTCTTGCTGATTTCAGTCTCTCAGTCTCTCTCTCTCACCAGTCTGTTTAAACTGCTGAGTGGTACTTTGCACTCCCTTAATTTTTAATTTTTGTTTTTGCAATCTCTCTCATGGTACAGCCTTCATCGAAAAAGCGAGAATAGCACTTTTTCCCTCGTCCACTGCCTCCCAATATTACCACTATGAATCAGAAATAAAGCAATTAAGATGTGGTTAAAGTGCAGACTTCTAGCTTTAATTAAACAGGTTAAAAATACTGCATTTAGTGTTTAGGAATTACAGCCACTTTTCTCTATTCCCTCCTTATTTAATGACAAATTAAGAATATAAAAGGTCTAAAGTCTATTCCAAAATATGCTTTTGGTAACCGGTCATGGCAAATCTCGATATATGTGGGCTAGGCGAGGTTTCAATGCAAGTGAAGTGGGCCATCTTTGGACTGGAAATCAGAGAGACAGCTGAGACTTTCGGAGCAGCCAAATCAGATTTGGTACCCTCCTTTAAAAAGAAGGAAAGCACTGTTGAATTCAGCAACACCAAAAGGCATATAAGAACATGGGAGACAACTAAAGTAGATGATCTGTATCACTGTCAAAATCTACAATCTTTATAAACATAAATACAGAGGGTTTACCTCAAGACGCAAACCTCTGGTAACACTCACCAGATTAGACTTTGCTAAGAAACATAAAAAGCCTGCCCAGCTCTGGAAAATGATTATTTAGACAACTGACACCAAGATTACTTATACCAAAAGGATGGAAAGAGAAGAGTATGGAGAAGGAAAGGAAGGAGTCATGATCGGAAGCATTCCACACCAACATGGTGAAGGCAGTCCTATGGCACAGACAGCACTTCACAGCACAGATGGATATGACCTAAAAGACTTCTCAAAAGCAACCCAAGCGCTACTGAAGACAAAGACATACAATGTTCTCAAATGGTCAAGCTTAAAACCCAACTGCGCGTCCTTTTTACTGACAAAACTGAGTCCAGAAAATCAACTGAAGGCGACTAAAAGCTCTGTATAGAACAAAACATGCTTAAATGGCTAAACAGTTCCTCAGGCTGATGGAGAATATCTGGTGAAGCATGAAAAGGCTTCATATAGATCTCATGACTGTAAACAGAGCCATTCCATTGAGTAAAGAACCCTTGAAATACATGTACTTGTTTTACAGTTTCCTACAGATGATTAAACACACAATGAGGCGCGTACCTACAGCACCATATTCGTATCACTTATGTTTTCCAGACTTTTGAGCGTCAGTGTCTGTTAAACTAGCTTAAGTCACCAGGCCCAAGCTAGGAGCTAGCTAGCTACCCAGCATTACATTCATTTTTGGTTTCGGACCGGCTTTAAACTGGGGTAACAGACCTCCATTGTGCAGGCTGTTCTATAGTATTTCTCGCGAGTCAATACAGTATCCGACGAATAGCCTCGAAGATAGTCACCTCGAATGTTGTGGTTCCACCTTAAACGGCGCATCAGTTACATTTTGGCGCACCATTTAAGGTGGAACTAGAAAGTTCGAACAAGATGCTGGCGAATAGAAAACCAACCTCAACCTTGTCAAGTACTAGGACAGACACTGGTCAGATAACAATGTTAGATATGTGCATGTCTTGTTGCGGAGAGCATTCATACATCTATCTTTTTGGCTCGCTGAACTAGCTAGCTAGCTAGTTGTCCTTAGCTGGCTGGCTACCAGAGTGGCTCGCTAAAGCTAGCTAGCTAGCAACCTATTTTTCCACATTAGCTACTGCATTAAATATAAAAATAGATATAACGCCTTAATTTCTCATCCGACATCTGCAACTAAAGCAAACCGTACAGACGGCGCAGCTCATTTGTGTCCCGTTATCTGTATAATAAACCGACCAGCGGCTCAATTACAAACCATGTTGATGTTTTTCCTGCGGAGACGCCGAGTGGGGTTACTAGGGGAGGCGGGTGACGTCACGAACTCACTCAGCAGCCGGTCAGCCTGGGGGGGTCGGTCCCAAAAAGCAAAGAGTCGATTCCTCGATTCCACGTATTTAGGGATTTGAGAATCGACTCCACAGCTTTAAACTCGATTCCACACAGTGATGTTCGGGTTTATCAAATTTGTCAGAATGCCGTACATTCTTCAACCCACACGTCCATCTCCCACCTATGTTTTACTTTGGGCACAGTGAAATAACTAAGTCAAACTGTGGCTAAACAAGTGCTTAAACATCTACCCACCTGACAGAGGAGCCCTGACGATCTTCTTTCAGATGTCGGGTGTAATTATTTGTAATATAGTGCTCTTCGTTTACACCAAACGTCCTTCTCTAGGTACGGGGTTTGAAATCGAGATTCGAATCTTTTGATTCCAAACATTTGGAATCGGAGAGTCGATTCTAACAGTTATAGGAATCGAACAGATTCAGTTATTGGGAGAAGAGAAAGAGTCCTGAATGTCTCTGAATAGTCATTTCAATAAGTGAGAATAGCTGTGGCTTAAGCAACTGATGGAACTGAAGTTTACAGACTGTAGTCTGTCCACCTCTGCATACTTTTTTAGCCAGTTTCTTCCCTCTTTTCAGTTGTCAGGACCCCCACAGAGCAGGTATTATTTGGGTGGCAGATCATTCTCAGCACTGCATGGTGTGGTGAAAGTGCATCAAACAAGGTGTTTAAACACTGTGTCCACTTACTGTGAAATCTATTAGACACTCCTATCTTGCAGATGTACAGTCAAAAGATGATCGCTCAGCTGGACAGTTTGTGTTGTTCCTCCTCTAGCCCTTCATTAGAAGTCACAGGATGCTGTTGGCTGTGTATTGTGTGACTATTGATGGATGGGGTAAAGATCAGATAATAAAGTACACAGCAAATAAGATGGCTTAAAATCTCTAACAGTAGAACTGCAAAGTGCACCTATATGGTAAGTGGGCCGATAAAATGGCCAAGAAATGTAGATATAAGGCTCTGTGAGTGTATATTACTGTCCTTTTCAGAGGATCTCCAGAGGTCGGTCTTTGATCACCTTGTATTGGGAGTTTTATTAGTACATCAGTTTATGGTCATGAAAGGCATGAAGCAGTTGCATGTTTACTATCTCAGACAAGTAAAATAAAAAGAGCTTGAAAATGATTTTAAGCTGGTTAACATGGAAAACAACTTCAATTGTCACCAAGAACAAATAATGTCAAATTTCTGTAAAAACAAGGCCTGGCAGAAGTAACGGGAGGCAGCAGACATGTTAAACAGTGAGAGGTTTATTCATAAAATCTACAAATGTAAAACAAGGGAAAAACATTCCATTCAAAACCACAACCACACCAGTCTTTCAAAACAATGAAAATTACGTATGCACATCTGCAGAAAGCACTGCTGGTGACCTCCCTTAAGGCAAATACGGAGTGTCTGTCTATAAAGGTACAAGTAAGTAGAATTTTGAGTTAAAACCTGTAATATCAGGAATTACAAAACAATGATGTGCATGGAATGTCTCCACCCGGTTGGTGGCTGCATTCAAATTTAAATTCCTTCTTGAAACTTCTTTTCTATCTGCTTGCTTGATTTTGCCTGGTTTGTTGTCCATGGCCACAGAAAACAAACTGGCCAGACTGACTAACGTGGGTCTCGGAGAACAGAAAGGAAGAGAAATTTCGTTCAACTGTTCAGACGTAGCCAAGCAGTGATCCGATATATGCAAAAGTAGTAGGCAGTGAACCTTAACTGTATATTACCAAACAAAAGAAATTCACTGTACACTGTAAATACATTATGAAGGAAAGAGTTTCATTCCAAAATGCTGTATGTCCCTTTACACAAAAGTAGATTATGAGCCTTTTCAGAAATATCCAAGGCAAGGAACTACAGTACGGCAACCTTTACCTGTGGTGATTGTAAATAGAAAAATGTGGCAATTATAGCATTTTGGAACTCCACTCTAATGTGTGAGGTATTAAAACCACCCTTTTCACATGAGGAATCACAAAAGTAAAAAGTACTCAAAGCTGGTCATGATTCTCAACACTTGTCGTGAAACCCGTACAATAACCGCAAAAAGCTTATCAAATTTTGGCAGTCCATCTGTAACTGCCTTGGTATGGGACTTGTCTTTGATTGAATCGTGTTTTCTATTTACAAGTTGCCTGAAATCCTTAATAAGAAAACTCTTGGGTGAGTCTATCAGTTTTCTGTTTTCTTCCTTGGCTGGCTTGTCAGTGGAGAGGGAATTTCCTCCTCCAGAGTTCTTTCAATCATTACCATCCGAGGGCTTCGTACTCTTTGCAATCGTTCTCTGAAGCTAAAGAACAAAAGACATTACAACGTGTAAGCTATTAATGTAAAGGGTGCTTGTTTATCTTTATCTGATACAAAACAACCCCGATTTAAAACAACTAAGTCTTCCCCTCTGTAGCTGTTAACCTAAAAAAGTTTTCCTCCCACTCACCAACTAGGTGTAATCCACTAACAGTCACTGGTCCACTTCCAGATTTCAGGCGCAGTGTCACAGGTGCCATCAACTCAAACTCCCCCAAGCTGACCTACGAGAGATATTACAAGTGTCAGGACTTCAGTACTGCATAAACAGGAAAGACAGCGTGCACCAACATTCATTTTCTGAAATCAGGTTAAGTTTGGATTTCAGTCGCCCATTTGAAAAGGCATAAACACCCCTATGACGCACCGTGATCAGATGATAAGACGGATCTTGACCACATTCAACACACTATGTGCATATCATTTCACAAGCAGAAATGCATCAGTTATGCAAGTAATTACAGCAGCTGTAGGACAGCGACTTCTCTGCCTCTCTGCTGCTGATTTATTGCTTGTTTTACAAGGTTTATGAGAAATGATGTCTACATTAGGTTACACGAAAGTAAAACAGAAACGCTGCCTGAAGACTTTGATAAACACGGAGAGATTTATTCATAATCTCTGATTCAATCTGTGGTTAGACCACTTATCTGATACGTTACACTGCAACGTCATAGCGCAAACGACAAAACTGTAAAAACAAGTAACAGGCAACGTGCCAAGCATGAAGCCCCAAATGTGGCACCTCCACCTAACAAAAATAATGTCTGGCCACAACATACTTAGGAATGACACCTGATGCATGGCCTTGACTTAGTAAGGGGTGAGAACAAGAGTTCAGTTTGACCATGACTTGGTGGGGGAGGAGATAGCAGTCTCGAGAGTCGTCATGATTTAAGGCTTGGGAACGAGGTCATTAAATTGTGGGAGCAAGAATAATAAGATGCTAGCTTTGCAGCGGTAGGGGATTTTCAGAATATGGTATCCATCTCAGAAAACATCATGGCTTTGTGGAATGCAGTGCTTTACAATAATCCCCATTATAACCTACTGTTACCCCAAAAGGAATGCAGCCAGAGAGGTGAACATATGCTTTATGCTTTATTGTGGTTGAAAAAGTCATGTGACGGTAATAGATCACTGGATTACCATTACTTAGGCATTAAAATAAACGCAGGATGTTAGTAGGCTGAGATATATATCTCTTGAACTATTTTGTTTCCAACTAGAGTCTATTTTCCATATGAATTAATCTGCTGATTTTCTCCATTTGTTTATTAATTCATTGCTTGGTTTTAAATACTCTGTGCTTTAAACAAACATTAAAATAGTGCAGGAGTGCGACAACCTTGTTAGTGTCTTTGACCTGCACACACACTTCTGTCAGCCTTCTGAGATGGAAAAGGTTGTGTGGTTGTTTCTTTATCGGGTCATATTAGTACCAGACTTTCATTTCAACTTCGCATTTTTAGATCAGTTTAAACACTCACATTTTTGTTGGAGGTGTAAGAAGACACAAACTTAGATCTGTATGGGGAAAATGGTGTTCTTAAACACGCGCTAACATTTTTGATGTGTTCCCTCCTCTGGCACTTTGCATCCACACTAGACATCTGTCCTTGAGGACGACCCACTGTTTGTTTTTGAGATACCCAGAGTAAGGCCGAGCTGCTGAGTGTTTAAAATTCTTTTTGAGAAAATGGAGTTTGGTTATATTAGTCTCCCTCCTGTCTGGCATTTCGTCCTCACTGCATGTGTGGGTGTGGCGGCAGTTGCTGAGTCAGACAGGGCGTCAAAGAGGAAAGGAAATGCACGTGTGCAGGTGAAATTCTCTATTCAACTGCATGTTTTTCCAGTACTGGTAATAACCAAATGTACATGGTCTGATAAACTTTGCATGGTATACTGTGAAACTGTTATACCACTGCAATCCTAATAGTGGCCTCTACTTAGTAAGGTGTGGGAATAAGATAATTCAGCTTAGTTAAGGGAACAACGTGTATGATGTCTGTCAAATTAATCCTCTCGTCAGACTAATGGTGGATTCCATGCTACAGGGACTGTTGCCTCAAGGTACACAGTGGTATTACGAGACAGGGCGGGATGGGGTTAGCAGGTTAGCATGCTAACTTCAGTAGACATCAATGCAACACAATACATAGACATCTTCGATATATCAAACGTTCACATTCTGTTGATAATTTTAGTTGATTCTAGAAAGTTGTACACTAATTCTTACATATTGCTCCTTTAAGCTGCGGCAAACAACATAATTATTTCATTCCCATGTCTTACTAACACAGGCACACGACAGGATCTTTTCTAAGTGGTAAGGTCACAAATGACTTTTATTAAGAAGGGATGACACCAGCAGGGCTCCTTTAAAAAGAATTTTTTTTAGAACCTTTTTTTTGTTTGTGAAAAATGATCCTTTGTAATATATTACCATGGGAAGACAGGATATGTGAAGATTTGCTACAGGCACAGATATTTTCTTTCCTTGATGGTTCGTAGCAGTCACTTCCACCACGTTGTTCTCCTCCTTGGCTCCTTCTCCGAGGCAGATCTACAGGGGGAAAGAGAAGCAGCATCTGCGCTTAGTACTCTGTACTTTAGTCTTTATCTAAGCTATAAAATATTATAATAATAAAGTTTTTACGCACTGTTCTGAGCTCCAGAAAATGCTCCAGGTCTTCCTCTTCATCCCCTTGAAAGGTGTAGAATGGGACTTCAGAGGATAATTCACAGCCTTGGGAATGAACAGACCAGAACAGACATTTTCTTTCTTTTCTTTTAATGGACTTTGTATTATTTTACACCCTTGTAAAAGGTGCATCTTTAAGGGTTCTGTAGCAAAGAATTGGTTCTAGATAGAAACATGAACACTCAAAGAACCATCTGCATGACAAAGTTTTTTTTGCCTCATGAAAGGGTTCCTCAGGTTGAAAGGACAATGCACTGTAGATGGTTCTATATAGAACCTTTTGAAAAGGGTTCTTCTATTGGTACAAGCTGAGATCGTATCCATGACAGAACCCTTTTCAGAAAGGTTCCAAATAGAACCGTCCACAGCATTCTCCCTTAATCTGAAGAACATTTCCTGGAGGCAAAGAACACTGTAACCGTGCAAAAGCGTCTATAAGTGTATTTGGTTCTATCCAGATCTATTCTTTTTACTAAAGAGACACACTTTTTTAAACGTGTATCTTTATAACTGTTGCGCCAAACAACTGAACCACAGTTTCGCTATTCGTACTTGATAGAACCCAACTGTACACATCTGATGAGCCTTTATCTGGTTATTTAAACTTCCCTGTATCTTCAGGGCACCAAGTTAAAATAATGAGCACCTAAAACCATTATCATGTATTTTATGATCGAGGGTTTAACCCCCAGCGTGTTCAGCAACTCGGCCAGATGCTTGCAGCATTCCACGTGTGTTAGCCAGCATGCTAACCTTTAAGAAGCACAGTATGTAAACAATGAAACGTAGCTTACTGAAAACATAGCTTTCTAGCTGCGAACGTGCACCGGTCCCGCCGTCGGATGAGTCGTCCTCTAAAAAGGACATATTTTTGTTCAGTATTAAGTAAAAAATCCACTTAAATTGAGACTAAATTACGAACAGCTCAGACAGCGTCTCCAAAACATGTGACGAGTTACACTCAGCTCGGCGCACAGTCATGACATCATGAAGCCAAAACTTAAAATGATGTGTTCTTCATTTATTTATCTATTTGTTTATTTTTTATATTTTATGTTTACATGAATATGTTTGTATGGTTGCCTGTATGGCTGTATTATTTTTTCTAATTCATTTTAAACCTTTACCGTTGAATGACTTTTATTTTGCACTAAAATCACATCACGGAAGTACCTTCATTTCTGAATTAATCATTTCATCCTTTTTTGTGGTTCATTTGTTGCTGCAGGGCATCTTCTGAGACTAGGGTTAAAGGGGAACGCCTTCGTCTTTTTCGAAATTCCTCCTTTATTCCACCACGATGATGTAGTCATTCAGCAAGATTCTCTTGGGGGAGCTTCGGAGTTCTTAATAAGAATTCATGCCAAATTGAAATGCAATTATTACAGTGGAAAAAATGTGAAGTGTAATACACACGACATGAACATC
This sequence comes from Prochilodus magdalenae, assembly GCA_024036415.1. Lineage (NCBI taxonomy): Eukaryota > Metazoa > Chordata > Actinopteri > Characiformes > Prochilodontidae > Prochilodus > Prochilodus magdalenae. The sequence goes on from JAMWET010003177.1 coordinate 688,067, forward strand.
TGAGCCGTGTACTTCACATAATGAGCATCTCTACTGTACGCTGAATGCATGTGTGTGTATGTGTATATATATATATATATATATATATATATATACACACACACACACACACACACACACACACACACACATATATATATATATATATATATATATATATATATATATATATATATATATATACATACATACGTATATGGTGTTTATTGCTTCGTGATAATGTGCAAACCTTGACCTGGTATTATGACTGTAGAGTTGAAATGTCTTAAATAAACACTCTTAGGTTAAGAGTCTTAACATTAGCAAACCAATTTGCTTGCTAGCTGACATACTGTAAAACTTTAGGCTAACTAATAAGACTACGATGAAGGGTGAAAATGAAGAAAAAGAATTTGGCGAAAGGTTTGTGAACCTGATTGTAAAACAAAACAAATACAGAACAAGGTCATTCAAAAGTGAATGATGTGAAATGTGCACTTACATGGAAGCCAATCAGAACCAGACTGCTGAAATCTTTCATTCCCCTACAGTACTTCCTGAAGAAAACATTTCAGGTAATTTCAGGTTCATAAAAACTCAGATGACGGTTATCAAGACGTAATATTTGTGTTGTAGACATGGTGTGTTTCCAACAACTGTTAGGAAATCAGAACAGCTCAACAGTTTGAGAAATCACTGGAATTCCTCTTAAAGAATGCTTCCTAGAGACATTGTTAGTGTTAGACGTAAGAACCTTATAACCACAGCACCAGGGCGAATCTGACTTTGGGTAAATCACATGATCAGAAGTATTTTACAGATATAACAAAACTTTTTAAGCACTGCAAAATACAAGATGACGAATTAAGGATAAAATGGATTTTCAGTAGCCTCTTGTGGGAGAAACACTGGTATGAGAAGTTTTGTTTATTTTAAAAATTGGGACACTTTAATCAAACATTTCTGTGTACACTTCTGCCTGATGGTGCTGCTAAGTAAGAAAACATAAGATACAGTAAAAACCGTAACCCCTGAACAGGAAATTCACTATCCTCTGAGGCATCTATACTCTGAAGGTGTATTTTAAATGATAGTTCTTAACCAAATACCTGGTTGACCTAGAACATGCAGGATCAGTGTGGTGACAGTAAAGTTTGGTGCTTCCAGTCATCTTTGAAAACAAAAGATTAAATGCGTAGCTTTGAACAACTTCTCCTCACCACAATCTAGGAGGAGAAAGGGTTGCAGCTGAAAGCTTACATATGTTACAAATCACATTTTAAACTCAAATCAGTAATGCTAAAACAGCACTTTTCAAAGCTGATGGTTTGGCCAAATTACACAAGAACAGGAGAAAAAAAAAATCTTTAAAAAACACAGAACACAGAAACGTTACTTAACATACTTTATTGTAATTAACCATCTTAATTACATACAAACCTTACAGAAAGTATAACTACATTACATACATAATCATAATTACAACCCAAAGTACTGAAATGTATTCAAATGTCTTAAATGTAATTAGAACCTCACAAAAATGAAGCCCTTTCCTTTTGGATGTGACCTCAACTTCAGAAACAAAAGAGCAGAGAGCATGGTAAAACGAAAGCCATGAGAAATGATGGCTATGCGAGGTCAAGCTCCCTAAGGATGGCCTAAGAAGAACTTGCAGAAAGTGACTCGAGGGGGAAAATAGCAAACAAATGCTCAGAACTACATGCAGTTCTCTCAGTGGTAACTCAAGACTAAAGGCCTCTTATTAGAAGGGAACCTGTTATGTGGGAGTCAGGCTGTAATAGAGCTTTTTATGGCCCAGTACAACACAACTCAGAATATGAAGAAGACCAAGGGTTGAAAGAAGGCAGGTTGTTTTACTACTTTTTCAGTGCCTATGTTAAAACAAGCTATCAGTCTGATAAATGTATGGATTTGTTTTAGATCAAAGTTTTAAAAATAAAGATGCAAGACATCACTACTTAGAATCTGAAAAATATCAATATGTATAGGTGTGTGAACAACATTTACTGCCCATCTCAAGAAAGCCTGAGTGTATTTTCTAGTCAGATATTGCCTTACTGTCTTGACACCTTAGGCTCTGACTTTCACCACCTCACCTAGGTTTCCAAGCAACAGTATCGCCTGGACATGTTGCACCACTGGACTGGAATGAACTTGTGTTGAGAAAGAACAGCATGTTTCAAATACAACCGTACTTAAATTTCTTCTAGTCAATCAAATAATTACAGATGTGGGATTTACTGCAGTCACCGAAGCCTCCCCTGCTCCAATCCATTCAACCAAATGCCACAGTGAAATCACACCATAGTCAGCCATCCTTGCAAACCTGGTGAATTAGTACCACAACCCTTTGAACATGTTCGCGAATTTGTTTTAGTCAAATACTTATATTTATGAAGGTTTGACTAATCCCACAGCAATGTGTGTGAACAAATCATCTTTTTTTTGAAGGGGGGGGGTAGCCTGCTATACACAGAGGAAGGCAACAGACCAAAAAGGCATTGCTGTACAAAACACAAATGTATCATCAAGATACACATGCTACTAAGCTTATGCACAAAAGTAATGTTCATGCAGTTGTTGTGGACAAGGGTCTTCACTGTTGGTTCCAAACCCACCTCAACTAGTTACAGGTTCTCTGTATGGATTTTTCAGAGCCACACAAGGAATTCGTTCTTTGAGAACACAGGCACACACAATCTGTCCAGCTGGTGTGTTCACCAATGCTTTAACAGTTTGTGCCTGCAAAACATCAAAATAGAACATTTAACCAAAGAAAAGAACCCCAAACTAATATCAGATTTGCTCAACCTGCTTCTACATTACTGCTAAAGAGGCAATGAAGCATGGCAGGCAAAAATGTATGCAGAAACTTATTTCGTCCTTTTTAATTAACCGTATCTTTAGGCTGTTTGATTGTGTTGGGCCTAAATACCCTCACTGGAACCTGCAGCAGACTGAACATTAGCAGACTGCGAACAAACTGCACTGTGAGGTGTAATGGGCTAAATGGCACATGGCCAGCTCAAGCTGTCTTGCAGACCAGAGGAGGGTCTTGTTGTAAAGGCAATAAAACCACTCACGCATTCTCTTGCACACCACCTCTGATTGGCAAAGCACATTAACTATGAGAAGCACCTTCAATTATGCAAGTGCTTTCAGCAGTTTCTGAAGAGCGCACTTTGAAGAATAAAGCTACAACGGCAGCCTGCGATGGTGCAAAAGATTACAAATGTGTCATTGATTGTTACTTGAACAGGTACAGAGACACACTCTGGGCCTTCTATGCAGACCACTGCAGCTTTGTACAAGTTCTTTCAAGGGGGAGTCCTCCAAATCACTCCCTTTCACAAGCTCCTCCCCATCATGATGATGTCTTTTGGAAAACCCTCCATTTTGGCCACTTCAAAGCAGCCAAGTTTGCCATAAAAGTCCAACATCCGTTTGTCCATTTGCCGGACCTCACAGAAGGCACCATGGGAGCCTAGGGAAGTTTAGTAAAGATATGATCAGCACAATGAAGGCATTCAAATAGGTCACTGTAGCTTTGACTGTTCTGTAGCATCTATTATTTTTCTGTATAAAGACAGGTAATTGAAATTTATGATGCTAATGTCAGGACCTCAATTCCCCTTGTGAATTTCATATGTGTTTTGAAAGAGGCAGGACCACACAGATGGATCTGAAGAATCTATAACGTCTTTAGTTCAAGCCTCAATTATTCGTCATCCTCCCCACCCCTTTTCTTCTTTGACCGTAATAAAATTATTTTCAGAATGAGGCAAACTCCAGGTTCATGGTGACTGTGGGTTTCTTACTGGCCTGAGACAGCCAAATTTTGCTTGCTTCATCTATCAAAAAGATATCCTTTGCTTTTCACAAAACAGCCACATTGTGCAAGCTACTGTCGATTTTGAAAAGGCTGAAGGGGGACAGCCTTTCACCTCCTCATTCAGGAGCTAGAGTGCTTTTACCTCAGATGCATGTAAAAGTTTTTGGTGAAAATCTCTGTACTCCTTCTTGCTTTTCCAAAATAGAAAGTAGGCTGCAGTTTAAATTGGAGATTTAGAATTACATGCGATGAAGCAGAAAACAAATTCTGTCATCTGTCTGACATCTATCCAGAAAACAAGGGGAAGGGGCATGGAGACACAGCTTATCCATCAGCTTGGCTGTCACCATGCCAACAGAGACAACTGTGATTGGTCAAAGTCCTGCAAAAGGTTGTGATTACTCGGCAGCCATCTTTGCAACACCACCGGGCTGCCTTTTCTAGCCATACAAGACTAGACACCTAAACTCTTGTACTCAAAACTGACAGTCATATTACAGTTTCAAAAAGACATTTTTGAAAATCACTGATATAATGTGGTAAATACTCAATAATGAACCCCAAAAAACTTTAGTTCTAGCTGACTGACTGGAGATTTTCTTGATGAAGCAAAAATGTGTTTCTACTACAGCCTAAAAATCACATTTGGTGAACAAGATATCATTATTTAAACATACATATTTTTTCCTGACATCCAAATGAATTGCAAGAATAAACTGTGCTCAGTGTGTAAAATAGAAATCAGCAACAGCACTTACCGTTGGCTTTCAATGATGAGAGAAGACATCCCATCATGCTTTTAGCTACACTAGGGTCAGTGACTTTTGTATGAATGTCCACCTTTATGAGGGAGGGGAAATTACTGAGGAACGATTCTGGCAAACCCTCCTCCTCCTCATGGAAGCTTAGCATCATTTTCTGCAGGAAGAAATACAGAAATTACCTGGTCAGATTGTTTACATTCGAGATGAGTGAACGAATGTGGGAGATGTGAATGTGGTGAAGCACATCTTGCCTCGGCCTCAGACAGATCCTTTTCTGAGTCAGGTTTGTTATACTTTTCCTGCATGAACGGGATCCAGCTCAACTTGCATTTCTTCACAAAAGGTTTGACATCCACAGTGCCCAGGGCATAGCCACAGATTCCTTCCTCATCCTCTAAGACAAAGCCATAGTCAGGGCTGAGCGTCAGAAAGCCTCCCACTAACCTGCAGGAGAAACAGTGTACGTAAGGCACTGTAGAACAAACTCAAGATGATGGAACACTGCTGTGAACGTTTGATTGTATTCAGCTAAAAGAGCATTACTAAGGTTGAGTAATGATGTGGGATTATTAGGTCTGGGACACAAAAGGCACTCCTGACATCGGGCATTTTGACCTTGGGCTCATGTTCAGCTGCCTCAGAGCACCCTATGTACACTACATACTGCATCCTTGCACAACTGTAAATATGCTTATGCCATTTTGTAATATACTGTAAATAGCAGCCATATACACACATACACATGCTCAGATATTCATACCTTTCAACTTACTCACTCCAGTTTCTCATTCCATTTACTTTTATTTTATGTTATTTATTTATATTTTCCTTTGCCAATTCCTTATTCCTACTGAATATTTGTTTTTAGTCTATGTCACTTGTCCAGTCTGTTAAGTATGTCACATATCATACATGCGTGCACTTACAAAGACAAACTCCTTTATATGTGTAATGAACTCTGTAAATAAAATGACTCTGATTGCATCAATAACGTGAACTAAAATGAGCAACTGGATATTCTGGACATATGGTGTATGTTCTGCTTTGTTACAAATACAATTCATAATACTATAATAAATCAATATTTTGTGATACCTGTCTCCAATCAGATCTGGCTCCTGGTCAGAAAAAGGTATCCCCTCACACCCCTCTGTATACATTTCCCTGCAGATCTTGTAGACAGCAGCCTTTATATTCACATACATGTGCACAAAAGCAAACATACAGAACAAAAAGAGAAAACATACAGTGTGTGAAGACCTTTGATAGCTCTCAGACCAGATTGTGAAAGTCATCTGAAAGCTAACAGGTGGCCCAAACTGCTGAACCAGCAGACTGGATCCGAAGCTCTGCAAATCAACCTTAATGCAACTCCAGAGGTAATGTGCCCACAAAGTAATTAACAATATTCTGTAGGCAAAACCTTCAGTGGATGTAAACAAATGGTACTTTGGTTTAATCCTATATTGTAATGAAAGAAGTTTACAATATCCACAATACCTAACCGGTAATCACTCACCACATGATAAGCAAGGCAATTGCTGGATAAAACATGAAGCTAAAGAACATGTGATACTCACCTCATCTTCAGTCAAGTAAGGCCTTATGGAATAGATTTTGGAGGTTGGCACTGTAGGTGGTGGCTGGAAGAAAAGATCATTTGCCCCATCTATTGGCAACAGTCGCTGTGGAGACCAACGGAAAAACATTCAGTACTTTCCCAAATTTAAGCACACGATCGAGCAGCTCTTCATTCCGATTTACACTTATGAGTTCCTCTGCCCTTGCTGTACCAACCTGACACACAAGCCAAATGCTCAACCAAATACTTGGGTAAGAATAGATGCTTTACAAAGAGGCTTTAATGGCTCTTTTGTTTGGTCAGTAATCAGCAGGAGCAGGTAAACAGCACAAAATGTTAAATCCCTTCTTTTGCATTTTGCCTCTCTTTTGTTTTGAAAGAAACCAAAACCAAATAGAACAGGAAAAATATCTGGCTGCAGGCTTGGTCTGAGAAAGGCTTAACTGGCTAAAAGAGATGTCCCATTCCCACTGCAAAAGGCATCGCAAGTTTTCGCTGCGCATTTCCTGTAGAGAAAAAAAATGATGCTGACACAGATTCAACAAAACTCCATGACCAAATAATATTTAGAATCTTTTGTTTTTCAGTGTGTAAAAGTGCGTACATAAAACCACTAATGGTTAAAACATATGTAAAGTTACTCATTTAAAGTAATAATTTGTTCATGGAGCTTTCAGCAGGCGAACTCGCAGGCGCACAGGTGAGCGCGGCAGTGCAGATGCAGGCGCAGGGGGATAATTTTGAGCTTCCTGCAAAGGAATAAGGTGTCATGAAAATAAACCCTAGCCATGCTGCGCAGTCGCAAGCGCTTGGGGAAAAGCCACATCTCATTTGGGCAGTTGCTGAAAGAAACCCAAATGTAGGCTGTGTCAGGGAACACCACCATCCCAAATACTGGCTTTGACGGCAGTCATGTGACCCATTGCATAAAATCCTGCAATTCAGCATAAATATCTGCTGATGAAGCATTTACAAACCCATCATATATTTGCTATGGCAATCAGCTCACCTTAAACAGACCAACCCTTAGCATTCAGCAACCACGCCAGAGATATGTAATAAAAAAAATAAATAAATAAAATAAAAAAACACTGCATTTTAAGATTTTGCTGTGAATTCAATATTGGATACCTGGAACTCTCCCGCTAGACCGCCCCTAAAGGCCCAGGGCTCTTGGTCTCCACTTAAGAACTGTGCTGAGGACTGACTACGACACCCTGTTGAGATCAGATCCAAGCGGAGAACATTACGTGAGGGGCTTTCTTCCAAAATGGGGAGGAAAGGGGTATGGGGTAGTGATGTCTAGTTCCAATTCACTCCATTAAAAAATAAAAGCCAACACTTCTTGAGCACTAGAATTATAGAATATCTGAATACGAACAAAAGTCAATGCTTTAAATCTCTGTATTTGGGCTCAAGCAGCTAAAGCTTAGATTGATAGACGACAATCTCTGATGTGAACAGAATACACAAGGCCAATTTATTTAAAATATCATATCGTTGGTCCCTAAATCACCGGTTGTTAAGACAAGTGATTGTTGTGTAGGATTACTTACAAGATTTAATTTCTCAGACTAGTCTGTTGTTAGTTAGTGGCAAAAGTTATTATTTATCTAATGCAAGAAGAGGAATTTCTTGTAAAATGATGAGCTGCATATTAAGCTGCTCCTCTTGAATTAATGGCATTTTGTTTACAGACTTTGTTGGTTCTACATCACTGACTTGCTGGCAATTAATTAAGCTTCAGCTGTTGAAGCCCCTCGAGTTCCACACTGTATGTGAAGTCACATTTACATCTATCTGCCTTGTCACATGACTAACGAGCACTGTTCATCAGCCCAAGAAATTTATACATATAGCCCAAGTGGCACAGGGCAGACCACAACCCCTTTTAAGAGCAGAACTACAACTGGAGGACTAAACCACCTTCTTAGAAGAGTATTATGAGTGAACCATAACTTCAAAACATTTAGTTAGCTCCTCTGCACATAAAACAGGAAATGTCCCCTGACCCAGTAATATGTGTATCACCTACTTAAACATCAGAAATTAGTGGCTTAAAGGGTAAATGAAACTCAAAGTCATGTAACAAGACAAATGCAGCGCAAAGACAGGAGTTACAATGCTCCTGTTTTCACTGGATTTCATACATGATACATATGCGCACATCCTGTGATGGCAGGACACAGCACACATGCACCATCTGAGGGGAATTCACGACATTCCTCATAATGCAAGTAGAATATACCAAGAAATGCATATTTGAACTTAGATTACTACTCTTAAAAGGTAGCCAGGAATAGTGAGAATCTCTGAAGTTTCCCATAAGGTGGTGCTTCGTGGCTGGTCAGAGCCATCTCAAATAGGCCTACTGATAGAAACAAAAACCACGTTAGAGCTGCCAGAGAAAGAAATCTGGGGTTAACACTTATGCCTTCAGCTATCGCTGCGCAAATGTGACTTCATCAGAAACCCTTTCTTTTCCAAACATTTGCACTGCTTAATAATTAAAACATAAAGAAAAGAAATTAAACAGGAAAAAAAAAAAAACGCCATCTAATAAAACCTTCCCCAGAACCAACAGAAAATTGTTATCGCGAGCACTGTGCATACATCGGCCACTGTTGATCCAATAGCAGTAGAAACTTGTGCTGAGGATTCTTCCATCTGTACATAATGAAGGGAGAAGACAATAGAAGAGCTCGTTAGTAAATGATTTCAGCACAACAGCAGTGAGGCGCTGACTGACTGCCATCTGCACTGCTTTGGACCAAAGAGCTGGATAAACTGGGAATTCAGATGTGCTGCATTCGCCTGGCTGTGCAGACACAGAGGCTGAGAGGCACACGGAAGGGGCACAATCTTTACACCACACAGTCTCCTTGAAGGAGGGCTTCCCATGGTGCAATTGGATACCTCTCTCTGACACAAGCTTCAACACTATGGCTGCTTTTTTTTCTCCACAGAAATACTAATTTTGTATTAAATGCCTCAAAAGAGAGACAACTTTTTAATCTGCAGCATTCCACTGTTGTTTCCCCACCACTTAATTGTGTGCTAAGATTGAGATGTGGCTTGACCAGTTTTGGTTGCTGCCTGCTGTGTTGCTTTGTCATATAGCTGGACAGAAACCTGTGAATAAAATGTGGTTACCAAGGTAACCCAGGCCATGCTGGTGCTATAATTACTCAAACAACTTCTAACACTGCGTTTAGAACAGAAAGCAGTACTCTAACTGTACAGCAGTAATGCCTGCAAGTAATAGAATGACAAATATTTGAAAGAGAAAACATTCCTGCATGGAAGCTTTAGTCACTAAAACGTTAATATGCTTCACATGCTTCATAAAAAGCTCGACTAAACATAATTCAAGAAGTCCTTTTTTTTTTATTAAACCCAGTGTTGAGCTTTATTGTTTCACCTGTAACACATATTTCAAATACCATTACTTGTGTTACAAGATGAGCTTGGGCATTTGACATGTTCAGTATGCAGTACTCAAAAGTCAGATCAGTACAGTTAGAGCAAAGCATCCATTCGCTTTTGTGCTATCTAAGAATTTGTTGTACTAGCAAATGTGCTAGAATGGGTACAAAAAACCCAACATATCAAATTCTGATAACCTGTAACTGACTCCAGGTATACTTAAGCAAAGTGTCTCATAATGCACCAGAATAGCCTTACACAGCCGCCTCGCTTTCCAAGCTCGCATGCGCGGCGCGCTAGGGCATAAGGGATCAACTTTCCTTCACGATCAGGCCCTTGATCGAGAGAGATGGCAGCAGGTGTTGCTGAGTTAACGCACAATGATACTGGACACACAGCAAGCAGCAGGACCCACGCTGGCTACTCAAACCACAGTCTGCCCATTACAACATATTCATTATATTTATTTAGAGAGGTCCACTGAGGTTCACCAGTTTTTCTAACTTCATTATACTCACAAAGAGAGGGTAAACTGTCTAGCAATGAAGACAGCATTCAGTCAGTGGAGGAGAATAATATTTAGACAAACACACACACAAAAAATTAATAAACAATAAAATTAAATAAAATAACAAAAAAAACAAACAAACAAACCAAAAAAAGAAAAAAAGGAAAAGAAAGTTAGGCCATGAGGTAAGCCTTGCTTAACTTCTGTTACTGCCTAGCTTAAGACAGGCAAGGCATGTACAAGCTTACATAATGTGTGAGAATAGATTGGATATATTTTTGTCCTATGAACAGGCGTAAAGTGAGAAGTGATAATTTACCCTATCAAGTCTAAAAATATGCTTTGCCATCTGTTGAAAAATGCAGAGTGGGGGCTAGAATTCTTACAGATGTTGCTATCAGAGCAGAAAAGGTATATCACATGCTTGCTAAAACAACACCCATACTATGTAATTGTATTTTATTTTGTGGGAAAATGAGTGCCCCACTACGCCATACTGATTTGGGGTGTGTATTTCAACAGTTGTGTATTTAAGAAACGTAAAAAAAAATAAAATAAAATAAAAACCCTGAAATGCAGCCATGAAGAGGAGAGCGCTATACCTACCTAACCACTGAACAAATGATTTGATCATTGAGATGATACTCTTTATATCCCAGATATAGGGATATAGGTCATACAGAATGGTCCTGTTGGCAGAGTTGGAGAGTCTGGTGAACATCTGCATGACAGAACAACACATCTCTTCAAAATTCTTAGCTCTGGATTGCCATTCAGCCACCTGAAAGGGACAGAAACACATTAAATTACTGCAGATCAAATATTTTATAGAAAGTCTCTTCCATCAATAAATCTCATTTCCTTGCTTTAAAAGCACCACCAAGTGGTTAGAAAAGATACTGCATTTCCTCCATTTTGATGCACCATAGTCACTCCCTTCTTTGGCTCTATTTCATTGCTTGATTTAACATGCCCTCCTTGACGAGCCCTTAAGTTTTACCTTCATAAGAATCTCAGTTGCTACCTATGCGGTTCCTTTACATCAACAAAATACTTCAGTTAAAGCAGTCTGTGAAATCAACACTGTTCACTCTAAGAGTGACAAGTGTTTATAATGTGTCGATCCACTTTCTCTTCAGGACTTTGCAAAAAGACAACAAGACTACATAAAACTATTACTGAAGGCCTGAACTATGTAAAAATGATCACACATCAATGACAACATAAGATTTAGATCTGAACACCTTAAAATCTGAGCCCTCGGGATGCTGGGGGTTCTGTACTACATAATCCTGTAGTACATCCTTTCAAACATCTTGAAATTCAACCTAGTAAAACTTAAAAATGAATTTACCTTCAAGTTGTATTTAAAAAACAAACAAACAAAACAAAAAAAGTCATTTTATTTCTAGTACTTTAACTTGTAACTTTAACCTAGTTTCTTAGATCATGATTTGATCATATTTGATATCATACTGCATAACACAATCTCCACACTCTTTTTAAAGTTACTGCTATACATGTACTTTTATTTACATGCATGTTTAAATGTTAAAAACTAAATGAATAAGTATCCGAATATTGACACATATTTTGGATGTTTCTAAATACTGTTGATCAGAAAAACAAGTACAAAGGTAACTACTTTAACTAATTTTCAACTTTTTGCTTTTACCAAGCTGTTTGTGTTGAACCACTGACCTTCTCTGGTTCCGTGCATTTAGAATTTACACTGACAGTGCTGCTGTTAGCTCTGAGCCAATTGAACTCTTTCAGCATCTGCACTGCCTTCGGTCCATGTTCATAAGGAAGGTAGAAAAGTTCTGCCAGGAGGGTCAGGTCGTCCAGCGTGAGTGACTCAGCTTCAAACAAAGGTTTCTCATTGGGTCCTGGAACAAACACTTCCTTATTGAGCTGGTCATCTGTCTGCATGGGTGCAACATCACTGGCCAAGTCTTCCTGAATGGCCATCTCTGGAGACTTTGACTCTGTTAAGCTCTCCTTATCTGTGTCCATGGGTTTGAGGTCCTCTGCCATTGTGGCTTTAACAATTTTTCTGAGAATCTGGTTGACGTTCTTGACGTCCTCCACTTCATCTTGTTTCTCCAGGACCATCTCCATGGGCTCCTCGTCTGAGTCTTTCTTCTCAACCTCCACCTCTTCCTCATCTTCCTCTTTGTGCAGAGTGTGTGGCTCCTCGTTGAGAGGAGCAGTAGGACTCATAATAGGTTGCTGGAACACTGTTGTAACTGTAGTGGAGGAGCCCAGAGTGGGGGTGGTCAGTGATGAAACATCAACAGAGGAGCTGTTAACTCCACTGTGAGCTACCTGACGACCTGCCAAAACAGGAACAGTGAGCAAAACACAGACAGGGTCCCTACAATGAAATACATGTAATCCGTTTTACCCCTTCCAGTCAAAAAGAATAGATGCATATTAATTAAGAGCGACAAAATACCAAAAACTATGATACCATTTTGACTGGGAAGGGCTATATGACAACCACAGTACTTACTGTTGTATTGATGAGGCACCCCAAAATCATTGAGCCACTCAGAAAGGGCCAGCTTAAGGGCAATCTGTGGACTATAGAGGATGTCTGTCTCCAGCTCTTCGTCACTGCCCTCGTTCTCTAACTTAATCTGAATGGACACTGTACTGTCTTCACTGTCCGCTGAGAAAAAAAAAAGATGACAAAAAGACATTTGATTTCAAATGATCAATCAAATGCAATTTGCAAATAAGATCCCACAAATTAGGCAAACATCATCCAACTATATATCTAAACGTTTTTAAAATTATCTGCTGTATACCGAGTATAATTATATTATGGGTATATTTCATGAAGCCAGACAGGAATAACAGGAATAATAAAAGAGAAAGGTAAAATTCAATACAATCAATTAAAACAAATTCAAGAATAAAAAGACAAAAGTAACAAAACTAAAATTAAAAGCTAAATTATTAAAACCACAAATAGTTAGGTTAGCAAATGGTTTCACAGTACTCTTCATTCAGAAGATACATTTAGAAAACGGGTATTTAGAGGAATACTTACTCATGACAACGTCCTTTCGCACCCCATTCATGTTTGACTTATACCATGTGGCTAATGTGTGAATGGCCACAAAGTTTGACTCAAATTCACAATTTGGGTTGGTGAGGACTCCTTTCAGTCGAGGAATGAGTTCAGTAGACCTGCCTTTATATGGGCCCAGAAACAACCGTTTCTGATCATAGTCATTGGCATGAATATTATCCCAGATGACTGGAGGTCTCCTCAGGATCTTTGTCACTTCCTCAATGGACTCTACTGTTATGTCTTTAGAGACCACCTTAGGACCTTTAATTAAAAATAATTGGTAATAATTCAATTGGTAATAATTAAAATAAAATAACAAAACAAAAAAAACAACAAGTGATTAGCAGCTAATATATATTCAGTCAACTACATTTAGGCACAGCTACACATTAGATTTTTACCTGTCCACAAAATATCAATGCCAGGCAGCAGCTTCTCTCCAACTGTGCGCAGGTAAGGTGACTGGGCCACGTTTGGATAGCAAAAGGTTCCACAGTACTCTGATAAGCACAGGGTTAAAAAGTTGAACTAACAGACCACAAACAACAGTTGAGCTTCATTTACAGAGATATATGAAGACTATAAAAACATACCTGTGGGGCAAAACAGAAAGGTTTCAGGTTCTCCCAAATACTGGAAAATCTCATTGGTAATAGATACTTGTGCATGTGCAAATGAGCTGAAAACTTCTTTGTCAGCTGGACACATGTTGTGATCAATGTCATCAAAAAGTAAAGCAAAGGATTTGCACCCGAAATGAGAAACCTGCAATGACAATAGGATTAATCAGTACAATGTAAAGCCATTATATACTGTGAAAACAATGTATAGAATTCTGAAGTAAAATGCATTCTTACTTGGTCCAGCTTCCTTTTCAGTGTAGAGACCTCCTTCTGATTCGAAAACGTTATATCCAGACCGGGGGAGATTGCATAGATGAACTCAATTCCATGCTCTTTTGCAGCACTTATCAGAGTCATGAGTTGTTCTTTAAAGACACAAAAATATATATTTATATATATATACTTTTAATATATAACACACACACACAATATTGTGTATATATGACACAGGTGAAGTTCATCTTTAAACAAGTCTTTCCAAATTACTCACAAGCTCATAAAAAGGAAAAACAGATTTTCGTTTCAGTCTAGGACCAAATCAAGGGGTTGTAAATGGATGTTTAAAATTGCATCTGGGCATTTTTTTTTAGCCTGATCAAAGTCAAATACCTTCAGTATAGACATCAAAGAATAACTTAAAATGCTAAATAAACACATTCTGTAGCACTTTTACAGAGGCACTTCTGATTTGCATCACACTTTGACAACAGGCTTTTACCTGCTTCTTCAACTGAGTACATCTCTCTCCAAAACATTCTGTGTTTGTAGTCATCTTTAGGTGCATATAGGTATGTGTTCAATCCCCATTTTTGCTGTCTGGAGGAAAAAAATAAACAATTTTTTTTTTTAATTAATGTTTTGAAAGTGTGCAGAAATTTATTTATTTACATGATTGTCAACATCACACAACTGCAATGCATCATCATGCCACATCATTTTATGGTAAGGAATGTAATACCTTCTAAATAGCTCTTTTCTTTGTTCCATTGTCCATGGTCGACCATAAAAGCCTGAGACAAACAAAAGACAACAAACCATCAGTTTTGCTCAGAGCGCACATTCTAAAAAGGGGCCATACTGTAACTTCACATAGAGGATTTTTTTCACAATTCACCAAACAGCAAGGCATGACAAAACCAAACCAAGTGGGAGGAGCAATAAAAGATTATAAGGTAGAGTTCAGTATTGGGTTTAAAATGGAACTCCAATGTAAAAACATTAAATGATCTCAGACATAAACCAAGTCATTTAGAAGTTGGATGTCAAATACTCTGTTGTAGAGAAACTTGCCCTGTCTGAATTGTTTACAGTGGTGATGATGGGAAACAGAAACCTGTAATAAACTAAAAGCTTCCTTTCTAGGAAGTTATTACACAAAATGGTTATATACATGCGTGTATATAACGTGCGTCACATTATTTTGTGAACATGTTTTGTCAATTTCCTTTTGTCCTTTCGTGAAGAGGTGCATGCAGGGCGTTATGAGACAAAGTAGTCCCAAACGATAGTACAATTTTCAAATTTTCCCATCATTTACATTTACATTCAAAAGACACACGTAGGGGCACGTGGTGTTGTATCACTAAATCATAAAAAGACAAAATCTGTACTGCAGACATCGTGACTGCCTGGTTCCTACCAACACCACTGTAAAAGCTGCCGAGTCTGTTTCTCTACTAATGAACCGTTTCTCCTCATATCACTCTGAATTAAAAGTATGGTGTGTACGTACACAGCATGCAACCTTTACATAATCAACTTTAACTTACCCTCCACAACCCCGCTGACGAATTTTCTCCGGCCTGTTCTCTCAACCACAATATTGTGCTCGTCCACGGAGCCCTGCACCTCGACACCGGTCTCCGTTCCTCCCGGGCTTGGGTCACTCTCTGTTTGAGAGCCTTCGACAATTTTGTCTTTTTGAACCATTATCAGGAGATTTAGGCGACACCTAAACCAACGTTTCTGTCTCTAGTTTAGCTAGCTAGGAGGCCTTAAATTTTTTTCTTCGCTTAAAGTATCCGACTTATTCAGCTAGCTAGGTCAGTAGGCCAACTCGTCGAACAGCAGGAAATAGGTTTCAACCAAGAGTAGCTAGCTAGCTTACGATGGCTAGCTAAATCTCCTTTAAAAACAAGCTGTTTCAGTAAAGCGACCTAGAAATACTCTTGTTACTCTGTCGGAAACAGTGTGCCTGTCTGGCATCAACCACCAGAATACGCGAGTAGTTTGATCTGCCTTCAATCCTGTCAAAGCCGCTAACGTTTGCTAGCCGAGCAAATTAGCATGAATGTTTTTTCTCTAGCTGACGCGTTTGTTGTTGTGCCGCTGGAAGCAAGACATTTCACGTCAAACGCCGCTGTACGAATAACTTAAGTTCGTGTGCAGAATGTCAAGCGTTGCAAACAAAAAACGGTCGCAACCTGCAACATTTAACGTCGCCTTCATCAACATCTAGTGTCCTAATTTTTCTCTTCCTGTTTACACTCACTGCGCAGACTCACAAAACCAGTTTGAACCGGTCAGAGCCAGTTAAAGCGTCAAAAACCGACTCTTAGGCAAAGACTTGGCGAAGAGGCAAGATAGCACACTGCTGGTTCATTTTAAAGAAACAGAGAAAACTGCGGATAATTCGTTGTTTTCGTTCAGCATAGGCAAAAAAAACCACACACACACGTGTAAAACACGAACACCATTTTTAAAAGTGAACTGTGGTTGGTTCATTTTGCGAATTATGTTGGAGAGTCTCTCAAATCAGATAGGGAATGAGTTACACATCTCGTGGGTGAAATATCTTTGCGCTCGTACGCGCATGCTTAAAAGGCTCTACGGGGGAGTTTAGATGAAAACACTATCGAAACTATAAGGGCGGCGTGACAGGAGTTGAATTTATTAACGTTCAGACATGTTGTTGGTGGTGTTTTTTATTCGTGGCGTTTCTGGAAGTTAAACCGAAATCTTACCGAAATAAATACGACATGTTGAATCCGCCCTGTTTGCGGCGTAATAGGGAGGTGCTTGGCTTTAGCGCCGCTGTTCGTGAAGTGAGTGTCCGACTCCACACGTCTTTCAGTAACAGTGTTTTAAAACATGCCCAGTTCTCGTTGGAGCTCTGCCTAAACTCTAGGCGGTCAGGGATATGGGAAATATCTGAACTTAAATAATGTGAACATGGTAAAGGTCCATGTGTGCTTCTGGGAAAGTAGTGTCAATATTTTCTAGGGTTATGTCGATGTGATACTCAGCATTGGTGTATATATATATATATATATATATATATATATATATATATATATATATATATATATATATATATATGCAAAGCGTGGGAAGAGGATTCCAGTTGCGTCACCATAACCAGCCAAATATTCTTTAGCTTTTTGAAATAATATCCAGCACACTGAATATATAAACTTTGATTAGTTATGCACGTTGGACTATTTAATCTAAGCATGTGACAGTGGTAATGACACATCTACAGTCCAGGATTGAGAGAACGAAAAATCTGTTTGATTTAAATGTTCTTTAAAAATCCAGTAAAAAATGCAAATCATTTTGTATGATGTCACCATCCACATGTCAGCATCATTTGGTCAAAGGCCGACAGTTAAGCGACGGATACATTCTGTAGTTTAGAGTGATAAGAAATGTTTATGACTGGTACTGGCTGATGATTAACAAAACTTTGCTGACCTTTCAATGAACAATATTATTATAGATTTTCATATAGATTATTTGTATGCTTTTAGGTCATGAAGTGTATACTGATGCAATATTACGCACTACAATAGTTATATACTCACTGAGCACTTTGATTGTTGTTGGCTGGACATTGGGTGGACTATTCTTATTCCAGCAGTGACACTGAAGTGCTTATAAATTCTCAACACACCCTAACACACCACCATGACCGCAACACACTAACATTGCTGGAGTTCTGAAAACATCTCAAGGCTGATGTGGTGCTGAGAATGATCCACCACTCAAGCAACATGTGAGGTGGTCCTGCATGGTCCCTGACTGTTGAACAATGGAGTCAAATAAAGTATACAGAGAAATAGAAGGAATAGTTTGAAATAGTAAATCTAAGTGAAACTGATAAGATGGATTATAAGTGTCAATAAATAGAAGCTTTTCCTAATACGGTGCTTAGTGAATGTGTCTCATCATGGGCAGTTTCATGTTATCAAACTAACACCCATGATGAACATGGCTTTTTTCTGCAGTCTCTTAATTTGAAAGTCAATATCAACTTTACAGCCACTGGATGCTCTTTCGGATTTGGAATCTAAACCAATACCTTTTCTTGTGCATGTAAAAAGCTGAATTCCTTGTCATTTCTACAGTCCATCTTTCATAAAAACGATTCATGATTTCACAAAAAAATTAAAAATTTTACAACTGTTCCAGCTCCAAGTGCTTTTTGAATGCAGAACAACACAGATCAGTCAGAGTAGGTACATAGACCAGTCTCAGGCACCTTAACCTGCTGGTACTCTGAAACAGAACAGAGCTGTAGGTGAATAATCATGTAGGACAGTTATAGCAATTTGACACAAAAAGAACAAAAACAAAACCCAAACATATTAAACTAATATAATCCCTTATTATACTAAGGGAGATTAATTTCAGAAAACGAGAGATTTAGGTCCTTTATAACAATTAGTATGAATATAATCTAGCATGGATCATTTCAAAGAGAGAGAGGAGGAGAGGAAAAAAAAAAAATGTTAATATCAAAGTCGCTACGGCTATACTAAGGCTGGGACTGTGCGAGCCCCCAGCATGTCTTTGTGGTATTTAGTTGAAAAAACCCAAACCTCTCGATTAGAATAAGCATGAACTGTGAAGTACTGAATGTACACCAGACCAGAAGGGCATCTAAATGCAGTAGCACAAATGAAAACAGACATTTCTTTTAAGGGCTTTATTTGGGTTGAAATACATTTTTCAGCAATGTAAATCCATCCATCAGCACAGAGAGCTTGTTCAACTTCATCTCCAAGTTGATAAAATGCATCTTACATTCTCCTTTTCAGATCAAGCATTTAAATAAATCTTTCCTTTAAAAAAATTCATATTTTTCATTACATAATTTCATCGTATTCTATTTTTTTCTTCTTTTACTTTTTCATACAAATCTTCACTTCAATAGAAGGTGTAAACTTGCAGAAACAAAACCACAAACAAGGGGGGGAAAAAGAAAAACAACCAAAGGTGACATTAACTGAATGGCAGCAATGGAAGGTGTGTGCGTTAGCCTGGTGCACTGAGGTAATTGATGATCTCTCCTCCGGTGTCCTCCTTCCTCAGTGTTACCTTTTCAAGTTCCTCTGAGCCTGCTTAAGTAAAGTGTCAAAGTCTAGTGCATCAAACTTACGCTTTGCAGGAGCCGGATCATAATCCTGATTTGAATCTAGAAGAGAACAGACGAGACTGATTAAGTTTTTTTTTGAGGAATGAACAGACGAGTACAAAGGTTAAAAAAAATATATTTGTTTGACGTTGAAAGTTTTTTTCAATTCCCATGAGCCTCTTATGACCTAGCTGAACACAGTTACAGTGTCCAAATCTGCAAGATCCTAGTGCTTATTTGCTTTCGTTAAAAGTCAGATATTTTGGACCGTGTCGTGTTTTTTTCCTCTCATGGAAACCAAAATTTGATTTGCTGCCAAGAAGTTTAATGTAAATTAGCTGTATTTAGGAATATATAGTAGCAGTACAATCCAAATTAAATAATTCTGGAACACTGCACCTTGTGTTTTCCCAAGTTTGTTCCAACTCACCTAGATCAGCATAACTGGTCTTGCAAAACTGTCTCCTGCCTCCAAAGCACAGGTCGAACGGAAGCTCATTCTGCTGTCGTAGCTTGCTTCCATTCTCTATCGCCATGAACGCATCCTTGGTACTGTAATATGTGACGAAGCCATAGTTGTCTCTGCAAAACAGAGTTTATTTATTACAGCTGAGCAGGGGCATAGCAGCAAATTCTGGGCCCTGTACACTCTCAATGTCAGTGGGCCCCTATCCATGCCAGTACACGAGGAACGTGAGCGCAAAAAAAAAAAAATTGGGCCCCTCTCCCTACTCGGGCCCTGGGTAGTCAGGTCCACTTTTCCCCCCCACTACCACGCCCATGCAGCTGAGTGCTGGCAGGCCAAACCAGTTGCATTTTTTAAAACAAACTGGAAACCAACAAACAGTTAACGTCCTTACCCTTGCTCTCTAAAGTGCACCGTGCAGTCCTCTATCTCTCCGAAGTATGAGAAGCGCTCCCTCAGTTCTTTACGGGTCATACTACCATGAATGCGTCCAACATAAACCACTCTTCGCTCCTCCTGAAATATTATAATATAATATTATTATTATATTTAGCTCCAGTTGAAAGGAACCTACTACATTTACAATCCAGCATATATACTCACAATAGCTTTCTCCTTGCGCCGCCTTGTTTCCTCACTATCCCTTGAATCGCGGTAGTTGGCTCTCTGGTTAGGGCTGCCAGGGAAAAGATGACAGGTCAGTAAATCTGTATTCTGGTATTATTACAGGTCCTTTTCAAAACTGTTCTTAAAATCAAAAGGTCAAACAGCAGTACATTAATAAAAATCATGTGGGGGTTATTGGGTTGCACCTGTCATTTGTATGACATGGATTCTATGCAAGCATATTAGTACAAATGAACTGAAACATTAAGCACGAGTTTGCACCTATACCCGCTTTCGATTGCATGCAGTAACAACTTACAAATGATGAACGTTATAAAAAACAATTCTTACCTGAGACGAGTGTTCCAGTGTCGCTGTCTATTGGCAGGTGAACGGGATCGAGACCGGGATCTGGATTGGCTGCGGCTCCAAGACCCAGAGCATGAGCTGGAATAAGAGTATCTACGTCGGCGTGGAGGAGAAACCGACCGGGAACAGGAACGGGAGTGTGAACGGGAGCGCGAACGGTACCTTGGAGGTGACCTGGAACTGCTGACATAGTGGCGAGACCTATACCTGGTGGAACAGGGAAACAAACCGTGTTTAAACAATTTTGCATGCAAGGATACAGCTAAATTGATACGACCATTCAAATCCTCATTCGCAACCGTTACTGAACTCACCTTTTCCTGGATGGTGAATGTGAGCGTGAGCGTGACCTGGAGGATTCAGAGCTGCTAGACCTAGATCCAGAGCTGCTACATATTCGAGTTCTGTATGTTCTCTCGGAGCGGCCTCTCTTGTGGTTGTATGGGCTGGGAGATCTCTCCGAGTATCCTTGGAATCTCTGGTGTCTACGGCTATCCTCATCTTGCAAAGAGCACTCAGAATCCATCCTATCGGGAGAAGCATCTGGAGTAACCATGACCGTGCTGGTCACGGCCCCCTTTTCAGGCTGACTCTCACATACAGGAGGCTGACTGGGTTTGAGATTTTTCTGGATGCTTCCTGCAGCAACAGGGGCTGAAACGAGCTTCGAGTCAAATTGCTGGGGTGCCTTGTTTTTAGAGGGCAGCTCGATAGACTTGATCATGATGCTTGGTTGTTGTTTGATGTTCCAGCGATTGCCAGGCTCTTTCTGGTAGGCCTCTTTGGGAACAACGCAGTAATCATGGTCTAGAGAAAACGGCTGGGTTGGCCCAAGAACAACAGATGCCTGAGGCTTACTGGGCAGCTTGCCTGAGGTAAGGGGCCGGGGCTCTATTTGAATGGCCTTGGATGGCGTTGGTTTGGGCACTTCAGACTTCTTTGGTTTTCCTAATAATGCAACTGGTGCCAAGGGCTTCCACATTTGATGGGGAGGTGTGGCAGGTGGTGTAAGGCCTACACAAGAAAGGTGTTGGCAGGTGGTCACTAAGGGCAAAAANTATATTTTTTAAATAATAATTTGTTTTTGTGTGCGAGTTGTTTGAGAAAACGTATAGCAACGGATAAAGAAATGAGGCTATTTGAGGTTTTCTATGGTATATGCCACATAGGTTTTCTCTAACTGTCATAGGTTCATTATGAGGTGAATTATGCAGAAAAGGTTATGTCCAAAAGCATTAATACATCTCTACTGAACTAAGAAATGAATATACCTAAAAGGCCAATCAAAATAAATGAGATAAACAAAGTTTATTTCTTATAGGGCAGAACAACTAACAGCTACGTAATTACCTGCAGTGCTAGCAAGGTCAGGACTGGAAGCTTTCTTGAGGCCCTTGCTCTCTGCATTCTGCTCCACACTGCAAAGCGAGGTACAAAAATACATCACACACAAAAACACTGACAGTAAAAATCATTTCTTAGAAAGTACAGGCCATTACAGAGGCTGGACTGAATTCCTCGTCGAACATCATCCAGCTCTATAGGCCGAGGCAGCCATTTCTTTTGGCTAGTCTGTTCTCGGCAGGTCCTGGCAAAAGCCAAACACGACCACACACACGCAGTGTGGGTTTGGCGTGAGAGCAGCGCTAAGGCTGTAGGGTAACTCCTGTACACCATCCTGAACTGATCATGCTCACCTGGAGTTTCCTACAGCGGCTGCTCTACCACAGACCTCCGGTAGACTCTGCTCCTCTTTGGCTGGAAAGAAAATGGAAGGTGGTAAATGCTCAGAACCAGAGGACGACGATAACCAAGCTTTCACTGTGCACCCTCCTCTCGATGTGGACAGTGAATTGAACCTGCAAATTAAGGCTGAATGACGATTCTTAATGGCTGAATTACTAGCATTGCTGTGCAAGACATCCTGAAAGAGAATTCCATTCATTTTTCAAATGTCTGGATAATTTAGTTTTTGAGTTGTTGATCAAGTGTGGGAAGACCAACATCACAAACGTAGGAACAATACATTGATCATTTTGTGGTAACTGGCAGAAGGTTGGTCTTCTTTGGGTACTATATTGGCCCTGCATGTACCTCTCCACCAGAAGCGGTTTTTAAAAACACATGTTTAACATTTCAGGCCAAATTTCTTTTTCTTGAAACTACTGCTATAACTTTTGGTAAGTGTCTCTAGAAAGGGGTGTTTCTCAGCTACAGTCTAAGGAACCCAGTTTTTACACACCTGTTTAAGCTCACCAGCTACTCATGAAGACGTTTGTTAGCAGAATCAAGAACTACTTTAAACTGTGCAGGGCTTTCCAATAAGGAGTTGATCACTCCTAAACAAGACAAGGATTGGTAGTCCACCCTCTCATAAACCTGTGTAGCCGAGTACTGGCAAACTATATGCCAGTAAGCAAGTACACGTACACTCTCATGGGCTGGCACATCCGCCCAGACAAAGCCTGCAAACTCGTGAGTTAAAATGGATTTGCAAACAGGGCAAAATTCCAGCAGCTCAGCAAGCATGGGGGACATAGCAGCTGTTCCAGCCACAGAGGAGTGTTTTTTTTTTTTTTTTTTTTTTTTTAAAGGGGCACAACCCCCTCTAACACCCAGACCTCATCTTGTCTAAAGGAACAGAAAGATCTTCAATGAGCAGGCAGGAGCAGCTTCTTATGATAAGACTGTAGATTTTCCACAGCGGCCCTCGCAAAAAGAGATATCTGTATTTGTCACTGTGCCAACCATGACATCTGCATATACAGCTGGAATAGATTCTAAAAGAGGTCATCTTGAAATGTACAAGACTACAATGAACACAACAACTGGAAATACATATTCTCAATTTTTCTTCCATAGCATTTACTCAAAACCGTACCATGGCACTAAGAAGCAGAGCGGTATTCACGTTTCAAATGAACTAAATTTTGATATTTAACTTAGTTAACCTAATTTTCTGGATATAAAAGGTCAGAGAGTAAACACTTACGCTGAGTCTCTTCAAACTGTTCCAGGAGACTGGTTAGGTCAGCAGCTTCAATACCTGAAAATAAGGAGGGGCACCCACAAATAAGTACCCTGGCAACATTACATCAACAAGAAAAATGCAACTACTACTACCATCCGGTGCATTCAGGACCCATACTCACCAATTTCACTAGTGAAAGACTCAATCAGCTCTGCAGTGGGGCTCTTTGCTTTAGGAACTGAAGCAGAAGCCATCCTCATCTGCTCTGCCAGCTTCACAATTCTGGCCTGAATCGGAACGGATGCAAAAGGCTGAGCAGCTATGGGTGCAACATGACGTTGGGAGCCTACAGCGGGCCTGGTAGTATTGATTGGCAAGGGAGGCTTTGCAAGTTCAGACACAGAAGCTCCCACAGCCTGTTCAGGCTTTCCCTTTAGAGGCACAGCAGCATTAGGTTCATTAGGAATAGCATTAGAGGTCTGAACGTTTGTAGTGGTTCTACTTGTGATTCCAGTCATGGCCTGAGGCTTGGAGATATCCTGGGCCATAGATGGAAGGCCTGATGGGATCACTTGATCAGAAGTGGATGGGGCATCCTGTAAACGTTTTGCCTGCCCAGCTTCATTGAGGCTTTGAGGAGCACCATTTGTAGCAGCAAACGGTAGCGATACAGGCATTTCAAGTGATGTTTGCTTAGCAGCTGGAGAAACCTTATTGGGAATAGTGTTCTGTGGGACATTGGTGGGCAGGGGGAGATTTGGAGGGTTAGGCTGTGCTGTGGGGCTTGTGGAAGAGGCTGAAGGTTTAGAGGGAGGTGGAGGAGCGGATTTAGGAGGCTCTGGTTTTCTAGAAGTGGCCAAAATTGATGCTGGAGGAATTAGTAAAGCCTCAGGAGTTGGGGGTGCTGCAGGACCTCTCGGCTGCCATGCTGGCATGATTTCAGCAGCAGGTTCTTTCTTCGCAGGAGTTGGGGGAGTACGGCGCGGATCTCTGGGGTTGGGATCAGGCAGGCACGGGATTGGAGGAAGCTCCCTGGGTGGCTCTGGGAGTGAGGGCCATTTAGTACTGTTATCCCCCGTCTTCTCTGCAGACGATGGTTTCTTGTGTTGACGAAGGAGACGGTACTGCTGTAAACTGAGTGATTTGGGTTTCGGTTCACTTGCCGGGCTGACCACAGGCTCCTCCTTGGAGGAGTCATGTTCTGCACATTTTTCATGAGGTAATGCAGCTGGCATTTGTTTGTCCTCAGGGACAGGCAACGATTTTGATTCTGTGACTTCAGTATAAACTTCTTTGGGTGGAGCCTGAGCTGGGGGAGTGGTGGTTATTAAAGCCAAAGAAGGACTTTCATTTGCAGTCTCAGTCGTCTTCATCTGTGATGAATTCTCAACCTTCATCTCAGGTTTAGCTATAGAAGGTGCAAACGTCACCTTTTTCTTCTTCTTTTGCTGCTCCTGAGATTCTTTAGTGGGCTCTTCTACTGCCCTTTTAGAGGATGCACTCCTTAACACTCTTCCTTCAATGAGTTGGGCTTCTTCGTTTTTCCGTTTCTTTTTCTTCTTCGTAGGAGATTTTTTAGATGATTCTTTTGGCTGTTTAATTACCACATCCTCTACTATGCCATGCTTAGCAAGTGAAACTTCAGAGGAGAGGGCCTCCTCTGCTATGGTGACATCTGGGCTAAGACTATTCTCAGGGACTCTCTGTTCTCCATCTGCAGGATCTTCTCTGGACAGGGAGAGGGAAACGTTCAGGTCTGGGATGGCAAGAATAGGTTCACCGTGTTCCCCTTTATCCACTACCTCTAGCACAATTCCGCCTTCAGGTAGTAGTTGCTCCTCTCCCTCCACACACAGTGTCATGGAATATGGGTGCACATGCTTGACCAGGTCACTGAGGGTCACAGCCATGCTTTCTCCATCCTGCTCCAAAAATATGGGAAGCCCCCAGTCCAGTTCATCCATCGAGGATACATTCAAATTTTGCACAAGCATGGAAGAACTCTCATCATCACCTTCATCACATCTCTGCAGGGACCCAGTAAAAGGAAGTGTCTGTGCACACAAAGTTTCAAACGTTACATATTGGAAAGCAAGTTACCGCTCGGCACGTTACAGTATTGCAGTGTGGTACAACAGAAACATCAAAAAGCAGTACAATATATAAGCTATAAGCATAAACAGGAAAAAGAGGCTATCCTGACTTCATACCTTTCCAGGAAATTGTCTTGAACTCAAGATATATTCTTTCTCTGGAGGAGAGCGCGAGAGGCCCATACACTTCCTCAGCTACAAGAAACAAATAACATCAGCACACAATCACAAATGCAGACAATGATGAGGAGTACAAAAATGTTTAGACCATAATCCGGCTTATGCCTTAAACAAATCGTCTGTCAGAGGCCAGGCTTATAGCTCACAATTTCTCCAAAAGAATACAAGCCAAGCTACATACTCACCGATGCATGCTCATGGCCCTTCTGCCCTTGTAAAAGTTCTGCATCCGGTAGAGTATCGAAAGGAGAAAGGTTTTCGTCATCTACATTGTCAAGTATTTCAGTGAGGGCTGTGAGCAATGTGGCCTCGCTTTCCTCATCAACACCAATTTTGACCTTCCAAAGAGAACAGAATAACCGGGCAAAGGTATTAGGCCTAACTCCACGGTTCTATAAATTATTGATTAACATACAAGTCAAACCAAACAGAAGGTAAGCCATTTCCCCCAATGAATAAAATGCGCCACTGTTTGCTTATCAGCTCCCCATAAAAGTACTAAAACATTCACCTCTCCAGAGGGGGAGTGCTCAAAAATGGACAGAATAGATGGATCCAAGCAGCTCTGCAGGGCTTCTAGCGTGTCTCCAGTGTCCAGGCCATGGTGCTGCAGGCTGCATAACCCATCCTGCAGTATTTCTGCCTGTTGGAGCAAGAGGAACAAGTTAAGTCTAGCCCAACAAGTCCTGCCTTACAGGGCATTTTTCATATGGAGAAGGCTCACTTCAACCAAAACTGGAAACTGACAGTTGGGAATGGGGGTGCGGGATTCATGGAGTGACACCTAATGATACACAGGCTTATAATATTACCGAGCAGAACATAACTTCACCTTTATGTAATAAAATATTGACACTTGCCGTATGTGTATTAATTTTTTTTTTTGCCCACATGATGTCACAATATGCTGCATCAACCCTCCACGCCTATACGTGTGTGCCTGCACAAGTCTGTTGTTGGAACAAAGCACGGTTTCTCCACTTTTGTTTTTTTTTTGTTAATAACTTAAAATGCATGTTTTATCATGTGTACTGCAAATTTCATGATGAATGGACCAAAATGACCCAAAACGACTTGGCTGATCTGGTTAAACTGACATACATTAAAGAGAAAGCATGCCTCCCCCAAATCCTCCTTCATTCTCTTCACGAGAGAAGTTTATTTATTTCAGCCAGCCATTATAATATCACCCACAGGCAGGATTTATGTATTTATGTCTTTACGCTTCTCCAGGTGTGCAAAACTGAACACGTTACTTCTAACAAAAGGAACCAGTGAGATCAGAAGCTCACAACACCCGCACACGTCACCCCCTCCTGGAAGAGCTCAACTCGTGGGAAGCAATCACTGGTGGGGTGGAAGGAACCAACCAGCCTGTGATTACCTCACACTAAGGGAGAATTGTAACGATACATGCACTATGTATCAGGGAAACGTGTTTTCATACATATCCATGCAAGAAACTTCCTCAAAGATTCACGCTTGGGCGTCAGAGAGCGTGACAGTACCTAGTCTGCTCACTTGGTATAACCCATAACACCCCGTGCACGTGGAGGGCACGTTCTAAGGCGTGTTTACTAGATCTTTAAACTAAGAGGTATAATAGATGCACCCCAGCCCCCTATACAGCTGCATGGACATAAGATATTAGCTTATGCACTAAGAAGAACCGAGAGTAAGAGGAAAGAGAGAAACAGGCGAACGTCGCCTACATCCGCGTGCAGGACAGGCCGCGTCATCGTGGCGCACTGCATTACTGGGCAAAGTGCGGCGAGCTCACCGGCCGGCCCGGTCCACACACACGTGGTGCAGTACAACAAACGCGTCAGTGAAGTTAGCGAGGTTCCCAAAGAGTATAATACATCCACATCTCTCAATTATTTACTCCAAGCACAACACAAGGGTGTCCAGTGTTGCTACTCGGCATGGAAAAAACATGCTGTCAACAAAAATAGACTGTGCTACAAAGCCAGCAGAGCACACTGACCCAGTTAGGAACCACGTGTTGTGACTTGTGGGGGTAAGAAAACGGGGTAACAGTTACACCTTACAGGAATAAACAAACCAGGCATTCTGATTTCACAATATCAGAGCGAGTTAGGAAGAAAAACAAACTTTAACTAAAGCAGGTGAAGACAATTCACCCCCAACATGATCATAGCTGCAGCACTACATCAACAAGACATTAGCTGATAGGTTCTTTAAAAAACGAATAATACTTATGTACACTGTCTAGTCTCTAGTTTCTAACTGGAGACTTCAGGATTATAAGCATAGGTTAGCATTACAAGCAATAATGCACAGCGACGTGCTTCACTCCAGCCCACGTGGGTGTGGAAGGGGAAAAAGATCAAGCTATACGAACAGTAGTCGAAAAGGATGGACATAGAGTAATAGGATAGAAGTATCAGCTTCAGTAGTTGGGTTGATGAGCTATTAGTGTAAAAGTACAAAAGAAATTGAATAATGCATTTATCCAGCAGGCCTGTCCTCTCAGGCTTGGCACGTTTATGCTAGGCACGCCACTCAGGCAGCACAGCTCCACTCCAGATCACTATCTGTAAGTCAGTGTGATGAACAGCTTCTACAGTAAACCAACAAGGAAACCAGCGCTGCACAACACCATCAAACCAAACAGGTCAAAACTCTGATAACTTGGCTACAAGCACTAGAATACAAGTTATTATGAACTATGAAGCATGCCATCATCTCTACAGGCTGGGACCCTAGCTGGCTGGCTAGCTAACTAGTTAGCTTTGATGCTACTGCACGCCTGGCAAGCGTCTGGAGCAGATCGGTTTTAAAATCTCGCCACACAAAACGCTAAACATAAACACACCTGACATACCGCTCTGCAAATTATTATCTGATCAACTAAACGGCGTTTGGGAAGGACGACAGCTAGAATCATCTCGCCCATCGCAACCCACGTGTCACTTTCCCTGCACGTCCACCTATTTATCCCGGTTTGGGAAGGAATCGAAAAGTGACAGCGGCTCTAAGTTTCGGGCAGAATTAATCAAGAAGTAATCTTAGTCGTTCTTACCTCGTCTAGACTCGCTGTTGAGAAATACTCCATGTTACAGGCACTTAATATCTCCTCGCCTGTTCCCCAGCGAGCCGCCATCTTACAACTGCACTCTCTCTGAAAATGTGAATCAGACCGCGTTGACTCACAGCCGGCTCGGAGACACGTGGTATTTGCATTCCCGGCAAAACGGCACGCATGGGCTTTAGCCCCGCCCCAAGAGCGCGGCGACGTCACGAACTTCCAGTTTGAATGTTAAAAGATGCGGCGGCGGCCATAGGCAACGGATACAGCAGAAGTCCAGGAGCAGCATGGATTCAGGATGGTACGAGTCTAATTTCCAAAGGACTAAAACATTCATTTTTATTATTTTATTAATATAGTATAGATTTTGTGTCTATTCCAGTAATAAAAGGTTTTTTTTTGCGTTTAAAAGGGAAACTCCACCAATTTTCCAAAATCTCAAAATAATTCAGTATCTGAGATACTGTAATTTATACAGTTTTGACCTGAAGTGGTTCATGGCAGAGAAACATACAGACTTTTATATTTACATTACACTATATATCATTTACATTATATCTACGACACATTGTATACGACTGTAACCTCCATGTAACTTTCATGTGTGTGTGTATATATATATATATATATATTACATTAATAATGAATCGGTATGAATTTATACGTATAAATTTTCTTTTGGAACATTAAAATACACTTTACACAAAACTTTATATCAAAACTATTATAAAACAACATGTCAGACACCAGACAGTGTATATCATATTATTTAATGAAATAGTAACTTTTTGTGGCATTAAGCCATCAGGTTTCTGTTACCTCCTCTTCTATAGAATCACCAAGCTTCTCTAGAATCATTTAATTCTGCAATTATCCTCTTTAAGCAGCCTCTTTTCAGACACTTTATAACATAAAAATATTCCATAAATTAATAGCAAAACTAGCACATGCTATGTTTTGATGTCCTGCATGGCCAAGTTGGGTGACTAGCTAACCTAGGACCAGACTAACACTACACTGGCTTAAACCACCATTGGGTGCTTATTGATCTGGGCTCTTTTTTGTTTTGTTTTGTTTTTTAGGAGGGGAATAAACATGAAATACCTACATACCTTCATGGTGTTGTGGGAACTTTGGTTTATTTACTGTTTTTACCAGTTAATACTGGCTTGTTCATATTATAATACATGTATTAGATTTAACCCAACTAATTATACTACCTGGAAGTCTTGTTTTTTTACTTTTATTAAGCATGGCCAACCCACCTAGTGGTCATAATTTAATGGTTAATATGTACACAACAGCATTCAGAATTCTCTGTAGTAGAGAAACATGCTGAGCCAGAATTGTGCATAGTGTTGAGTATGGTAACGTCCAAAGAGTTTATTGCTACTAAAAGCTCACTCACAGTTACATTGTGAGTGACATTGTTATTAGATATTGTTTTGGCCTAAAAGGTGTTTTCCTTTTTATTCCATTCTTGTGGCGTTGCAGGGTGATGTAAGGCACAACTAGCACGAAAAGATAACATATTTGTTTTCAGATTTTCCACAATTTCAACATAATAAACATTACATGTAAAACCTCAGAAGAGATGTGTAGGTTTTGGATAGTAAATAAAATATCTATGTCTGTATTGTATTCATTATGAACCATGATAATCACCATTGTAGTTCTGAGTTGATAATTCTTTGTGCAGTGTACTATTTCAGATCAAAACACTCCAAATGACTCATTTGCATTTCTCTGTGCATGCTCTGTTGCAAGTCATATCCCTGTGTTTGTGGTCTGTACCTGCTCCATCACACTGTAATTTACTCCTATATGAACAAAAGGTCATTTTCTGGATACGCATCTTTATTTTAATGACCAATGAAAGCTGTGTTAATTAGCATACTAAATTAAATGGAATTGGGGGTATGCAGCATCGAGTAGCAAATCCTAACAGTCTGTAGAAACACATGTTTTGTGTTTCCTGTAAATGGAAATTTGCCACAACAGTGAGTTTACATTTCCCAATTTCTTGAACCATATATACAAATACAAGTAACATATATGTGAGTTGATTTCTATGTGTTCGTTCAGATTGAGATATAGGTGACAGACAAACCTGAATAAATGAGTGGAGAGAAATTAGTGCAAGTACTTAGAGACAGGTGTACTGTCATTGTAGACACAGGAAGCAATGTAGGTAATATTAAAAGGTTCATTATGGGCTAACAGAGGGCAGAAGTTTCAATCACAATGACTAAAAGTCAAAGTGTTTCAGTAGGAAGAATGACTAACGTGACATCTTTAGATCTATATGGGAAAGACATTAGTAAATTGGTTGGAAGTGGCAGTATACAACACACAATCTATAACTGTGCATGGGGATGATATGCAAGAACATCAGAAGTGCCTCAGGTGACTGAGATTGTCAATAAAGGATGTGTTGTTTGCAAATACATAGAAAGAGATATTATAGCAGAGTTGCAGTGCATTACTCTCTTATTAGAAAAACAAATGTGCATACAGGATTTAAAAACCACAGACGCTGAGCGGTGGAAAAAGGTGATATGATCAGAAACATGTTCATCATAAGTGGGTGAGCGCATGTGCGACACACACCAAAGAATGGTACAGGCCTTAATATTTGGTCTCTACATTAAGGTGGTCTGGAGGTTCCATTATGCTGTGGGGGCATTTTTCTGGCATGTACTGAGAACACTTGTCCCCTTAGAAGGAAGGATCACTGCAAATCAATACATCGTGACTGATTACCTTTTTTTGTATTGAGATCTTTGAACTCTCACGAGAGTGGTCTTTTCCTGAATGACAGCACCCCCATCCGCAAAGCAAGCATGGTCTCAGATTCCAGATTAAGGAGGAGCTGGTCCAGTTTTGGTTTGTAGGCAATAGTCAGGGTATCTGATATGGGCAGCTACAGAAAGACAGAGAAGCTCCAACATTGGTATGCTTCAGCGTGCTTTAGAGGACTAAAGGCTTTTTTGTATGCAAGGGTCTAATGGCACACACAGGAAGCCCAGGCCAGGTTGAACTGCAGTAGTCTTGAGGGACTGGGCAAAACCTTTACTAGCCACTAACATTTACCAGAGAAAGAGTCAAACCCTCTGGATGCTGAAAAAGGAGAAACTGGCATGATCAAGTCAGGCTTGCAGCATGTACTCTGAACTATAATTGATCATGTAAAATTACACTAAGGGTTTTTTGCATTTCCAGACAGAAATACTAGCTCACTATTAAAGGAGACGGCAAGACTGCGGTAAGGACATCTGTCTTCAGGGATGTATAGCATCAGTTCTATGGAAAAAATTGATTCTACTAGGCCTGTAATGCAAGTCTTGCTGTTGCCTTGATATTGCCATGTCAGCATGCAGCTAATTGCTAACTGTTAGATCTAAAGGGAGCTGCTATAGATTTTCAGCCTTGCAGTGCTACGATGAATCCCCCATGCCTCCTGAGTTCTGAAGCTAACCAGTGCTTACTTGCTGGTCTTGGCATAAACCAGAACAGCAGAGCTATGATTGACTTTGTCAGGCTCATGACAGCCCAAGACCCTGACCAAAGCATGGACTGTAGCATGATGCTAATGTGGTTACAGCTCGAGCACCACACTGGTCCGGACCTGAGCTTGGATGCTAAACTTTCTGGCAAGCCTTGAACTGAGAAGTGCTGGTACCACATGAGGCCTACGTAAAGAAATCTTTTTCTGCTGTCTTGATGGATGATTCCTCATCAAATGTGAAGCACTGATCTGATGCTAATCGGGCACATTCACACTTACAAAGACTGAAATGGATCAGGTTTGATTATTTGTTTTAACAGTTGTCAGAGTACAATCCACACACCTCTGCAGCAGAGACAAAAACAAGCAAGGGCAGTCCAAAATAATTTTCATACAACATAAACATAATTCCAGTCACCCCACTTGAACGAACCTAACAGAGGGTAATCTCCAAAGGCATTCATCCAATGAGCTAATAGTATTTCCCTACACGCTTATGTAATATACTTGCTGGTTTACTTTTTACATTCAATATTGCAGTCGTCTATTTCAGAAAGATAATATTAAGATAGATTAATTTGTCATAGTTGTGGAAGTCTTATATTTGGATTAAACCAATTATGTATAATAGTTTTTTAGCAGTGGTTAAACCAGTAAACGTCAATCGTATTTGAAGCACTGTAAAAGAGTACGAACTACTGTCATTCAATAAACAAAGAGAGGCTATTTTGTTAATCGAGATTTTCATCATAACAGACAATATGGATAATAAAGTACATCATTCCAAAATGTGCTAATCATAATCTAATCCTAAAACATGTGCAAAATTGTGCCGACAGCATCTGCATCAACTTTAGCACAGACACATTAACCATCAACTAAGTCTATGACACCTAATTAGCCCTGCTTTTCCATAGACATATGCGCTCTGGTGCTGGCTGTGACATCTAGGCCTAACTGTAGCTGAGGAAGGCTGCATTTCTTGGCCGTTACATCACTGAGGGCTGATCTTCTTTGCAGCGTCCTTTGAAAATGACTGAAATACACCCCCTTCAGTTCTGAGAAATCGATGGGCTCAACTGGTGTAACCTTTAGTTACCCATAATCCATCACTCCCAGCACAAAAGCATTTAAAATGTCGGCAGAGTGGCAGGATGCCACTTATAATTAATTTGATGGTTTAAAATGTAACATTTATATGTGACAAGTTGCTGATGACGGTGTAAGTCACCATATGACAGCACATCCTGTTTAGGCTGTCTAGAATGTGCGGGAGTGAACACCTGGAACAAGCCTTTGTGTACTGGTGCTACCAAGGTCTCTCCTACCACGGCTGCAGCCTCCACTTGTCTTTTGTCTCGTAAAGCTATGGCAGCACTTCCACACTTATTTCCCTTATCTCTGCACAGAACATAAACAGTACCACTACAGTAGCCAGTTTTCACTGAAACTGCTCATGTTGGTCTCTTGAACAGAAGGCCTCCCTATAATGGCACCTTAGCAAATTACAGCCCATCCCCCCTCTGATACTGGATGTGCTTTTATTTTATGGTTTTTATTTGCGTAGACACTTTTCTGCTGGAGAGTCTCTCTTCCTCCCTCTTCAGTTCTTTATTTGTTGTATTTGCCTCAACATTCTTCTGCTATAGAGTCTCTTTAGAGTCATATGCCATACATACTTCTTAAACAGTTTGCACGTTTTACTGTTTACTGTTTGGTATCTTTGCACTGTACTACATGCACATTTATATATGATTGATTATATATTGATTTTAAGGTAAGTCAATAAGTCAGTCAATGTAGTTTTAATGTAAGTCAGTCAAAGTAAAAATCAACAAAAACTGTTTCATGTTTTTCACTGGACAGTGATGATATAATTATATTCACTGTACTGGAGAAGGAGCCTGTTTTGTTATACTGTACAACCCTGTATTGCTATAATGGCAATAAAGTTGAATTGATTAAATTAAATTAAATTAAGCTTTAAGGCTCATTGCTGCTATTTAGCTGGTTAATTTAATTAATATCTATATCAGGTTGATAATAGATAGACATCCAAAGTATTTTTTTTATCAGTCCAGACATTGTACATTTAGATTCCCATATGTTTGGGCCATATTGAGCCACATAAACATGCAGTTTGTAAGATGACACCACCTGTAACATGTACTCCAAACAACAGGGGGCAACATATCACCAGACAATGCACAGTGCCATTTTCTCCCCCTATTTTATTTGCTTAGACACCCTTCTGCTGCAAAGTGCCCTGAGTTCTCCTAGCCTCACATGTTTAATTTCCAGGGTGTACCTGCTCCTATACAGCTGATGTATTTTAACTGTGTATGTATGTATGTAATTCCTCTTAGATTTTCAAATAATGATGCTCTAAACAACAGATATGAAAGCAGTATAACATTTGGATGTAGTAAGATGACTTTTGTATTGTGCACATGCTGATGCTACATGGCACTGGGATACTGGCATTGTTTTGATTTAGTGGTCACAAGGTGGCAGTGTTGGATTTGTTTGACGCTTATCCCACAACACAGGCAGGAACTTGTGTGAAACCGCTCCCTGTTAGCTGCTAATCCTGGCAGACTTTTACAGACTTTTATAAAGGTCAGTGCGTTTTTGAGTGAAGTGACTGAATTATGCATCCCTCTCACATGCCTGTGTGTTGCAATTAGATGGGAGTCAGCTGCTAAATTGAGTAACCTTTTCCAAGCATTGTGTGAGACTGGATAAACCCAAAGATAGACTGATGCAGTAATTCCCCTAAGCCAGCTCAGTAGTTAGACATGATGATAGGTGGATGGGAGCCGGTATTCAGGACCAAAACTGAGAGCAGAGCTACTGGTGCTTTAGCTCTTGTGTTGATTTTGAAGTGGACATCTGCTGTTGATATTTGTATATAGATATATGTCTTTATACAATGAGCTATTCTTATTGCACAGTTGTGACTGTTTAGATCTTTGGTTAGTGGAAGGCTTATGCAGAGCAAAACTGTTTTGTTCATCTAGCCAGATTCAAGAAGGAAAAGCTGAACAGCAACATTGCAGCTGAATTTGGAAATTCATTGCAGCAGTTAAAAAAAAAGAAAAAATGAAAACCCCTATTATCAGTCCTAGCATAGCTACGTCATCAGTGTTAATAGTCAGAAGCATTAAATGTATTTCTACCTTGATATAAATCAAATCAAATCAAATACCTTGGTATAGACCATGTACATTTATTTTTTCATATCCATGGACCGTTTGGGCCCATCATGCAGTTCCTAGAATGATGCCTGTTAAATTCACGCTCCAAACTATATCACAAGAAAATGCACAGCCCCTCTTCCTCCCCTTTTTAATTTCTACCAGCCTAGTAGTGTTGTAAGTTCAGCATCAAACTTAATCCTTCTTCCTGTTGAGAGCATCTCTTTAGATATCATTGCGTTTACTCTTCCTTTTATCGGCAACCTGCCCCTTAAATGATTTAACAGCAGCACCTTCAACATGATTGGCAAAAGGTTAGAATATCTACATGCTAACTTCAGTAGATATCTTAAATCCTTGAATTTCCCTCTGGGATCAATCCTTGAATTTCCCTCT
This sequence comes from Prochilodus magdalenae, assembly GCA_024036415.1. Lineage (NCBI taxonomy): Eukaryota > Metazoa > Chordata > Actinopteri > Characiformes > Prochilodontidae > Prochilodus > Prochilodus magdalenae. The sequence goes on from JAMWET010003177.1 coordinate 724,078, forward strand.
GGGATCAATAAAGTATCTATCTATCTATCTATCTATCTATCTATCTATCTATCTATCTATCTATCTATCTATCTAAATAACTTATACATGGTGTAATCTTGACATACCACCAAAAGTCTTATTTTTTCACATATTAGCTCATTTAAAAAATTAGTATTTAAAAATACTAAAAATCTTACATATTGCTCCTTTAAAGTTGTTGTTTAGGTCATATCAGGTGAATTTGTGCTGTTTTAAAGAGTGAGATTACTGACTAAAATCACACACTTCATCCTTGCTTCATATACCAGTATCAGTTGCGTCAGTGGTAGGCGTGGGTTGGCTGTTGACTCACATGAAGCCATATATTCTGCAAAGTGATATTGACCAATCAGCAATCTCCTTCTCTCTGTCGTTGTTTCCCTCACTGTATTCCCTTATTATGCTCTTTTGACATGACAGGTAATCACAAAGGCACTAGCAGTTAAAACCTTACAATAGCAACAGTGCATCATCTTATATTTGACTCTTTAAGAGCAATTACGAGCACAAACGTGTCATTTATTTATTTCTCAGGTTTAATACGACATCCTTAGGCTTAGTACCCAGTATATACATGGAACATAGTGCTGAGAAGACTATCTGCACCATGCAACTCAACTGGATAGGATTGAGGAATGCAATCCTGGATCTTTCCATAGCTCGTGAGCCTTTAAGGGGACTTTAAACCATTTTTTTTTATCCCTATGGCTTGGGTTAGGAGCCCTTTTACAGGAGCAGTGAATGCATCATATGGTGCCTCTTTGCTGTAATGCATTATAAACATATCATTTTAATACTGTACGTCTTTAGTGTTATTAGAATGTGTTGCAAAGGATAGCATGCAGCTAGCTCAGTCTCAGCTCGCACATCTTTTCTTCCATTCCTCATAGCCATCCAGCTGTACAGGAAATCATTCATCCACCACTACTGTTGCCATGGAAACTAGAGGGGAAATCCATTTCATCAGCCTCTTCGTCATACTCCCTCTTCCCCTCCCTCCTTTTCTTCCTCTTATTCCCATGCACTTATTTTTCTTCGTCTTATCCCTCCCTCCTCTATTCACTCGCATTCGCTTATGTTTCACACAGAGCAGAGGATACGGCTTCGCGAATTAAGCATGTCTCCAGCATCTCTCCTGCATCAAGCTGCTGTACTGCTTGGTCGTATCGAAGTGGCTTTTTTAGAGTCTCGTTGCAGTGCAACATGATGTGTGTGTTTCGTGTGTCTGCTGCTGAGTTAGGCAGGCAGTGGTTGCAACTGATGCTATAGATAAAGGCCTTTTATTCAGAGCACAAACCAAGTGGGTGTACGTGTGCATGTCGTTATGTGAGTGGCTTGTTTGAGTCTTTGTTCAGTGAGCATGTGTGAATCTCTGAGTGACAGTGCCTTCACTGATGACCTCGTGGTAATCCCACAGGGCAATGGGGCAGGCCAGCAGCTGCTGAAGACACCAGATGGTCAAAAATTAGAATTAAAGCACACAAACGACATACAATCTTTACCATCTCTTTCTCACTTTCTCTCTCACCCTCTCTCTAACTGCGTCACACCGTTAGTACTTCATCGTCATGTTTATCATTATTGTATGCCTGCGTTTTTCTTTATGTGGCCGGGTGACCCCAGAGGCCCTTTAGTAAAAACCATGACATATGAATGGGTAGCATGGGAAAAATCAGTATTCAATACTCTTTCATACATCACAGTATTTAGTTTTTCGGATGTTTGATGTGTATTGGATGCTGGAACAGGCAGAAAAACCACTTACAATCTTTATCTATATATGTATTTTAATAAATGGAATTTTATTCCACTGCTACAGAGATACTAGCAAGACATAACTGTATTTTATTCGGTTTCACATACAGTGCTGCAGCAAATCCAGTTAAACAGGCCTAATCATCCTCCTTTTGTAATGAAACATGCAATAGAGATAATATTTGTCATATTGTTCACATCTACCCTGACATTCGCCCAACATTAGAATATTAATAAATATTAACATGTTAACAACTATATAATGACCAATAAGTGAACAAACTCAGGTGATGCAGTTAGCAAGATGACACAACCTGACAAATTCATACTCCAAACAAAAGTAGGCAACATACTACCTGCAATCTGCAGTGTCCACCCCTCCCATAAGAAACAAGGAAATGCACAGTCTTTCCTTCTCAGTGTTAGCATTAACTGCTGGTTATTAACCAGTATAGAAGAAATGTCCAGCATCAAACCTCTTCACTTTACCTGCCAACAGCATTTCCACCAGTGGCACGCCAAGGCAATGTAAACTCGTTTCACTTCTGTTTATATCCCCTTTTTGTTTGCTGCTGATTCAGCCCCTGTTGGGTTTACTCTTCCTTTCATTGGCTGCCTGTTTTTAAACAATCTAACCGGGAGCAGCACCATCAACATGATTATCAAGAGGTTAGAATACACCATCAGGGCAGTGGCCCTGCTTCTTTATCCTCTCAGGTTGGACTGACGCCAGACTCTATGCTACAGTGACTCACTTTCACCTCTTGAGGTACAAAGTGGTATTATAAGACAGAACAGGATGGGCCTAGCTGGTTAGCACGCTAACTTTCCTAGATTTCTCTGCATTATAATACACAGACATGTTTGACATGCTATCATTTAGTCACATTTGGAATGTCTGAAAAAACTTTTTTCAATTTCATTTAATCTTTTTACATTGTACATTTAAGTTGACTTCACAAAGTAATTCTTGTGAAGTCCCTGGAAATTCCTAGGCTATTGCTATAGTACCCCCTGTGGTTGCTGTGGCATTGCTACATCCAACCCCAGGTGGCTGTAAAGGCAGTGACATTCATTTTGAAGGAGGAAATTCTATAATTGGCTTGCATTGATTTTCATTTTGATTAAATTCTATATAAAAACTGTACGTGCAGTCCCATATAGACGCTATGATCCTACAGTTCCATTAAAACCCGCAATCCATAATAGTGGTACTAAAAAGAAATGGAAATGTACATTGGCATTTAGCAGACGCTGTTATCTAGAGCAAATTACAAAAGTGCTTAGCATTCATTCAGAGTATGTATTCTAGCTAGTATCAAGTTAGATTCGAAACTTCGCAGTGGAGGTTCATTCCACAGTCTGGGTGCCAGGACAGAGAAGAGTCTAGACACTTGTCTTCCATGCATCCTAAGGAATAGCAGGTCAAGCCTAGTTGTACCTGAAGCCCAAAGGTCTCAAGGTACAGACGGACCTTAAGGTAGGGAGGAGCTGGTGCGTTACTGAGTTTTAAATCTGATGCTATAGTAAGTTGACATTGTCAAGCCATCTTAAAAAATAAGCATATAAATAATAATGACATATCTTAATTTTCTAAGGTAATCAAGACAGCATAAAACAACTATGGGAGCTATGCAGGCTAACAGTAACCGTAAAGGAAGTTGTGGCAGCAAACATTGAAAATGCTTAGTATGAAGGACAGTTGTCCGCTTCCAGCTTTCGATGTCACCCTTCCTTAGTTTTGGCCCTGCTCTATGTTTGTCCTGTAAATGCGTGTAGCTGTACCCTGTATGTATACTCACAGTAAGAGGCCGTACTATAGGGCGTTATCAGTGTAGGTAGATCCCACGGATTGCTCTATTACCCTGTTAGCTGATCTAATGAATCTCAGTAATCAGATCAGTGACTACTGTCATTCAAAGTCGTCAGGCTTAGACAGCGTATTACTACTCTCACTGCCATTCACTCCATAGTAATCCCTCTGTATTTCACATTATTGGGTGCTCATGCTTTTCCATGCATACTCCCTAATCCTGTAAGTGTAGCACCTGCACATGTACCCTGTGTAAGCGTGTGTGTATGCGTGTTTGTGTGTGTGTGTTTGTCTGCGGGGGGCCAGCTGGAATTTCTTTTTTAATCTTCTGTGGCTTTAATAATTTGAGTCTGAAGATTAAAGCTTTTGATTCCAGTAGGCTGGATCAGTGTGTGTGTGTGTGTGTGTGTGTGCGTGTGTGCACGGGTGTGTGTGTGTGCATGTATGCGTGCGGGTGTGTGTGTGCGGTGGTGTGTGTGTGTGTGTGTGTGTGTGTGTGTGCGTGTGTGTGTGTGTGTGTGCGTGTGTGTGCGTGTGGGGTGGGGTGGGGATGCATACAGAGAGAGCATGGAAGAAAATTGAAGTGGACTTTTTCCTCTCTCTTTTCTTCTTTGCCTTTTCTCTGTCTCTCGTTCGATCCATTCAGTTGTATTTATCTCCTGTCCTTTCTACACCATTGCTTTTATTGTCTTACCCCCCTCTCGTTTTCTTTCACTCCTTTTCTTGTTGTTTGTTCTTTATTTCTCCCTTCCCTTTCTTTCTAGACAGTTTCATCTCTGTCCACTCCATTTCTTCCTCCTCTCCTTTTTCTTTCTCCCATCCTCTTTCTCTGTCTCTTACACACCCAAACACACTTCTATCTCACTTACTCGCTTTTTTGCCATTCCGTCGCTTCCTTTTCCTCCTCTTTTGCTAGCGTTCTTCTCCCTTCCTTCTCTCTCTCCCTTTTCTTTCATCTCTGCTTCTCTTTTTCTCTCTTTCTCTTCCTTGTGTCTCTTTCTTTTTCTCTCTTTCTCTCCCACCCTCTCTTTCCCTCTCTTACATACACACACTTCTATCTACCTTCTATCTATTGCTCTCTACTTCTATCTTCCCGTTTCCCTTTCCCCTTCTTTCTCCCCTCTCATTCTCTGTCCTCCTTTTTTGTTCTGTTTCACTCCCCCTTCTCTCTCTCATACACAAACACACTTCTACCTTTTTTCTCTCTATTTCTCCATTCTCTCCCTTTCTCTATACCCTCTTCCTGCTCTCTCTCTCTCTCTCTCTCTCTCTCTCTTTCTCTCTCTCTCTCTCTCTCCCTCCCTTCACTCTCTTTCTCCATTTCTTTCTCCCTCCCCCTGCTCTCTCTCTTTCCCTCAATCATACACTCACTGGGGGAGGGGCACTTGTGCACATTTATCTGTTCTTCTTGTCAGCACTGTTCCAGAGCCAGGCAGCGAGCAAACACAGAGAGAGAGAGAGAGAGAGAGAGAGAGAGAGAGAGTGGGGGAGAAATTAAACAGAGCAGACTGTGCTGCATCTGCACCACATCATCACACCCACCGGAATTAGTGTCACAGGTGCCCTGACATAAAATGTGGCTGCTGGAAAAGGGGCAAGGGCCATAACCGCAGCTGATGAAGGCAGCTGTAGAAGCGCAGCAGCAGGTAACGAGCCTTCTTCTATCCTGTTTTGGACAATGCAATGTCTTGCGTATGTGTGAAGCCTGTTTGTGTGTGTGTGTATGCGCAGTATGTGAGGGGGGGAAGTGGGTTTGAGACAGCTTCCTGAGCAATTCCGCTAGCTTATGGGCGGAGCATGAGAAGGGCTGTCAGTAGAGTGCTGTAGCAGACAGGGTGTATGTGTGTGTGCGTGTGTGTGTGCGTGTGTGTGTTGGTCCAAAAGTGTGAGGAAGCGGTCTGGTGTGTGTGAGAACCTTTGCCTACTGCTCCTTCAGCACACAGGCCACCTTTGGTGTCTCTGAGAGGAAATAAATACAGATTACAGGCTTGAAAGAAGGTAAGCCAGACATTTCTCTCTTTTTGCTGTTTTTCTTTTCATCAGCTCACTGTGGGAAAGGAAGAAGGAGCTTGATAAGGTGCGGATGTGCGCTCACTGGTGTACGCAAGTGAGGGAAATCCATCTCTGTGAGGGTGGAGGTGTGGAAGTCAAGAAAACAGGCTCTGTAAAGTCCAGGATTTCCTCACCTCGGTGTTTGCTCAATGTACATGTGGGTTTGATTAAAATGCTTTGTGAATAGTGTCTTTTTGTGTGTGTGGGTGTGCGGGTGTGGGTGTGTGTGACTGTGCGTAGAATGTTCCATCTGGGTGGTGTTGCGTGGATACACCACTCGTCCATAGCCGCTGCATGTGTGTCAGTGTAGATCAGTGTTAATAAGGGTGTGATGAAAACACGCTGGCTTGGAGACTACTGGAGCACCTTAATGCGTTATCGTCATGTAGACCTGAGAACGACTGAAGGCTTCACCATCATGTAGAACCTCGTCCATAAGAACATCTCCCCTTTGGACCTTAACACTATTAAGATTTCTCCTCGAGAAAGAGATGAGGACAGCATGGGGGGAGGGGATGAAGAAGACACTGGAGAAAGAGAGATGGAGAGAGGAAGGAAAAAAAAGGTGTGGGGGGGTGACATTTTGAGAGGAATCCCCCAAGGAGTCCCGGGTGATTTCTTGTGATGGTTGAACATTTTTGCCTCTTCATACCACATTCAGAAATAGAGTGTAGGTCTGCTGTTATATGTTCTTATGCCACAGATGCAGCCCATCGTTCATTCACTGCTTCCAATAACACTGTATGGGGCCCGTATGCCTGCTAGCAACACACTTAAATATTGAAGCAGTGTGCTTCAGAGCTAGCCTAGAATACATGCACCCCCCCCCCCAGAATTCATGTGCCTTTGTTCTGGCTTAGTCCTCTGTTGTGTGCAGTTTTCTATCTGCTGTGGGAAACACAGCTGTGTGACGCGTTATGTAACAATGCAAGTCTCATTACAGACGTGTGCTGTGACATACATGTGAACATTACACATGTGCCAGGTTCTGCAGCTCCATTTTATGCGTGCCTGGTTTACTCCAGGTCTCATAGTAGAAAAAGAAAGCACATTGGCGTTTCCGTCAGTGGTACACAGAGAGTTAAACACGTTCCACAGGAACTGTTTATCTTTCATATTTTAAACAGGCATGTGGATTTGCTGCTGTGTAAGCATCACGTTTGCAAATACATCAAGAAAATTAGGTAGAAAACCCAAAGCTTACTCAAATCCACTTTGGCATGATATGATTCATGACCTCTTGCGTCAATATAGAACCACAATCAAGCTTTGTAAAAGTGTCAAATCAGTCATCACAGACTTTTAAGGCAGCACCTCCCATCTGCCCTGTGTTTCAGTCTAATCCCCCCACCCACGTACACAGCATGCTGTGCTTGTCTCACAGTGAAAGGCTTCTAGCCATGTGGGCCTGGCCATACGTTGTGTTAAATTTCAGGATGATGAACAGAGTAACTTTTTCCAAATGCCCGCAGTGAAAAAAAATCTGACAATTGTTTGTAGTGCTTTCATTCATATATTAATATATTGTAGGACTGTATATCAGACAATTGCACCAAGAATTGTTGGCAGATGCTGATATCATATCATATCATATCATATCATATCATATCATATCATATCTCTTTCTATATATGTGTATATCCATATAGCCTGCAGAACTGGATCCATTACATGAGAAATGTGTCATCTATTTCTGTGATGTAACATGCAGTAAAATTAATACAGTGCAGACATTTTAGCATGGCTAATGTACTGCACTCCTCGAATACAGTAAATACCTCATCAAATATTGATGTAAAATATTGTTAAGTTATAAATAACTATCCAATGCTTTTTCTAGATGTTAAGAGCCTCATGGGCCTGGTTCATAACTCACTCGCTCAAATTGAGCAGGTGCAAAGTTCTTCACAAGGGATGCTATTAGCACTCAACTAGCCTTTGGTGCTTCCTAAGAGCAGTGCCTCACCTGTGTATCTTTCAATGCTGGTACGTTTGTGGTATCATTATGTACACCTAGTATTTAAGATTAAACCAGCCATTTGGTAAATTTCTGAATAATTTGGTGAGCTCTGGTTTGATTGGCTGGTGTACAGTGAGACACCGCGATGTCTTAACATCAAGCACAAATGAAAGTTGCTCTGAGCGAAGCTGAGCTTATTAAAATGTCAGAGGTTTCAGAAACTGTCTGGAGTGAAATGTGCAGAGCAAACTAACAACTTTGAAGGGGAATAAAATCGACCAGGATCTTATTAAAGACGTGGGAGCTGAGGTTAGCTTCCTGTTCACCAGCTTGTTTTTCAAATTTACACTTTAAATGGCGCTGCAGTTGCATTCTGGGACCTTTTCAAGCTGTTGCATTTAAGGTTGAACCGAACATTAAACTAAGAAGTTAGGGAATAGTAAGCCAATAGTAAACATCAGTTTAGTGAAAAGATGAATATCAACCATGCCCATTGCCGAATTCCCCTTTACCTCCCAGAATGATAGATGTCTCCACAGTCTGTAGCTCTATTGTTTTTGTACATTTTAGGAGCGTGAATATTAATAAGTCAAGACTGCTGTATAACACTTTTAGATTTTGGATTGGGTCTGTTTTACCGACCTCCTGTGCAAATGTGGGATTTGTATTTGAAGGAACATTGTTAGAGGTTCACAGTATGTCAGTTCTAGGCACTGAACTCTCCTTATTCAACTATACCAATGCAGACACAGGTTTCCATTCTATGAGACCTTTAATACTGGCCTTTCCATCAAGCCATTTAAATCAGTCTGAATTTCATTATTGTCCCAGTTTCCATTTGTGTCTAGCAATTGTTGTTTACATTGAGTATATAATACAAGATGAATGGAACAAAATAAATGCTCCAAATTAATATATTAATACAAACGACTATATAAATAATGCTGGCTCCAGACATTTCCAGGAATTTCTCAGGATAGCCTGGATAAGAAGCATAGCAAGGCTGCTTAGTCTTAAAATAGCTGCAGCGTTTGTTGGAGATGCTAAAGGTTGATTAAAACTCCACATTGTGAGAATGGAAAAGCCAGGAGGAACATGCCCTTTGTCCATGTCCTTTAAGAGAGCTGGAGGAACTTTCCACATGATGCCAGCGTTCACAGCTCTGGAGTTGCATTGTTAAACAGTACTGTTAGCAGTGTAGTGTGCGTGCATGTGTATATGTGTGCTTATTTCGGTCTGCACACTCTCAGGTTGTATGTGGAGAGCACAGGCGCCTGAATGTTTGATACTTCCCGGGAGTTTTGGGCGTTCTTGGCCAAGTGGCCCTTTCTGGAGGAAGCCATGTTTATACCCACCCTGCGGCAACACGCATACACGCACACACACACACACACACACGTGCGCACACACACACACACGCATGCGCACATGCACACACACACTTGCTCCCTGGTTTCCCTGGAAACAAAGTGTTCTCTGGAACTGGTATTATTAAAGCCTCATTCAGGTGAAAGACCTGCAATTTGTCTCATCAGGCTTTTTACCGTGTGTAAATTACAGCATACAAATAAAGACATGTAGTCTCTGCTCAAGACAAAGACTCTGTATTACAGTATTCCCTTTGGGATGTGGCACTCTGATGTAAGTGTTGTACACCAACAAAACATTATGCCCCTCCGTATGACACAAAAAATACTTATCCCAACAAATTTAGGATAGAAGCAGTAGCTAAGCTGGACACTGGCTACGTTTACATACGTCCTAGTTTGGAGTCTACAGTTACAGAAGATTTATGATTTTATTAAATGTCATGCAGCTACTTTACAAGTATATGTTCAGTATTGCTCTTCAGGGATGTTTCTCCACACCTCCTCAGCTCAGTCTTAGAAATTGGTTGCGTTTCATGCTTCTTATATAATCTCCCATCAGGTCATTCAGTGGTGTGAGGTCTGGATTCTGGTGTGGCCTGTCACAGCTTCCTTGTTTAATTTACTTTTCTCAGTATGGGCTTCTTGACCGCTACACGTCCTTTCAGCCCTTTTAGGCTTTTTTTTTTTTACATAAAATATCATATCACAAAAAATTAAGATTTAAGATGCTGAAATCTGTTTGGCCACCCTAGGTGCCGATGTTACCCATTCATCTAATCTCAACCTCCTAATTTGTTATGGGTGGAACGAGGGATGAATACATCACACTGTGGTGCAGTGTACTTGTGGATTAGAGTTTGGGGAGTGAATACATGCAGTTTGGTGTCTGTAGGTTAAAGGAACCTATAAGGTTTGGTTGAGGCCTACAATAAATAGGACTCTATGGAGGGAGGAGGGATAGAATAAAAGACAAAGAGATGAGTGACAGTCTAACCAACATTGGATTCATGCTTGGATGTCTGCTCTGAGATGACGTATCTGAATCCTTTTCATTCTTAATAGGGAAAAATCCAGAAACATGTTTTGCCACACGTGCATTCAATTAAAAGGCTGTATACAAGCACACCATTCCTAATCAGACCAAACATTTTGGAGCTGGAAGGGTTGATATTTCAGTTGATATTTCGAAAACTGCAGGACTAGTTAGTGGACAAGGCATTGCGCAACCACAATAAAAGTGAAAGTAAGTGCTGCAAAAAGAGTTGCAGCTACATGCAGCAGCAGTACTGAAATCAGGACAGTACAGAATTTCAGAAACCACAGAGGAGTCTGGGCTTTTGTCAGCAGTAAACATGTCAAATTCTGCATCCACAGATTGTCTCACTTTGTTATTGTCTAGATTTAAAACAGAAGACCGGTTCAGGATCAGGACCGGAGACATTTAAAAAAGTTTCACCAAGGTTTTGAGACATTGGATTTTTAGGCATGTCTTCTATCACTGCAGCCGTAAATTAAAAGCAGGCCAAGAATCCTTGTGCTATTAAACACAAAGAATAAACATTTCAAAGTGTATTTGAGCAGTGTGTTTATGAGAAATGTGCAAGCAGAGCAACCTGAATTCCTCACTCTTGCTGCTAAGTGCTATATTCCTGTTACTTTCTGGCAAAGGTTACTGGTGGAAACTTATTAGACCCCGTGCAGTATCCTACTTTTCAGGCAAGTGAAACTGGATATGACCTTAAGTAGTCAAGACATACTACCATCTTCTTGCTTTACCATTTAACAGCCATTACTCAACTACATGATCAATTACAATGTTACATAGGGAAGTGCATTCATGGTTGATCTACATTCTGTTTTTGAAGGTTTGCAGTGCTGTTTTTTTCTGTTGCAGTGTCAACAAATAACATCAAAATGGCAAAATTACACTCATCATCAAAAGAACAGTTGCA
>JAMWET010003177.1:740000-797500 GCA_024036415.1 Prochilodus magdalenae
AAGGTATGTGATGTGAGATGACATCACCATCTAACAAAGAATATTTTGGAATTCTAACTTGGCACTTCAGGCCGCTTAGAAAAGTCATTTCTGTGGAAGAGAGTTTCTCCCTTTGTTGTGAAGTTTTGGCTTTATAATTTTTCAGACAGTTTACGCACAAAAAGCCACATAACACACTACAAGAAAAACAGATCTGCTTTAAAATTACACAGGCTGTTTTTGTTACTGTGCCTTTAAGAATGAAATATGCAAATGACCTCAGTTCTGAATGGTTGCCCTGTATTGAACCTCATTCACAAAGCAGTCCAGGCTGAAACGCTCCCCGTGATTTCAGCGTGAATGGGCAGGGATAAACTGCTGTAGGCTAAAATAGGCAGCTATCGGTAAACATGTTTTGGTGACGTCACGGTTGGCCGTTCTTACAGCTTAGTTTCTTCAGTGTTTACATATCATGTTTACATACCTTCTTTTTTTGACAGAGGCCGGAGAACTGAGCCTAATCCCAGAGAAGACCACAGAAGTGAACGAGTGGAGAGCAACAGTTTCAACAGCAAAGGTCAGATTTTAGAAACAGGGAAGAGAGAAAATTCTTAAGTATGAGGCATAACAAAATGGGGAAAGAGGAAGAGGGAGCACCGCACTGTCCACACACAACATTTTGTTGAAACAGGGAGAGGTTTCTTCTGCAGTCCTAATCGTGCATCGCGTATACTTAAAGCCTCAGTTTGCACTCTATATAGACTGCCGCTGATGTGAGCTTCACCTTCTACAATGTGCCAATCATTCTGAGAATCTCCCAGAGATTGCTTTCTTGCTACGTTATCTCCAAACCTCAACTGTTAGAGCTGATCTAGCTAAGCTAATCAACATCTTCAGGAGACCTCGATCGACTGGATTACATGTGCTAGATCTGCGTTAAAGCTGAGCTCTACAGGTGTTTGTCTAGGAGGAGTGTTGATGACCACTGATCACCACTGATGTTCTTGTTAACATTGTAAGCCAAATCAACTTGCTCTGTGCTAATGGTGCTGGTAGGAAGGTTATCTAAATCGATTTCTGAGCCAGGATGACAGAGTAACTTATAACATTTTGACATGAGTTCGTTTTAATTGCAGCATTTAATTTGAGAAGAGCATCTAAAAGAAGCCATCATGCTCAGTCTAATGGAAACGCTCTACTACTCTGCCAGAGCAAGACACAGTTAACATTGTAACATCACATAGTGGGTTAGATTTTAGACTGTAGGTTTGTTAAAGAACTGAATCAAATCCATTCTATTCAGCATAATAACATTACCTACTGATACGGATATTCCACTTCTAGAGAAATTTTTGTGACAATGCATGCTTTGGCAAACCAGCTGTTCTGCTACTCCCGCTGCCCTAGCCTCCTGTACCTTATTGAAAGTTATGTGATTAAGCTGGATCATAGCTTTTAGATTAGCATTACATTCACACAGAATGAATGTTAATAACTCCGCTCAGATTTTGCAGCAATTTGCACCCACCGGCCACTTCATTAGGTACACCTCCATATATCTACACTTCCTGTCCATTTTATCAGCTCTACTTACCATATAGAAGCACTTTGTAGTTCTCTAATTACTGACTCTGGTCTATCTGCTTCTCTGTATACGTTGCTGATCCCCTTTACTCTGTTCTTTAATGGTCAGAGCCACCACAGAGCAGGCATTATGTGGGTGGTGGATCATTTTTAGCACGGACGTCGTGGCGGTGTGTTAGTGTGTGCTGGTATGAGTGGATCAGACACAGCATGACTGTGTCCACTCACTGTCCACTCTATTAGACACTCCTACCTGGCTGGCCCACTTTGTTGATGTAAAGTCAGAGACAATAGCTCATCCTCTGCTGAGCTGTTTGTGTTAGTCATCGTGTAGTCTTTCATTAGTGGTCACAGGACACTGCCCACATGACGCTGCCCACAGGACGCTGTTGGGTGGATGGTTTTGCTTGGTGAGCTATTCTCAGTCCAGCAGTGACACTGAGGTGTTTAAACACTCCAGCAGCACTGCTGTCTCTGATCGACTCACACTATCTATCTATCTATCTATCTATCTATCTTTGTTTATTCATTCATTGTCACCAATTCAAAGCCATGTTTGATCATGTTTATATAGTATACTTTACACTCAAGCTTTGCTGGATGTTTAAACCAACATTCAACGACACGCTGTGGCACAGCAATGGTTCATCACTTCCCGTTTGTAAGAAAGGATGTAGCGTGTCAGTATTTTGTGCACTAGCCTGCGGAACTTATAGTATTAAGACTAGTACATAGTTTATACTGTGTAGCGCAGGTCGGTAGTACATATTTAAGATGCAGCCATGTCATTTAACCATGGTGGCTGTTCAGTGATGCTTTCGGGAAATAGGTTCTGCCGCATTCACTGAACAGAAACCAACGCCAAGCAGCACTGGAAGTACGGGAAGTGAAAACCCTCAGAAAAGGTAGTGCAGCCACGAGTGTTTCCCATATCAGGGCCAAACGGCACGAAAACTGTAAATATGCACTATTATTCACTGTCTGCTGTGATTACAAGTAATATACTTCACAAAATCTCCATCATGCTGCGTTTATCAAGTGAAATAAATTTATAAGCATAATTGCTTTCTGATGAATGACTATGTCCATAATAAACATTGCTTTATTATATTGTATGTGCAGTGAACACACAGTGGAGTCCTTGGCTTGTTTACATCTGAAAGCTGTAGACACACACATGTGCACCTGTGTACACATGTTATATATAGTATCACACAGATATTAATATATTTATATAATAAAATTAGTAGTTTTGCCAATTATGTAATTTTTTAAAATAGATATTAACATGTTGTGAATACTGTTTTTTATTCACCGCAGTACTTAATAATTTGCTAATGCTGACTGATACACAGACCAGCATGTGAATAAGGAGAGTACAGGCACTGCTTTTATTCCACTTCGAACACTGGGTTACGGTCATGACTGTGACACCAGTGTGTGAAGACTCACTGGCCAGCGGTGTGTTTGTATGCCTTAATTCCCTTCCTTCCTACCAGTAGGGGGCAGTGCTGTGTAAAGAGCAGGCATATGGCCCCCGTTCCAGGAGTCCAGATTAATCGAAACCATCTGCACCCTTCTCCCAAGCTCATCCTTGACAAACACATCCTCTGAGGAAATGATCGATAGAGATTGTTGAAAGAACAGGAGGTGTCAGAAACAGAAAGATTAGCGATGGCTGCATGGCTCTGTGTAGAGCTGCACTCTGTTCCATTATTGATCTTTGCAATAGGCCGTAATAGAAATTAAGGGCCGTCTATTCAGTCACAATGCTTTTTCTGTGTGCAACCACAGCCACAGATGAGTGTTTTGCCGAATACAGTTATTCAGGCTAATTATGCTGGTCACCGTTATTAATTCACCAGTGCATCACAGGCCACAACTCAAATGCCATACGTTTCAGTGTAAGTGGAATGCTAGTGGTTTGCATTTTGCCTGTTTTGTGCAGCTTTGCCAGGCCAGAACCTCACCCTGGGCACTGTTGAGATACACCTACTGTAATGCTGGATTGCTCTTCTTAATATTATCACACAGTGTCACACAGTATGAGCTCATTCCATCTGACTTCCTGCACCTGACACCTCACCTAACAGAGCACATCACAGGCTGTCTGGCAAAACACTTTCAGGTTGAAGTGCCTGGTTCACTGTTCCTATTCCTGTAACTGGCACTGCTCTCTCTCTCTCTCTCTCTCTCTCTCTCTCTCTCTCTCTCTCTCTCTCTCTCTCTCTCTCTCTCTCTCTCTCTCTCTCTCTCTCTCTCTCTCTCTCTCTCTCTGAGCCCCTATAAGGTTAAGCCGTGAGCCGTGTGGTATGAGCACAAACAGGAACTGTGATCTCAAACAGCCGCGAAGTTCTCAGACGTGTGTTGATGTTTAGAACCCTCTCCAGAACTCCTCAGCCCTGATTTACAGAGACTGAGGTTTGAGAGCAGCGTGTTGGAGGTCTGCTCTCTGCTCCTTAAATGAGAGTTCCTTCATAGTTGTCCTGGCTCTGGCCGCACTGAGGGGAACATTTCACCTCCGCTGGATGTTTCTCTCTCTCAGTTGCTTAGCAACTGATGTCTGTTGCAAAAGAGGGGTTACTGGTTTCAGTGGCCCTGTTAAAAAAGAAGAAGAAGAAATAATGACGGGCGCTAATGAAAATATCGGAACATGTTTAGAACTTGTTAGAATCGTTCCGAGGCATAAACATCGAGGCCAGGTGAGGTCAGCGCTGTGGCACCCCGGCTCGGATCCAACTGTTTCATGCTAAATATCCAGCCGCACGCTCTTCCTCGGCATAATGGTGTCCTGCTTCCTGATCTCAACAATAATATTGTTATTTGTTGATTAGAAAGTGACGCAGAGGAATAATGCAATAAAGGCAGGAAATGTGATTGGAGATAATGTGGTAAGAATGGAAGCATTATCAGTAATGGTTTTAACATCACAATGCTGACTTCATTAGGCGGCTTTTATTAGTTAGGTTTTGAAAAGGGTAATATAATACACTGAACCCTCCTGTTCCTCCAGATAATTTAGTGTCGCAACATCTTTTCATTTCCTCATTTGGTGGCCTGTGCATGTCTGACTCCAGGTAAAGACTCAGAGCCTGTTTCATTACGCGTGTTTCAGAGTGCATTCGTTTAAATCTCATTCAGATGAAATAAAACTCAGCTGTAGAAAATAACATTTATGGCTGCTCGGTGGCCTTTCTCTCTTTCCCCTCGGTTTTCCCTGGCCATATTGGAAGTCAGCAAGCTGAGCTGGACTCATTAATGAGAATGAGGTCACTGTGACAGCTGACGCTCTGGCGCCCCCTGCTGTTGGCTCTCATTAGTAGGCCTTTGTGGTTAACCTTTCTGCTGGTGGGCCCACTGAGATTAAAAACTCTAATACACCCCACACCCACTGAGCTCACAGTCATGACAGGTGTGTCACAGCTTGCTATCAATATCCATGTGGTAGGACACCACGCATGACTTAAATGCACACACCCTCTCACACACGCACACACATACACATACACACTTGGACACAGCATGTCACTGGATGGTAATATTGCACAACAATGAGTTTCACACTCACAGGCAAATGTATATGCACACACACACCCACATTAATACCTCTAGGGAGGTGTCATGCAGGGATCAATCTGTGACACTAAAGCCCTCCAGGCACCTGTGCACTGCTCAGGGTCTGGCCCATATGGGTTATTCTGATTAGTGGCTCCTACTGTCTTACTGTATGTACATTTAGTAGAATATTTTGGGAATATTACCACATGCACGTGTGAGGCAAAACTAACGTAGGGTAAAAAAAAAAAAAAAAAAATTTAGTCATGTGCTTCTATTACCATGCATTTTGGTACCAGTGATGTACAGTATTTCTTTTTTTTAGTTATAAAAATATGTTTCATTGTAAAAATGTTACTAAGTTTTGCGGATAGGCCACATAATTGATTAGAGGAAACACAAAGTTACAAGTAGCAAGTAAGTCTCAAACCCTGACAATAAGTCAGTCTCGAGTCGAGTCAGTACAGGCATCGGTGCTCTGGCTGTTTCTAGCTTTTAAAGGCGTTCTCAAATTCTGATGCCTCACTGATCTGATAGATCAAGAATGAGCTAAATAACCAACGTTTGCCAGTGTTGCTGTACATCGAATTTGTGGCAGGAAATGAGTCCAATCACATGAACAGTAAACAACTTAGTCCTGTCTGTAGACAGATGCCTCTTCACATATCTTCCACTTTGGGTTTTGAGTGTTTTCAAGCCTCACGTCTCCAATCTGCGTCAAAGCCAGAGTGTGAGAGCCATTGCTGTTTAAGTCAGAGTCAAGTCATAAGTATTTGCCAGCTTTGTTTCGTTGAGTCTCTGGAATTCAGAGATATTATATTTCAGCTTGTCTGTGTGTGATGTCATCATTTTGAATCATAGAACACTGAGGGTTAGCCAGGCCTCTATAAGGCAGGGTTTGTTTTACAGAGTGTTACTGTTTCCAAAGTGTCCACATCCCCCATGTAAATCCAAAACAGGCACACTCTCAATGCACAGATTCATCATAAAAATCTGATGCCATTATAAAAAAGGGATATTTCAGTTTTACTGTGGTATTATTGGCTGTTCTGCTGTTAATAATTAATTTAGGTTAGAAAGCTCATCTGGTCTGGACGATGTACAACTGTATTGAATTAATTATATTTTCTATGAATTTGTCTGGTGTTAGTGACAAACAAAGTTTATGTTCATGTATGTTTATGATTTTGTTGTTTTGTTACATGGAAAATAGCATGTAACAGGCCACTGAGTTACAAGTAGCAAGTAAGTCTCAAGCCCTGACAATAAGTCAGTCTCAAGTCAAGTCAGTACAGGCATCGGTGCTCTAGCTGTTTCTAGCTTTTGAAGGCGTTCTCAAATTCTGATGCCTCACTGATCTGATAGATTAAGAATGAGCTAAATAACCAACGTTTGCCAGTGTTGCTGTACATCGAATATATGGCAGGAAACGAGTCCAATCACATGAACAGTAAACAACTTAGTCCTGTCTGTAGACAGATGCCTCTTTACATATCTCCCACTTTGTAAATCCAAAACGGGCACACTCTCAATGCACAGATTCATCATAATAATATGATGCCATTATAAAAAGGGTGTTTCAGTTTTACTGTGGTATTATTGGCTGTTCTGCTGTTAATAATTAATTTAGGTTAGAAAGCTCATCTGGTCTGGACGATGTACAACTGTATTGAATTAATTATGTTTTCCATGAATTTGTCTGGTGTTAGTGACAAACAAAGTTTATGTTCATGTATGTTTATGATTTTGTTGTTTTGTTACATGCAAAATAGCATGTTTGGCTATTATTGTGTTTTCATTGATGATAATCAGCCACAAGATACAGATATGACGGACAGATATTAGGTTAAATAAATAGCACTAAAACTACTATTCCTTTAAGTACAAATACAAAGGCCTTGTGAATCTAGCCTGATGAGCTTTCAAAGGGAATCTAAAGATGTGATGTCCTCCCCACAGGCAGGAATCTGACCAGAGGGCCAGAGGAGTGATCTTGAGCCGAAGGACTCAAGAGACCAACGTGTTGGCTGACAGATACTGGAGTGAAATTTGAGGTATATTGTCCACCATGACTACATACAGTACAGATACAGTGATGCAGTGATGTGAGTTTGGAGAGGAGAATTTATCTGCATCATCTTCCCTTAATACCATCAGAGATGTGCTCCTCTTTTCTCAGCACTGTGAATGAATCCATGTATTAATACAGGTTCGTGTCCCTGTGTGGTGTTTAGGTGGCCCAGCCCAGCAGCCTCATGGCCAGCAACAACACCGCCAGCATCGCCCAGGCTCGCAAACTGGTGGAGCAGCTGAAGATGGAGGCCAACATTGACCGGATAAAAGTAAGAAACGATACAGATTTACAACAAACTGAACCACCAAAAGTGTTAAGGAATACAAGTAAACTCAGAAAACCACATTTGCACGACTGTGCTTATACCACAAAGATTCAAGATTCAGGATTCAAAGCTTTATTGTCATATGCACAGTAAGGAAACTAGTTTCCCTGTACAATGAAATTCTTACTTTGCTGCCCACACTGGATGTCATAGAATAAAAAGTATAAATATAAATAGACAGATAACAAGGATCAAAAATTAAGCATGCAGAGAATATATAAATAAAATATAAAATATAAAATGTAAACAATTTAGAATTATACAGGCTATATACATTGTGCAGGTATGTGCTACATTAGTTACATTGTAACAGTCTGTAGTAAAGTGGTGTTTGTGCAAAATGAGCTGAAATATAACCATACAAGAGCAGTTACATGTGCAAAACGATGTGTGCAGCTGTATGCAGACACAACCAGTCAAGTACAGTAGTGCAACTATTCATGTGCAGAATGATATGAGTTAGTGCAATTTTTATAAATACAGTGATGTCTATGAGGGGAGACATCAGCTCAACTGTTTAAGAGTCTGATGGCTGTGGGAAAGAAAGAGTTCTTTAATCTGGTAGTCCGGCATTTCACGCTTCTGTACCTCCGACCTGAAGGTAGAAGTGTAAATAGTCCATGTTGGGGGTGGGTGGGATCTTTGATGATGGAGGCAGCTCTCCTGTGGACTCTGAGATTGTAGATGCTCTGCAGAGAGGGTGTGACTACAAATGTAGTCAGTCAGCTTTAAAAAGTTTGTGTCTAAACCACAGTTTGTGTTCCACCGAAGGCTAATGTAGCCGGTATCTCCCACCAAGTTTACATTCAAGTGACCTGAAAGTGCGTTCACCAAAAATGGTGACGTATCCATCAGTGCTCCTCCAATTTCTAGTAACTTGCTACTTACCATGCTTCCAGTGCTTCATTCACAATGTGTGAATCTGAAGGAAGATTGGCTTAGCAGGTTCACCTCTATCATGCCATGTCACAGAGAATACTGTAACAACAGTACACCTAGCTATAAACGCTGTATGTTGCAGGAGTAGAACTGACCCTGCCTAAAACAGTCAGTACTAAGCTTTTAATATGACTGCAGAAACACTGCCAGGACCAAATCTAGCATCTTCATATATTTTAAGAAATAGAATAATATTAATAAGAGTCCTTTCATTCTCTTTATACTTGCGTACAATGAAATTTAGTGCAACACTTTCCAAAAAGAAACAATAAAAAGAGCTATAGATATAGATAGTTAATACATTTACATATGGACAGTGCACTCATTTAGGAGAATGGGAGTAAACTACAGAAACAGTTGCAATATACATACACATAAATAAATTATAGATGTGTGAAGTGACTGTGCAAGGATTTAATTCAATTCTACTTTATTGTCATTATACTAATACAGGTTTATACAGTATAACGAAACACAGTCAGGCTCCTTCTCCATATTATAAGAATATACGTATAGAAATAGTGTATAGTAAGCAGAAGAGGTAGCCCAGCTGCTGTGGATGTACAAATATGCAGAATGTACAAAACGACAGTTTATGGAGGTAGAATTACACTATGGATAATAATGTATGTAACATACGGTGACTGTACATAAATGTGCATATATGTGCAGAGTCCAAAGTTAGTAATCAGTCAGTCAGTCAGTGAGCTGTGGAGGCCATGGCTCTTGGGCAGGAAGCTGTATGTCAGTCAGTGTTTGTACTGAAAGCCGTGTACAGCTTGCCACACAGCAAGTCAAACAGGCGGTGTTCAGGGTGTGCTGAGCCTCTCCCAATAATGCAGGCCTTCTTCTCCAATCGCTTAGACACTGTCTTTGGGGATGTCATTCCCAATGATCTGTTCAGCTGCCTTGACCCCACGGATATTAATACAGATCCTTACTGTTTGAGGCTGTGCAGCTGCAATACCAATCAATCCTACACTGAGAGAGGATAATCTCAATGGTGCTATGGTAGATGTTCACCAGGAGTTTTTGAGGCAGCTGAGGTTCAGCTTCCTCGTTGTGCTTCATGTAAAACGTTCAGCGTTAATGCTTTTACTATGCAGTTGTTAGGTTGTCAAGTTTTGTTCTATCAGACTGCTGGTTCTTTTATGCTTCCCAGCACCAAGTTGGTGTGTTAAAGTCTAATGCAGCATCTCTGGATAGCTCGACATTCTGCTCACGTTCAGTGTGAGGGTCCTTTAGCTGATGAAACAGAGCGAGCGATGTGGGAAGAGAAAGCACCCATCCAGTGAGATATATTTTGCTGTCACAGATCACAATCTTCCAATGATAAGACGAAGGCTCCGACAGGACCCACCCTTTGTATAGATAACAGTACGTCATGTTTGATGTGTTTGATTTTTTTCAGTCCAAAACTAAAGACGCAAACTTCAGACCGTAAAAAGTTATTGGCTAATTGCATTTTGAGGAAGGGAAAATTGCATAAGCCTGATTTTATTGCTTGCTACTGTTTTAATCAGAACAACGTGTTTGATCTCACCACCTGTGCCGTTCTGCATGTGACTGGCAGGTTTCCAAAGCGGCAGCAGACCTGATGTCGTACTGCGAAGCCCACGCCAAGGAGGACCCTCTGCTGTCACCTGTGCCTGCCTCTGAAAACCCCTTTAGGGAGAAGAAGTTTTTCTGTGCCATCCTGTAAAGCAGCACCCGCCAGCCATGGGGCTGCCCGCTCCCTCCGGGACCCACACAAACACGGACGTTATAAAATGTAGATCTTTTTCCTGAGGGCTGAGGGGGAGCAGCAGCAACTCCTCAACCTCCACTGGTTCCCCGTGAGCCCAGCGGAAGCCCACTGAGTTCACCGCGTGGAGGGAGAGCCAGTGCTGTGCATGTTTACAAGAGTGAGCACAGCCAACATGAGCGACTGGCAGTAAAGCAGGATATGATGTGTAAATTGAAGTATTCATGCGGTATTTTGTGGTTCCTCTGAGGTATTCAAAAGTTTCGTTTGATTAAATTTAGTTGGCCATGATTATGAAGCTGACCACTGAGCGCAGAGCCAGACTTCTCATGGAAATGTTCCGATTTCTTCTTCGTTCGCTTTATTCCGGTAATCATTTATTATTTTTCCTCAAACGAATTTGGTATATATCACTTAGGTAGCTTTATATGTATGTGAGTACTTTTTTAATTTAAGAACAATAGATAGGTAAAAGCATTTTTTATGAAAGATTTGAACATGCAGATATTCCTAATAGATACTTATCTTTACAATGCTGATTACAATATTTGAATATGTATAGCAGGCAATTTAATTTTTTTGTCTTCTTCAAAAACATAGGTCTCTTTTTACTATTTGTAAAAAAAAAAACAATTACCTGTGCTGTGTTGTATGGTTTGAATGTTTGTGGTGAATTCAATAATAACTGCATGAAGACTGATCGGCCTCGACTTTTGCTTCTATGTTAAAGTTCTTCGCCACCAAAAAGGAAAAAGTACACTACCAGACAAACATTTAGACGCACCCAACAAAACGGAGGTTTTTGGTTACCTTAAAGACTCCACAGGCTGATATATACATATTGTGATACCACATACACGTGTCATATGGCCATGTTTATTATATATGTAGTTACACAGTTTGAAAGCGCTAGTTAACCTTTCATGATGGACAGACCAACAGAATAGGTCCAAAACTGCTTAAAAAAAAATTCTCTTATATTAACCTGTTAAGTTGGACTGCATAATTCCATAAGAGCTGTTACTAAAGTAAAGCAGTAAGCTAAACATGAGGACAACTTTGATGAGTAGCCGTGTCTAAATGTGGTAGTGTAATCATTGCTCCATTACAGCTACAGTGATGCAACACTAGTCCGGAGTGTGAGATTTTCTAATTTGAAGGTGATGTACCTCACAAGGGAGGAATTGCTATGGTGCGATGGGTCGGATACATAAGGAAATTGTACTGTTTGATTTTTTTCCCTATTACCTACCTAAAACACACCAGATAACTCATGCTACTGCTAAGACACCACATATCATGTCTCTGTTTGTTAGCCTCTACGTCTGTGCATATCTGTTTATATCTATGTAATGGCTGAAAAGTATATATACATGCTAAAGCAGATAATGCAGGCAGGGCTGGCCCTAAGTTTTTGGGACTGGGGGTGGGGGTGGGGGGCTATATTTTGCTAACAGATTTGCTGGGAAATTACAGGCTAATTAATGACAGTAATAATTCACTGTTCACTTCAGTTGAGACCCACGGTTAATATGTTTAGCGCATACCCAAGTGCAAGAGAAATATTCACACCTGTCGACCTAAGAGAATTTTTAAAAAGGATTATACAAAACAAAGTGTAAAATCTAAATTTAATGGGCTGCTCAACACACTAATTACATCTTACATGCTAGTTTTAGGTTGGGTTCCTTTTTTAAGGACGGGCATCTGTAATACAACACAGCATGCTCCAAGTTTGGCATCTCACATCTATGGTATATAAAACAAAACAGGCTCCTCAGTTGAATCAGAACCACATTTACTCGCCATGTTACTACCATATACAAATATGTTTTGGTGATGGCACCAAACATACTACATACATTATAATTTACATATCGTCACAGTCCAAGGTTTTTTTCTGATATTCGTTTTTCTAGCTTGGCTGAGGTCACCAACGCTTTTTACATTGTGTGATAATTTCATAATAAACAGACCAACAGTGCTCCCACATTTACATTGATTTACACTGAAAAACCAGAGTAAATACTGTTCAGCAAATGCAAGGTGCTTGGCTGAGGTGCTGGAGCTTAAGTGGGAAATATGCACACAAATGCTTTTTCACATACAACATTTATTAACCAACAAATGTTTGGGTGCCATCGGTCAAAGTTGGGATGAAACAAAATACAAAGTGTGGCCAGTGCAGAAGTTATGGCACAATTTACATTTTTTGCATACACCTTTACGTAATTACTGTTCTAGCAAGTTAGTTCTAGCAATCATGTTGCTGCCCACCCAAGCATTCTTGATAAACACATTATGGACGACCTCACTAATTCCTGAATGCAGCTTTTATGAAAACTCTGTATTTCTCTTTTAAAGAGGTTTTCTCTCATAACAGAACCTGAACTTAAAATACTGCGCTGGTCTGCTCCCCCCCAGCTCTGCACTACCGGAATGCTGTTAAGGAGTAGTAATAAGGGCCATGAGGAGAAACGGACAGTCAATGAATAATGATAGACTAGAGCTCATAAAGACAGGCAGCTATGTTTAATTGATGGAGTATAATAAGGTAGAGTCAAAGCGATAGTGACAGCAAAGATACTCCAATTCCTTTCCAAATCACCCAGTAACTTCAACTACCATCCATGTGTTATTCAAAGACGTCCCACTTTCACACTCTGCACTGCACTGAAACAGATCTTTCTTAAAATCCCTGCATTTTTAAAAGGTGAAGGTTTTTTGTGGTGCACTGAAGCACTAGATTCTTAGTTTGGGCGATGCATGGCAAAACTATTTCAAAACATGAGGAAAAAACCCACATCATGGTTAAAGCTTCTGCTAGCCTCCTTATAGGACTCTAGTAATTTGTTGATGCTAAGCTACAGGTGATTCGCATGAACACTACAACTCGTTGTAGTTCCCATTTGTAAATTGCTCTTGAACAGCCAACAAAGTCTCATTAGAATCTGGTGAACTCAGAATTCTACATGTTAAATGAGTTTATGAGATGTGACATATGACTCGACCTTTAACCTTTGACACTAGTGAAAACGCTAAACTTGAAGTGAATCTGGAAAAATACATCTGAACAGAGTGAAGTCTTATTTACTAGTTAAACATCTGGTATATACATCCTTTCGATGAGCACCTGGATGCAGCAATAGTTTCTTATTAAAAAAACAGATTTCAGCTTCTAAAAGTCATTCCATGTTTCACCTGACGCTTGTGACACTTTTGTTCCCACCCTACGCTTAAGAAAGAAAGAAAGCTAGTGCTGCAATATTATCATACTGTCAAATTAATAAAATAAAAAATGAACTACAATAACAGCAATCATTTAGTTCGCAGAGATCATTAGACCTTCTTTGGAGGGTTCCGCTCTAAGCATGTTGTCATGCAGTGCATCCACACAGAAGCCCAGTGCTTAATCTTTTTTATAATGCTGGATATTTAATATTGGTGCTTTCAAATTGTCACCCAAGTTTGGGTAAGAGGGCAATATCTCGGAAGAAATGGCACTGAGGTGCATAGAGGGCGCCAGTGAGCATCCCTTTTAACGCCCTAATGAGAAATGGGACAGTCTACGGCCTTACAGGAGGGTGCAAATGAGGATGGCCAGTACACAAAAACTGACAGAGCTCAAGCTGTTGGGTATTCTGCCCTCTGTAGCTAAAGAGGATCTTTCTCTAAGCCATGACAACTTGGTCACTGTTTATAGGGAACTCATGTCCACTGCAGTAGATGTAAATCTTTGGACCAAAGTTTACTTATAGCAGCTCACAAGAAGCTGAAACTTTATGATCTTCTCCCAAGACTAGGGGACTAGCCCAATTTGGCAGCAAAACTGTGAACCTAACAGCCCTGGTGGCCGTGCACTGTACCAAACACTCCATAGCATGACAGTCTCTTCTGTAGGTGTTTTGCCCTAATCATAACTATCCTTCAGCATGTGATATACATATAGATGAAAAATATCAACAACTGACATCTCAAGAAAGTGAAGCAGATGGAAAGAGAAGATGAACATTTTCAAGGTAGGTGGTTACCTACATGGGAGGTGATTACCAAGAGGAAAGTGATTACCTACATGGGAGGTGATTTTTGTTGACTTGTGGGATGACATTTTCTCGCATCCTCTTGAAATTGAGCCTTGGCTATGGCTCTCAAGAAAACAAAGCCCTAGTTCTAACCTAATTCACTCCTAATCCAGATAACTGGTCACCAGCAGAATCAGCATATGCTGGGTATTTGTTGTATTACCATGGTAGGTAATCAACTTAACCAGCATAAACCATCTTAGATCATCAGCATGGAATTCACACTGCTCTCTGCTGTTTCTTTTCAGCAGGGAAGTCATGGATGGCAAGTACTACAGTACAAATACTGGTCATAACCTTCTCAGAAATGGTATAATGTGTGTTTGTGTGTGTGTGTGTGTGTACATTATAAATGTATATATATATATATATATATATATTTATATATATATATATATATATATATATATATATATATATATATATATATATATATATATATATATATAATGTACACACACACACACACACACACACATATATATACACATGTATATATTATATATACTACCACCTTTAGCTGTTTCTCATTCACAATCTGCAAACTCTACTATATAAAGACTGTGAGTTGCAGATGGAGAGTTCTTATTTAACAGTTTATGATACATGTTTAAATAATGCATAATGGTGTTTTAATTAGTGTTTTGTGTGGCTTAAGTGCTGATGTGGAACTTATTTCAAGTTTAAAGTTTGACCAGATAGTCAACACCCTCACAAGTATGTAAATTGAGAAGTTAATTGAGTGTAATAATAGAAGGTGAACTGTAGAGGGCACCCTTAAACTAACTATGAGCCAGGCACTAAACCACTTTACCATTCTTATTAAAGCTGAGACTTGTGCCATTAAAATGAAATCAGGACTGATATACATAGCAGCACTGTGGAATGCGAACATTGGCTGCTGTGATATGAAGAGATAAAGAGTTCACAGGGCATACCTGTTATACAACTGTAATACAATTGAGTCAAAATTCAAAGCACCTGGAGGTAATTCACAGAGAGCTAATTAATTTAGTGGAAAAAACAACACTTCATGATAAGGGCTTGTTCAGCTTAGTTTGTCAGTCATCCATATACTATGTAATATAGAATACTGCTGAAAAAGAGTTCAGTGCTCTGAAGTAGTCTTTTGAAACTTTTAGTTTCTAGCCATGAGTTTTTACTGATTTTTTATACATTTTAATTTAATTTAATTTAATTTAATTTAATTTAATTTAATTTAATTTGAAAAAGTTTTAAGTTTTTTTTATTTTGACTTATTTTATTTATTTTTGCCTTCTTAACAAAATCTTGGACCCGGATTTACTTTCCTATGTCTGTACATGGACTCGATGTCACCCTTTACACCTCCACTTGAGTAAAAATACTAAGGTATTTACCTTCAAATGTACTTAAGTACGGTATGGAAATTATAAGTAGCATGAGTTATTATGACTCTAAAGGCCTATTACAATATCTGCAACAAGACTCTCTCTGTTTAATCAACTCATTTGAGGTAAAGAGACTCTAGTGTCTCTCAGTCCACCAGTCTTTAATAGAAGGTCATTAAATAGTCTGACACGGATGTCTATTCAAATGATCATAAGCACAGAACACTGAAGGAGAACGGTTTCCATTAGCTAGAACTATAAAATAACTTTTAACAAACAAACAAAATTTCGGTTTAAGATTTATTTGCAACTACAAGTTTAAGTTGAATAAAAACTTGCTTTAAAGAGGCTCACAAATGAGATTTCCTTTGCGATATATTGCGTCTGTATCTCTCTGTTCATAAACATAAATCTGTTCATAAACCAAAGCAGATTTACTATAAAAGGAAACAGTGTTTATATAAATTCAGAAAAAAACATTTTTTCTTATTTCTATTTACCCATAAAGTCAAGAACACTATGTTGTATCTGTTCATTAATGCTTTAATGTGTGACTGTCAGTCAGTGTTTGCATTAACCCCATCCATGCCTTTCTCCAGGTGGTTCAAGAATCCATGAATAAGCTTGTTTTTGTTTTCCCATGTTACGTTTTTATGTGCATATGAGCCAAAAGGAACAACACATTTCGCCTCATGTGGAGTAAAAAGTGAGATGTCTGAGTTTGAAATGTTGTGGAGTAAAAAAGTAAAACTTTATTCAAAATGTAAATACTTCAGTAAAGCACAGATACATAAAAAGTACTTCAGTACAGTAACAAATGCCATTTACATTGTTACTGTCCACCACTGTCTAACCCTAACCTTACCCTGACCCTAACCCTGAACTCCCATTAACCCTAACCTTAATTTTAGCCCAACCCCAACCCTAACACTAAACCCTAACCCCAGCCTTAGGCTAACCCTTTCCCTAACCTTACCTTAACCATAACCCTAATCCTAAACTCTCAGTTAGCCTAACACTAACCCTATCCTCAACCATGGTCTAATCCTAACCTTAATCTTAGTTAAAGCCTAATCTTAACCTTAATCTTACCATCTTGTGGTTCGCCCACAAGGATTAAAGCCAACCAAGAAAGCCCAGCAGCGTCTCTACTTTCTGCGAAGGCTGAGGAAGGCCCATCTCCCACCTCTCATCCTCACCACATTCTACAGAGGAACCATCGAGAGCACCCTGAGCAGCTGCATCACTGCCTGGTTTGGGAACTGCACCGCATCGGATCGCAAGTCCCTGCAGCGGGTAGTGAGGACGGCTGAGAAGATCATCGGTGTCTCTCTCCCCACCATCACAGACATTTACACCACACGCTGCATCCGCAAAGCAAACAGCATCGTGGGTGAGAACACACACCCCTCACACACACTCTTCACCCTCCTCCCTTCTGGAAAAAGGTACAGAAGCATCCGGGCCTTCACATCCAGAGTGTGCAACAGCTTCTTTCCCCAAGCCATCAGACTCCTTAACACCTAGAGTCTGGTCTGAATAACTGCACACATTCAGTGACTGGACTGAACGCACACACACACCCACACCCACACACACACACAAACAGTCTCATCTTCTAAATCTGTCTACACATAAACTTAAGGAGTACAATGTTTACATTTATACCAAATATGGACATAACTGCTGCTAAAAAACAATGTTCATCCTTAAAAAATGGACACAACCACACTGCTCCCACTACCAGTGAGCTATCTGAACTGCCCCCTCCCTGTATTTACTACCAGTGGGCTATCTGAACTGCCCCCTCCCTGTATTTACTACCAGTGGGCTCTCTGCACTGTCCCCTCCCTGTATTTATTGTTTACTGTTTTGTATGTTGTAAATTGTCTTGTGTATTTATTGTATTATGGTTCTATGTAGCACCTTGGTCCTGGAAGAATGCTGTTTTGTTTCACTGTGTACTGTACACCACTGTATATGGTTGAAATGACACTTGACTTGAAACTACTTGACTTGAATCCCCCTACAATGTAAATATACAAACAGGTTTCAGTTCCCACAATGTCACATAACCTAACCCACAAACACGTACACACACGGGTGTCGCCCTCAAACCCCGCATTTCAATATATTAACACACTCGTCTCGACAGCTCTCTGTAGATGCGTCTCACAGTGTGTTGCACGTTGCCATGGAGACCAACTGGCGAATGGTTCAATAATGTGTGAGTCACTACGGTAGACACTTCCTCTCACTGTTTGTCTCTCTCTCTATCTCTGATTCCTTCTCTTTCTCCATTTCTCAGTCTCAGTCTCTCTCTCTCTCCGCAGTCTGTCACTCCCTCTCTCTCTGTCTCTCTCTCTCTCCCAGGGACCCATTGCATTGTTCATTTGTGCCCACACAGCTTGTATAATCTCCATTAAAATAGCATTTCCAGGAGACACACTAAAACAGCTGTGCCCTAGCCTGTAGGTCGCCATGCCCAATGTCAAACATCAACTACAGGAGTAAAAAGACCCCACCCCCGAATCCCCCCCCACCATTGGGCTGTGGAGCAATGTCTTCTCTGAAGTGATGGACACCCATCCAACACCTTTGGGATGAATTGGAGTAAATTAGAATTGATCATCCATCATCAGTAACTGACCTTACCAATGACATTGTGGCTGAATGCATGCAATCAAATTCTCACCAAAACGTCCAACATCTAGTGACATACAAAAAGTCCTACATAGCTGGAACTGTGTTTGTACAGGCCAGGAGGTGGCAATATAAGCTCAAATTCGTATTGTCTGTTTTAGTTAACTACCCTCTCAGCATGATCCATGAGCCTGACTCAGCCTCATTAGCCAGCCGGAACAGACTCATCTCAAAGCTATATTGATAAATTATCTGTACAATTGGGCTTAATTCAAATAAAGAGTGTTTTGGTGTCTTTGGTAATAAAATGCATGAATTTACTTTGATATATTCTAAATTATGCATATGGTATCCATATAACTATGCATGAGAATCATTATGCATAGGAATGCTATTATATCTTAATGGCAGGCATAACACAGTGGATGCACTGAAGCATAGACTGGGCAAGGAGCCTATAGGCCTGATTTGGTTCATATAAGATAATGGGTTTTCGGGCCCCTTAGGAAGGAAAGAACAGAGCTTTTTTAATCACTCTATGATCAATAATAGCTGATGGTCCAGATGTGAAAGTCAATAATTAATAAACACTAAATATCCTCTACAGCTGCAACAAGTATTCATAAATATTTGACAGGAATGAAACTTGGTGGGTGGGTTTGACTTTGTGAGACAAATTATTCAAGTTTCACGTTTGGCCATGCATGTGACGAAAGCAAGGATGGGTCTTATCACTGTACCTGACTGACCCAACAGCTATGATTGTAGACATTCAGCAAGCAGTGATGCTTTCCGTGAGTCAACCTGTTAGTGCCAGTACCATCGGCAAACGACTGCATGATCCAGAATTACATGCACACAGACCCTTACAACAACTGCCCTTAACACCCATCAGTGTCGCCAAAGACTGCAAGGTGTTGTGGCAGCAGGTCATCTTCAGTGACAAGTCCTGCTTTTATCCTGGTGGAGACAATCAACAAATCTGTGTGTGGGAACACCATGGTCAGTGCCAGGATGAATGGTCTGTTGCCACGTGATACATGCCTAGAAAACCTGGTGTCACTCCACCTCCACCCCTACCACACAATCTGCTTGAACTGTGTGAGAATATTTAAGCTGCATGGGATGAATTATCACAGGTCACCCTCAGGAACCTCCACAACTCCATGCTGAGACGTCTGGCATGTTGCATTAGCTAACATGGCACCCTGACGGCATACTGAAAGGCATTACTTCTGTATGTATAGCTCAATAAAGATTTAGATTTATCATAACTTTATCATCAGCACTGGCCCCTGTTCGGGCAGTGTCTGAGCTCATGGCAAGTTTAGGTTCTAACCTTCCTGTACTAGCTGGAAATATTATCCAACAGAACACTAAGCACAGTTGTGTCACACCCAGGTGTCTCTCGTCAGCCCTAGTTGTGTTATACCCGATGTCATGCCCTTTGTTCTTGTTGGGTGTTTTGTCTTCCTGCCGGTCCTTTGCCTCTGTGTGGTTTAAATGAATATCCCTGTAAGTTTCTCCATGTCTGTTGTTGTGTAGCCTCTTGGGTTTTTGTTTTATTTCTGGTTTATTAAAAGACTTGCATTTGCATCCTGGCCCCATGTCCTGTGTAACAGGTTGTAAGTGGCTCTGGATAAGAGTGTTTGCTAAATGCCTTAAATGTAAATGTATTATCATTTACAGCTCCTGGTAACCTTTCTCTTTCAATCCTGCAATGCTATTCCTTTGATAAAGAATTTATGAAAAGTGAAAGCAATGAAAAAAAAAAAACAGCAGCTCTACTACGGTAACCAGGTCCGCACACTGGGCTCATTGGAGATTGTAAATTGGCATAGCGAGCAAAACCGTAATGATTTAGCGTAGCATGCAGTATTTAGTATAAACTAGTTCAGTATGCTGTATACACTACACAGTATGCTATTCTGAACACAGCTACGGCTGTTTAGAGCTGTAAGAAAATTAATAAAGCCAATGTGACAGAATTTAGCCATTATTAGGGTTGCTTTATTGGTTTGACAGTTTAGCACTTTAACACAGCTTACCAAGAAAATATCTATTAATGTGCTGATAGTTCATTACCTGGTAGCATTAAAATGCCTTAAAAAGCCGAATAAATAAATATAATTATTGGCATAGGTTTCATTTTAAACCTGATTATAAATAAACTCAAATGTTAAAAAGAATAGTTCAATAGCAGGCTTTCCTATAGTACTGTTTACACCTACAGATATCTGATCTCTCTAATACGTCTAATAGTATAGCTCTCAGACAGAGGGCTGAAAGAGAAGCTGAGAGAAGCTTCTCTTGCAGAGAAGTTAGCATGCTAACTAATTAGACCCGTCCTGTCCGTAATCCCACTGTTAAGAGGTGATAGTGAGTCACTGTCAAACCAGTCCAACCTGAGAGGATAAAGAAGTAACACTGCTCTGATGGCATTTTCTAACCTTTCATGTAGAAGGTGCTGCTCCCGGGTAAATCACTTAAGGACAGCTAGGTAATGAAAGAAGGAGTAAAGGCATCACTGGCTGAAGCTTTTGGCAAGCAACCACTAGGAGTGAACAAAGAAAGTGATAGAAATAGAAGCAAACATAGAGTCTAGCGTTGACACGCAGGAGATGCTCTTGGCATAGGCTAGATATATCCATTCCCTTTCACTATATAGTAGTATTCTATATATAGTAGTATAATACAGTAGAGTATGTGGGCAGCTTCCTGTAAGGGGACAAAGTGTTTAAACCTCCAGCAGCACCGGTGTGTCTGCTCCACCTGTACCAGCACAACACACACTAACGTCAGTGTCACTGCAGTGCTGGGAATGATCCACCACCCACATAATACCTGCTCTGAGGAGGAACAAGAGGATTAACAAAGTATACAGAGAATCAGATGGACTACAGTCTGTAACTGTAGAACAACAAAGCTATATGGTAGATATGGTATATAGCAGAACTGATAAATGAGTGTAGAAGTGTACGAGGAGTTATATCTAATGAAGTGGCTGGTAGATGTATATGTTTATATGCATATATATCCCATTATGTTGAACTACTATGTCTATTTATCAAATTGCACAACCAGTTGTGGGCTGTAGAGTTAGGGAACCAGCCTTGTGACCGGAGGGTCGCCGGTTCGATTCCCTGAACTGACAGTAATGACTCAGGTACCCTTGAGCAAGGCACCTAACCCTCAACTGCTCCCCGGGTGCCGTGGATAGGGCTGCCCACCGCTCCAGGGTATGGGTGCTCACTGCCCCCTAGTGTGTGTGTTCACTAGTGACTGTGTGTGGCTAGTGACTGTGGGTGTTTTACTCCCCACTGTGGGATCAACAAGCGATTAAATCTTAAATCAAAGAAATAACAGCAATCTAGAAGTGTAAAAATCAAAGTGTAAACTTGCTATGTGCTCTTCTTATTCTGAAACTACTGTATACTTATAAATATATATAATATAAAAGCCAATAGGCAACAATATTCTTGTGTGCATGTGTGTGCTGGTGTGTTTATTAGATCTATCATGTGTGTGAGTGTGTGTGAGTGTGTGTGTGTGTGTGTGTGTGTGTGTATTTGTTTGTATCAGGTTCATCTTACATTCTAGCAGCAGTGCTCGTCAGGATTACACTGCAGAAATGTTATATGTCAGAGAATGTCAACAAATGTCAGAAATAAAAAAGGCCAGCGATGCTCACTTTTAGTCATATTAGCAACAGCTGCAAAATGTTGAAGCAACAAATTGAGATGCTAATGGATCGACAGATATCTCCAAGTGAGTCAGGTAGTCAGGCAGCAGGATACCATATAAGAAACAAGCGCATGCATGAAATGAACTTTGATTATTGTCTAGATTATACGGTCTCTTCAAGCTTCCACTGGATAAAACCTGTACTGTGTACTATGTATATGACCTGTACTATGTATATGTATAGTTCATATTTTATAGCTAACAGTTAACAATACTGCTGCCGGTATCTACCCATCTATCTATCTATCTATCTATCTATCTATCTATCTATCTATCTATCTATCTATCTATCTATCTATCTATCTATCTATCTATCTATCTATCTATCCATCTATCTAAAAGAAAATGTTCTAAAAGCTTCCCACTATTCCCACTTTACAGGTTCACATACCAGTAACATCCAGTAACATACGCACAGCAGTCTGGACTCATCTAACACAGCCCTGCTGGACACACAGAGGAAACAGGGTTGGCCACGGTGCCTCTGTGCTCTGCTATTGTGTGTAATGAGTCCTGACATCTGTTGTGCTCTTTAAACACTGCGAGCAGAGGAGGTGTGAGAGTGGAGTGGAAGCTGATGGTTCGTTCCGAGTCTCAGGTGTATGCTGTAGATAGATTGTTATTGTGTGGCATTATCTCCTGTATGTCCTATGATCCTTTGTTTTACATCAGCGGTCACACGGGTGTCATAAATAAGAGGACAGTTTGTGGCAGAATGTGCCTAAAACGTCTGCAGTGTGGAAATAAACTGGAGAAGAAAACCAGCCCAACAGCCATGTGTGCAGTCTGCAATGTGAAGCTTTTGCAAGGCGTTAGTTAGGCTCAGGTAATTCAGGAAAAGGCTGCACCCAAGCAACAACTGCTAGAGGAGAGCACCATGGTCAACACGATTACAGAGCTGTACAAAACCAAGCTGTATAAAGTAAGGACATGTTAAACAGCAGCATGGATGCAGGCAGGTTTATCCTCTATGCACTGCAGGACTATTCGGTTGTCAAGTATACAACACTGGATTGGTTATGACTGTAGTGTACCTGAAGTATGCACTCCACCACTGCATTATCTAGGAAAAGAACAGTATCGGACCGAGGCTTGATATCCAGAGGTGCTTATATTAATTATATTGTGTTTGGGATCAGGGGCAAGAAAATCGGGACATATCTAGTACTGTACATACAGTCATGAACAAACTACATCAGTACCTGATCTCTCGATTGCGCTTGTCGCTGAAGGCAATTCACATTCACACAGCATATATATACAAAGCACATTGTAGCCTTCTCCTATATCACAGACCAGTCTGCAGTAAACATTAAACCACCATCTGATGAAGAAATACATATGTGTGTGTGTGTGTGTGAGAGAGAGAGAGAGAGAGAGAGAGAGAGAGAGAGAGAGAGAGAGAGAGAGATAGTAGGGGAGGACAGAGATAAAGAGAACGAGAGAGGGATAGGCAAAGAGAACAGCAAGAGAAAAAGACAGGAGGCAAGAGGGGGAAGGACAGACAGGAGAGGAATAGAGGGAGAGAGAGAAATAGAGATAGAGAAGTGGTGGGTAAGTGAAATAATGAATTGTGGTAGTAAGTGAGAGAGAAAAACAGAGGAGGAAAGAGAGATAGAGAGAGAGAAAAAGGAGAAAGAAATACAGTAGGAAAGAGACATACTGCCTGTGTGAGAGAGACAGTGAAAGAGAAATAGAGAGGATAAACTGCGACTGAGTGTAAAACATGAGACAAAGAAATAAAGAAAGAGAGACTGAAAGAAAGAGGGAGGAAATAGAGGGGGAAGAGACGGTGAGTGTGGAACAGAGAAATAGAGGGGAGAGAATTAATTGAGGAAAAATATATAGCAGGAGAAAAATAGAGAGGAAGCGAGAGAGAGAGAGCGAGAGAAAACAGTGGACAGAAATATGGGGGAAAAAGAAATGGTGAGAAAGGGACAGAGATGGGGGAATGAGAGCTAGAGATAGACGGAGAGAAAAGAAAAGAAGAGAAAGATAAATGAGAAGGAGAAATGGACCAAGAGAAAGAGGGAGCAGGAGGAGTAATAATGGATGAAGAGAGACATAGAGGGGGGAAGAGAAACTGTGAGCAGTGGACAGAAATAGAAGGAGAGAGTGAGAGGAGAGAAATAGTGGAGGAGGAAAGAAAAGAGGGGAAAGAGAGAAAGGAAAGAAAGGGAAGGAACAGAACGATAAAGGAGGACAAATAGAGAGATAGAAAGAGAGCAAGAGGAGAAACAGTGGATTATGAGAGAGAATTAGAGGAGGAAAAGGAGTGTGAGTATGGGCCAGAAAGAGATCAGGTGAGGGAAAGAGAGAAAAGGAGGGAAGAGAAAAATAAAGGAAGAGAAATAGGGAGGGATAGTGGAGAAGGAAAGATAGAAACAGAGGGTAAAAAGAGATTGTGGGTGTGGGACAGAAATAAAGGAAGGGAGAGAGAGAAAATGGACGAAGAGAAAGATATGAGATGAGGAGAAATAGAGGGGTAGAAAGATAGGGAGGGAGAGAGAGAGAAGGGGAGGGAGATAGTGAAGGAAGAAACGAGAAAATAAATGGTGGGTGTTAAACAGAAATAGAGGGAGAGACAGAAGCACGAACGGGAGACAGAGAAATAAAGGAGTAGGAGAAATACAGGGAGAGAGTGGAGGGAGAGGAAGGAGGAGCGAGAAAGAAAGGGAGAAAAATAGTGGAGGAAGAAAGATGAGTGTGGTACAGAAGTAGTAGAAGAAAGAGAGGAGAGGAAGGAAGAGGGATAGAGAGAAAGAAAAGAGATCGATGTGAGAAAAATAATGGAGTAAGAAGGAAAGGAATAGAGTGGGGAAGAGAGATGGTGGGTGAGGGACATATATAGAGGGGGAGAGAGAGAGAGAGAGAGAGAGAGGGAGGAACTGAGAGATAAAGGAGGAGAGGCACTGGGTGGATGGCAAGGGCAGCATTTCCTGTATATGGAGCTTTAGCACGGTTCTCTCTCCGCGCTGGAGTTTGTTGATGTTTTGAAGCCACGCGGGATTTAAACTCCTCCGCGCTCTTCCACACACACACGCGCGCGCGCGCGCACACACACACACACACACACACACACACACACACATACACACTCCGCGCTTACAGGTGGCCTGTGGTGGAGCGCACGAGCTCCGCTCGCTCAGTCTGGATCTTTTCCGGATCTTTCTCGGTGGTGATCCACAGTCTGTTGCGCGCGCTCCGGGGGCACAACTCTCCATTAGCCCGCGTGCGTGCAGCCGTGCTGGGAAACACATTCCTGCTCAGGTAAAGCTCGCTCTTCTGCTGCGTGTAGAGACCATGTGCTGAGCTGTGAAGTCGCCTGCCTTCTCCAGATCCCAGAAGCTGGTGTTAAAGAGGGCGGCAGGTTTGATCTCTGTGTTTGGTGCCTCTGAGAAGACTGTATGAGTTACTGTCATTTATAACGGAAGCTGTTATATGAGGTTAAAGGCTCACTTTCAAACTAAGAGCAGCGCGCGCTTAAAGTGTTCTCTGGGCGATGTCATAGGAGAACCACATCTGGATCTTCCACGAACCTGTCAGAGAATGGATCTTTAGGGGAACGGCTTTGTAATGAGATGTAAGATTGCAAAGAGTCTTTTTGAAGTTGGATGTGTCCCCATGTGATAAAGGTTCTATACTAATTAAAGGACACGAACCATTTAGGAACCTGAATTTGTAAAAATGTAGAACTTCAATGAACTGAATTACAGCCAGTGTGGAGTTACTGTTCCGTCTGCTTGGTCTAGACTAGTTGGATGCCAGTAGCTTTAATCTGGCTAGTCATTTTGCTGGGTTTAGTCAGAACTGGTCTTTGGGCTCTTGCCTACAGATGCATGCTTTTGATAAATGCCATAAGACGTTTGGAGTGGTATAAGCCTAGACGTTTCCGTATTACTCACAACCAAATGAGTCTGCTCTTTCAAAATTCCAGGGTTATTCAGAAATGAATGGCCGGAAAGGTCGCATGCATGGATTGCTGGTGTGCCTTTCGTTCTTGGTGGCCTGGCAGACTCGGTGAGTGCATTTATTTGTGTGTGTGTGTGGGTGTGTGTGTGTGTGTGTGTTTGGGCATCAGTCCATTGCACTGTCTCTTAACAGTAAATAGCCTTTTTGAACTGAACTGGCACACTGACAGATTTGTAGGTGCACATGCGGAATCTTCGATTTGACAGCTCCGCTGAGGAAGTGTAGTAGTCGTGAATGATTCATAATCAGGACATATGTATCAATATAACATGAAGACTGAAGGATCTCAGTCCCTGACATATAACAGGTAAGAATCAGAGGAGTCAAAGTGGGTTCAGACAGGCTCGTATAATTCAGAATTAAAGCCGTTGTTTCTGATCCATTTCCCATCAGTTTGTGATGTGACCGTATGTCTTGATCATGCCCTCCCTGTAACAGTCAAGAGCCCAGTGCCCTGATGATGCAGCATTAAAGGCATCCCTATTGTTGTGTCTTTGTCATGGCAATATGTGAAGATCCAGAGTAGAAGTATCGGCGTCAGATGCATTCAAAAACAACATCACGCTTTTCACACGGATACTGGATCGACTGTTGGATGGCTACGACAACAGACTGAGACCAGGTCTTGGAGGTGAGTGGTGATGAAATGAAAGTGGCTTGTTTTAATGGTGGCTGCACATTTATAGACTCCTAGTCAGTATACTCCCATAACAAAATCTCTGAATTGATAATGCAGGAGAAGGGAAAACCGCACCCTATCCTTATCCATTTCTTCCTTTGTTCCTTTCATAAAATTTGTGTAGATTTATTTACCAATTTGTTCTTTATTATCACATTGTTACTGCACACTCTTAAAAATATGGTTCTTCAAGGGGTCTTTAGTAAAGACTTGTTGTTGTATAGAGCCATGAACAGTCAAAGAACCATTTGGTTGCTTGAATGTTTCTTTATGTGGTGAAATGGTTCTTCAGACTGATAGAGAAGGCGCTGCATTTGGTCCTTCTATGGTACCACTTTTGGTGCTTTTTCGTGGTTGGTGTAGCTCAGCTGATAACACCATTACCCACTAGGGAGTCATCACTACATGTGGGAGACTGGGGTTCAAATCCCAGTCTGGATGACTATGCTGTGCTACACCAATAAGGGTCCTTGGGCAAGACTCCTAACACTACACTGGCCTACCTGTAATGTGAATAACCTTGTAAGTCCTCTGGATAAGAGCGTCAGCTAAATACTGTAAATGTGCTATACAGAACCATCTTCAAAAAAGTTCTATGTAGAACCATATTGCTGATTTTGGACCATGCTTTGTTGTCTTTTAACATAATTTGAAAGTACCTGTGTAAACTTATAGACTATTTAGAATCTATAAATGAATGGGCCATCAGAAATGGCCCAAAAGGAGGTCTCCAAATAATTTTTGCAACACGTTCCCCATCTGTCTGAAAAACCAATTCACCATGCAAAGAACAATTTAAAGCATGCAGATAGTCTGCCACTGTTCATTACTAATAAAAAGCTGTCCAGGCTGAAACACTCAGTGTAAATGGATGTGGCTAAACTACTGTAGCCTGACAAAGTGGATATATGAGTATGCATTTGTTGTCCTGTCAACACAAACACACTGTCTTTGCAGCTTAGTATCAGTATATTAGCTTCTGAAATGAGTGAACTTCTTTATATTTGAACTCAACTTTATTTCTAAGACGTGAGTGGAATTTGGTGTACAATAGACTGCTTAATATAATATAACTCTATATAATATTAAGTATCACCAACATGTTCTGTATTGCTTTAGTACTTTACTGTAATAGTACTTTCATGAGCTTCTTCTGGTGTAGGTTCATGGCATATCATGTGATAATGCTACCATCTGCAGCAGAAACATGAGCTTTAAATCAGTCATAACGCCATGATGGTCTTTACCTATAAAAACAATACGGTTTCCATTGTTATAGGGTATTTACTCTGCAATACAACTATAGATGCCTTTGAAAGGTATTATATTTTTATAACTGAATTCCATTCTGAACGACCAGGACGTTTAAGCTATATGAGGTAAATTTGTCTTGGCTGGTATGTCACACTCCCAGACAGTAGGGAATTTATCATAAATTACTTTATGTTTATGGTTTACGTTTTTAAATTACATTTTTTTATGGTAAGGCCCAGTGTTTTAAGTGTAAAAGTGAAAAAAGCATTATGTGTACATATTCCTTAATAGCACTTGGCCAACTTTTTAAGTGCAGAGAAGTCGTCTCTAGTTCTCTAGTGTGAGGACTGGTGTATTTTACAGGTACATACTCTTAAATACAGCAGCCCTTTTAGCACTTTTCCTTTTTAAAGATGTGTGGAAGAGGAGTTAAAGTAATAACAGTGTCTGTTTCCCTTTGGCTCCCTCAGTTGAGCGTTTCTTATTAAAGCTGTTGCAGGCGTACTCTCTGTTAGTCATCCTAAGATGTGGTGGTGTGTTTTTTCTTTCTGATGTTGGATGTGTGCAGCACAGTTCTGAGTTTAATTCAAATTTAACTGAAATGTGTACTGACACGTTTCCTGTGCTGCAGATTGTTTATCTTAAAAGAATTTAGAATTTGTTTAGCATATGTTGTTTCATAAAATACATACCTTAATATAAACTTAGTAAACTCAGTATTTTATACACAAGATATTTTATAAGATAATTATAGGATATATATATATATATATATATATATATATATATATATATATATATATATATATATATATATATATATATATATATATATATATATATATATATATATATATTATAGATTCCAGATATCTGTGTGAGGTTGGTTATGAACTAAAAAACAATCAATGGGCTTTTAGCACTAGGAAAAAATATCACCTTTATTAAGGAGAGACTCGGGTGTACATGACTTTGTGGTTAGGCAGCATTTATTACAGCAGGATAAAGCTTTTTTCAAATGTTCTACATCCTGTGTAATATGTTGCCTGATGTAGTTATAGATAAAACACATGTTTCTGTAACATCCTCGGTGAAGCTCAGCACCTGTGATACTGACCGGGTCTTCTATATACTAATTTAAAATCATAACAACTGCATTGTCGTTTACTGGACATTACAGGTTTATTGGTGTGGAACATGGTGGAATAATGGGTGCTGTCTGAAGCTGCTTGTGTATGCTAATTTTTATTTTTCCCTCATTTTATTTAACACCTGTTCAGTAGATCATCTGGGAAAACATCCACATTTAATGATCAATAAACAGGATACTAGCACAAAGCCCTAATTGACACACAATATCAGACCTCATATAGTCTTTCAGTAACTGCTGATAATTGTCCATTTATATGCAGGGTAGACACGGATATTACATTATCATAGTGAGCTGTCAGTCAGAGCTTTGAGACGAAATATTGCGCAACAGTAAAGAGAGAGCTGTGCAGCTAATCACATATTAAATGAAACCGTGGCTTGGCCTCTGTAATTAGTTAATTATGAAAGCCTGCAAGAAGTGTACTGGGACTATGTAGCAAAATGTTCTCATCAATGGTGATTGCAATCACCGTTTGACTCCAAAGTAGTGTATATATATGTTTCCAAAAATAAACTGAATAGAAACATTTCCATGCACAGGCACACACACATGCACACACACGCACACACACGCACACACGCACACACGCACACACACACGCACACACACACACACACACACACACACACACACACACACACACACATACACACACACACACACGCACACACACACTCGCACACACGCACACACACACGCACACACACACTCGCACACACGCACACACACACACACACACACACACACACACACGCATATACATACACACACACACACACACACACACACGTACACAGACACACACACAGGCACACACACACACACAGACACACACACGCACGCACACACACATGCATACACACACACACACACACACACAGACGCACACACACACACACGTACACAGACACACACACAGACACACACACATGCACACACACATGCATACACACACGCACACACACATACACACAAACCCAGTCTCTTCTAATCAATCCAGAAGCAAATGGATGAATGGATCTGAATCATGGATGAATCATTGCTTTGTGGCTGTGTGGTCTCAGTTAATCATGACATGGCACAGCTCCGCTTCTGAGTTTTCCGGCCTCCCGCTGTCACTGATAATACCGTCATGATGACACAGTGTCTTTATTCTGCTTTTGTTTTGTAGATCGAGTGACGGAGGTGAAGACTGATATTTACGTGACCAGTTTTGGGCCAGTATCAGACGCGGACATGGTAAAAATATCCTTCGTCTTTTGCAAGAAAAAGAATAGGCAAAAATGTTCTTTGTGTGTTTCAATGATCATGCACTGAGCCGCCTATTCAAAAACATTAAATATCCACACTGATTATTAACAATACTAATTCCTGTAAAATATTGAAAATCAGTGTCAGCAGTGAGTTTAAGCTGCTGAAAGAGGGTATATTTATTAAGGGAAGTGTGATCAGGACTGGGATGAGAATTGACATTTGTCTTCACAAGCGCAGTCAGTAATATAACTGTACATGACTCATTGTGCCACACAGTCAGGTGCCTGTTATTTTTGATATAGCAATTTATTTGATCGTTGTTATTTAAACAGGCTACTGATTTTTCGCTTAAGAATTTGAAATGCCAGTTTGACCCATTAAAGAAACCAACAGTGTGATTTCTTATAAAGTACTGAAAAGA
Organism: Prochilodus magdalenae; assembly: GCA_024036415.1. Classification (NCBI taxonomy): domain Eukaryota; kingdom Metazoa; phylum Chordata; class Actinopteri; order Characiformes; family Prochilodontidae; genus Prochilodus; species Prochilodus magdalenae. Next base: position 770,773 of record JAMWET010003177.1, read on the forward strand.
ACCCACACGGTGTGTTTTTCTTGGTTTAACAGGCTAATAATGATCTAACAAAAAGCAGCCATCAGTCAGTTTGGTTGTAAAGAAATCGGCCATGAAAACTGTAATTGGTGCACTATTTACTGACCCCAGACTAATCACAGGAGCACAGAGGTTAAAGCCTTAGGGAACCTAAACATGGCTTGTTAGGTTTAAGGTGTAGTGGTGCGGTTGCGTATTGCAACCCACTGACCACCCCAACCCACCTCTCCCTTCTCCAGAATCTACACTGATTACACTGAACACTAGGTTTCCTGCCACTGCCTGAGTACCTGTCCCTGTGTTGTTTTGCTTCTTCGTGTTTTTGCTACAGTGATGATGGGGCCTTAGTTTTCTAGTGTTTGTTTGGGCTAAATAATAGATTATTATAATTTCTCACAACACAGTATGGTTGTCCAACACTGGTGTTATAGTAAATCGTTCCCCATTGATCAGTTCTATGTTAATTCAGTTTACATTTAGCTTAATAATCACTACTTCTGCCTGAACACTTGATTTAGACCATCACTAACTCTCTTACTCATTTCCTAAGCTGCTTAATCCTTCTGGGTCATGGGAGGTGCCCGTGCCTATCCCAGCATTCAATAGGTGGGAGGCTATATTATTCATTTAATGCTGCTAACATTCTCTAATAAAAACATTTACCTCCCATAAATGGTGCTGTAATGAGGTGTCATAATCACTGCTTAATCACTGTTATGGTGGAACAAGAAGCTGGTGAACGTAAAACGCAGATTTTGGCCTCATAGTTTTAATGCTGCTAGCATTTTTGATAAAGAGATCAAAACAGCCTGCCTATTGAAGAAATTGAAGCTGCCAAGGTAAAAATGTGAAATGCGAAATTCTCCATCCCAGCCAGGGTGTAGTTTGTCTGTTCAGAGCTACAGTAGTACAATTACACCTCTTACTGGCAGCCTCCATTGGAGGACAACCCCCTACTATGTAGATATGAAGGGCAACATTTCCCCTTCCCCTCAGTGTCAAAAGGGCAGTGCTAGTTCTGCCCACACAGCTTTAACCAAACCTTCTCCAACAGTCTCCTTTTCTCTGCTCACATCAAATAGACTTACCATGAAAGAGCTAACAATAAGCAAAAGCCAACCAATACGCATAATTAAGCTAATAAGGATGTCCATTCAGCTGTTCGTTCATTCCACTGGCCACACAAGGATTTCCTGGAAGTACATTTAGCAGTTAATTGAATAAGAACGTTTCTTAATACAGTGCCAGGTAAAAGCTAGATGATGTGGATTGAATGAATGGCCACAGCAGGGTCTACAACATGTATATATAGAGCCCATTTCATTCATTCCTGTAGTGGTTCGTTCTGCTTCAGTGATGAAGTAGGCAGGGAGCTGTGGACTGAGAACTGTCAGTCAACCCTGCTTGTTAGAGTGTTAAGACTACACCTACACAGTTCTCAGATTGGTCTGTTTTTTAAAGATGTGGTTTATCATGTTTCTGTTTTTATATTCACATGTGCTCAACTCAATTTTAATATCATACAAATATTACACAATATTTTTACACCGGGACTTAAAGCACACTTACAGAAAAGTAATTCAGACAGCTAATCACCAGCCAAGATTGGGATCAAGCATGCTTGATTGCTCACAGATGCTGATAGGCCAACTGCTTAGGTATCGCTAATTTGATCTTGAGTGGCACTGTGATACTCTGCGCTACTGGAATAACCCAGTCGACACGCTGAAGCCCTAATCACGTATTCAGGTCCTGTTTTGTTGTATGTTTTTCTCTCTCATTCACTCATTCTCCCGGTGTCTCTCCCCTGTTCTCTCCCTGTTGTCTATTCATAGCCCTGGTATCTGCTACAAGCCTAAAAGCTCTTCTCAGTATCCACTTTCAATCTGCTTCACACTCTCCCTGCTCTTAAATATTTAGAATAAAGCGCAAGAGAGGTTCCGATGAATACGAGGTGCCCCGTGTATTATTCATTTGCTCTCTTTTTCCCCTCCGCTGGTGTTCGCTGACCTGCTTTGTGCACTCACACAGATTGTATTGTGGGAGGGCCTCTGAGCACCAGGACCTCCATTACCCTGTTTCTTTCTGTCTGGTTATGTACGACAGCTGTAGAGCTTTTCCTATCTGTGTCAGGGACTCGGAACTGTTGAACGTCTGACTAGCACCGCATAACAATGCTACACTGAATCTACAGTAACATGGACTACAAAGGGGAAGTGACTCTGATCACCAAAGGTCAGATATAGACAGCCTAAAGATGCACCAAGTAAAAGCACTGCATGGGAGTGCATTGTGTGGTTGGCCCTTGTTTACCCTAAATGTAAATGTAAGTGAAAGACTAAAAGTATTTTAAAATCTAGCTAGTGAAATGTATATTTTACAAACTTATTTTCACTACCACAGTTGCTAAGTGCAAGAAGTCAGTTCACCCACATTATCTTGGCAAGGCTTCTGGGCAGTTGTCTCTGGGTATAGAAGACCAGGTTCTGAAATTCAAAGTGATGTTTCACATTTTCTCTTTAACTGCTCCAGTATTATTTACTACCTTGTTTATACTCTGTGCCTTATGAGCATGGAGTCTGGAGGCGAGGCTAGGTACAGTTTGCTTGATAGACTACAGCCTAAATTGAATGTACATTTTATTGGGCTCACGTTGCATTTAAAGCACCTGGGTGTATTGTGGCTGGGGCCCCTGAAAGCTTCCCTCTTTTCCCTCCTTACAGCCGGCTCTGTTATGTATTAGCAAGTCTTGACAGGTAGTTTATAGAGATGTGACAGTCTCCATTCACACCGTTTGTCCTATCAGAGTGGCAGCGTGTGATAGGTGAGAAACCTCCTGGTACATCCAGACCTGGGGACTAAATAGGGAGAATCAAATGGATAAACCGGGAAGGGAAACATGCTCAAAGATGTTCAGGTGTGTTGCTCGCTGCTGGATGAAAATGCCTGAGTTATCCTCATAATGATTTTTTATCCTTTGTGCTCTGGCGTCTCTGAAGCCTTTAATGAAATGTGTATGGCTCATTAGTTGGAGGTGAATGTGCAATCCAGAGATCTCTCAAAGATCTTCAGAGACTGTTTGCATGTTGTGTACGAGCTGGGAATTGACAAACGTATGCTCTCTGAACATTTCTCATTGTGTTGGGCGCTCTCTGTTGCTATGGCAACTTTATGCTCTCCTCCAGCCCCAGGGGTCGATAAAGGGGAACCTGGTGCCTCAGGGGATTGTGGGATAGTTTATGATGAAGAGTGTTTCTGACATTTTAGCACTTGGGACATGTCTGGCATGCACATACACACCTCTCTGAATTGTGGGGCCATTATGACCGCTCAGTGTGCTCACTGGCCCCTAGTGTGTGTGTATGTGGGTGTTTCACTGCACATAGTGGGTGCCCCCACACAGGATAACCACACATTCTGAGTCAGTCCCAAAAACTTTATTTATGTTTATAACTCTCAGGTTCTGGGTTCAGTCAGGTAAACATGTAAAACCGGTTTGCTTCTTTATTCTTTAGATTCTGAGCAGTTTAGGGTTGTAAGTGCCATACAAGCCATTCAGTGGTAACCATAATATTTAATATAAAATAAATATATTTAAGGTATGTTCATTTTGATTTTCTTGGTACACAGTGGACAGTGTTTTTTTCAGTGTAAACCAGACGGTCACAATCTTCCATAGCCCTCTCTCTCACTGCTCGAGTCTTATCACAAGAAAGCTAACTCACAAAACTTAGCAACTAGCTCATCTGTCATTCATCTGCCAGTACATTTGTTTGTCCATAAGTGTGTCCATCTGTTGATTTTATTAGACTGCTTTTATTAGATCTATTAATTCTATATTTGTTCTGTTTTTTTTTTTCATTCAAACTTTGCTGTGTCTTAAAAGGCTATTTAATGTGTATACTCTGTTCTTTGGGATTTGGACTTCTGAAAGCTGTACTGTGGGCGTAGGGAGTAGGCATGTGCCCAAATGGTTTTATCAAAATCATTATTTTATGGTTTTAAAAAAAAGCAATAATGTCAAGGACCTTAACAACAAGCAACAATAATTATCATAATTTTATGATAATAATAATAATAAAAAGCACAACAAAAAAAGCAAAGGACAAACATAATAATAATGATAAAAAAATAATAATGATGAAAAAATAATAATAACAACAACAACAATAATAATAATAATAATAATAATAATAATAATAATAATAATAATAATAATAATAATGATTATTATTATTATTATTATTATTATTAAACCAAGTAAATAAGCTATGCATTGCTCTAAGGGTGATCATTTAAAGTTCTTTTAAAAGCAGTGTTATCATACATAAAAATCTTCAAGCTTCTTCAGGAGTTCCTTAGTAAAGACAAATGGTTCTGGTGGTACATTTTCATTCCTGTCTGTCGATTCTTTCTGGTTGCAGTTTTTTTTTTTTTTTGCTGATGATGAGTGTAAAAACCTCAAACGTTAGAGGTGCACTAGTGACAAAAATCTAACATGCAAAGGCAATAGGGAACGTTAATGACCAGTTAGTGAAATACCCACTGGTATTAGGGATCCTATACAATTCCCACTACTGTGTTGGCTGGCTGCTAACCTACCTGAAATAGCAGTGCTGATGCTCGATTCGATGGCAATGAAATGTTTGGTTTAATAAGTCTTAATTAAAAATTATGAAGTGTCTGTGTTTCCCTAATGTTCCCTAACCCTCTAGGTTAATTATTTCACACGTTGTGAATGTGTAATTTAAAATGTAACTGAGTAAAAGGTTTTCTCACAAATATAATTGAGTACAAGCCCAGCTATTAACATTTAAACATAAGATAGTATAAACCCATCAAAAGTTCACTGAACTGAGTAAATCAAACTAGTCTAAACTCCAGTCGCTCCTTACATCTTAAACAAGCTGGTACTTTCAGAACAAAGTTCATACTTTCAGGTTAGGGTTTAAAGAACTCTTTAGTGGCAGGTGGAGGTATTCCCCAATGATTCTTTCCTCAAGCTTTGCTGCAAACGTTCTCACTGACACCTTGTAGGATTCTCCAGGGAATCAGCCAAAGAATCCCAAAATGAATCTATTCTGAGTTTTTTCTCTTCACTGATACAACTGAGCAAAGTTAGCTGAGCTGTAGGGAAGAAGCACTAATGGTTTTCCTCTTTGAGCAGCTCTAATTTATTTTCTTCTGATTAACATGTTGCTCAGAGCTCTCCTCAGGCTGTGTGTTGTGCTTATCAGGAGTACACAGTCGACGTGTTCTTCCGCCAGCGCTGGACTGACGAGCGGCTGAAGTTCCGTGGGCCAATGAACATCCTGCGCCTCAATAACCTGATGGCCAGTAAGATCTGGACCCCCGACACCTTTTTCCACAACGGCAAGAAGTCCGTAGCCCACAACATGACTATGCCCAACAAATTACTCCGGATCATGGAGAATGGGACATTACTCTACACCATGAGGTATCCAAACTATACTCGGTAAACACTATTTAAGCCAGGGGTGTCAAATCCTATCCACAAAGGGCCAGTGTGGCTGCAGGTTTTCATTCCAAATGAGCCGGAGATCACCTGATTCTACATGATTCTGCCTTCAGACAGCAGATCATGTGATTTCCTGCTTGGTTGGTATAAAATCCTGGAGCCACGCTGGCCCTTTGCAGATAAGATTGGGTACCCTTGATTTTAGCAATTAAAATAAAATAAAAATTAAACTTGATTTCAGCTAAATTTTTAGAGTTGTCAGTCTCAGAGTTTTTAAGGTACTTTAATGAAGTGGATATTTGCAGGAGTTATATGACTTGGACATTGTGGGTAATAGAAGTTTAACGTACAGATGGCTTATTAACATGAGTCATCACTGCTCTGAATTATTGCCATATTTAACTGAAAGAAAGTATCTACAGATTGTTGCTTCTCATCCACTCCTGTCACTTTTCTTTACTTGCATATTGTTGTACTCACACTGTTTGTGCTGTCTTTCCCTCTGCCTACTTTCTGCTGTGTGGCAAGTTAACTTTACAAAAGTGAACTTTAGGAGTTGTTAGATTGTTAGAAATCCACCTACACCCAATCAGTTCATTTTCATTTTCAAGCCCTGCGGCAAGCTGGTGGAGGTCAAACTGAAGACTTGTTAAAGGACAAAGAAGCTACCTGATTTAATACAATGTCACTATATTATATGATCAAAATGGCAAATTAAGAACATCCCATAGAAATTTCAATCAAAAACTCATGTTAATAAGCCATCGATACCTTACACCTGCATTGCTAAGTTGAAACAACAAGCACTATATAGCCACTTGCAGAGAGGAATTCAAACTAGACATAAAACCATGAGTTGAAGTAAATAGTAATTCCAGTTTGATTTAAAGTGGGACTTTAGAGTGGCTTTTGAATTTATAATTTTGAGTTGAAGCTGATGATTTTTAGAATCTACTCTAAGCTCATTCACTATTAATATGGTTCTGGGAATGATAATTATTTCATAAAATAATGAAATTCACTGAAGTTAACAAAATGGTAAATATGTCATTTTATGTGGAATCATTCTTGTCATTTCATATCATTTATACTGACGCATTTATTATGAAATGTCCATGCAAAGTAAAAAGCAGCTAGGGTAAAACTAATTTTTGTTTTACAAAACATTTTTACAAAAATGTCCAGTAAAATTTGCCAAAATAGTGGAAACAGACTGTAATGTCCAGAAAAATATCTGGATAAAAATAAAAATGCTTAGTGAAAGAGACTATATATCAAATGCAGCAATTTTTATTTCATACTACACATGTCAGCACAATTAAACAGAATGTAACTTATTTACATGGCATGTATAGTGGCTTTCTGACTGTTATGGGCATACAAATCTGTGCAGGCTATACCTTAGCCATGGTCAGCTCTAACTATGAGTTATATGCTTCGACACAGTGCAGTATTATGGCCACCAGGAGGCTTACAGAGTTTATAGTAGTATTGGTTTGAATCCTGTGAGTCTGCTCGATTGCTGTAAATATACAGAAGCTGAATTCAAGAAGATCAAGTCCTATTTTATCCAGCGGTAGGTTGTACCCTGCTCTGCAAAACTGGTCTGACCTAGAGGGGGAAACTGTTGACAGTGTGTGTTTGACACAGGTTGACAGTGCAGGCAGAGTGTCCAATGCATCTGGAGGACTTCCCCATGGACTCTCATTCGTGTCCACTGAAATTTGGAAGCTGTGAGTTCAAATATGTCTTTTGGCTCTCCCTAACTCAGACATGACCTGGTGCTGGAGATCAACCATCCTGGAGAGTTCAGATTCAACACACCTGGTATCAGCTGCCCATGAATGCCTTAATCACCTGGATCAGGTGTGCTTGATTAGGTTTGGAGCTGCACTCTGCAGGGTTGTAGGACTCCAGGAAAAGAATAAGACACTCCAGCCCTAAGCACTAAACACCAAAGGGCCCAGCACAGTCCTTTATTTCACCCCCATATTTACTAACAACTACTTTACACATTAGCACATGCGGTACATTAACACTCTTCATGTACACTGCTAAACGCATCATATTCTCTAAACAAGATAATCTATTCAAATATGTTAAAGTTAGTTTCTTCTACTCTAATGTAACTGTCTTGCTTTGCTTTGCCTCGCTTCTGCGAGTAGATGCATACACTCTGACAGAGGTCACCTATGTTTGGACTCGGAATGCCACCTTTTCTGTAGAAGTGGCGCCAGACGGATCAAGGTTGAACCAGTATGACCTAAGGGGGCAAACTGTTGCCAATGAAACCATCAAGTCCAGCACCGGTGAGTTAAAAATCCTGCAAGCAGTGGTTCACAAGCATGTGGCGTTAGTCACAGCATATTTGTTTACATTAATTTCACCTCTTGAGACGATCCCACCTCTCTTTCCTTTTTCATTTACTATTTCATTAATGCTTCAGGCCTGAATCTGCTCTGTAAGATTTTTCCTCTGTAAGATTGCTGCTCTGGCTCCAGTTGAAGTTTGCTGTGAGCCCACAGGTATTAGTAATAATGTGCCACCGTTCGATAATTCATTGTATTAAACATGCCTTGTAAAATTATTGCAGCCGCAGTAAAATACCATCACTGCTGTTTAGTTAAAGCAGTTAGAGTAGCCTGGCCATAAGCTCAGAATCATGCACTGATAATATGGTACATTACCTCCTCCGAGTGAAGCTTCTAAACAGTCAGCCACAACACGGTAGAAGGGGGAGCAGGCCCAGAACTTCACTTCCTCATGAAGGTGAAAACTTGCCAGTTTGGTCTTACAAGGTTTATTTGTAGAGTCCGTGTGTACCCTTGTGGTTCCTGGTGTAGTATTGAACCAAGTGTGGAAAAGAAAACTCCACAGGTGCTAGCTTGATGCTAACATACAGAAACTTTCATATTCTTGCTAGCAGAGAAGAGCATTATTGTTGTGGGTGCTCTTTAATAAACAAAGGCCACTTAACATTTACAACCTTATATAATGGCTGGCATGGGGCAATTGTGATGATTATAGGACATTCTTTAGTGGTATGGTACATTTCTTATTAATATGTTTAGATACCACTTTAGAAGAAGGCTGCCCTTATGAATAAGGGTGAATAATTAAAAAAATAGTTCATTAATGGTTATTAGTAAGGTCATAAACACGTTACAAAGTATTAATAAGCAGCTTAAACACATAAGTTCTATCTGATAAATATGAGTATGTATTGAGGCTGGCAGGTTTAATGCTGATTGATGGAAAAGACAAAGTAAGATTAGTGAACATCAAAATCTGAGCTTTAGCAGTGTAAAATAATGCTGGGTTATTGTTAGACTGACAGTTCACCGTTACCCTTCTTATTTATGTGTTGTAATTGTGTTGTATGTGTCATGTTAATGATTTTAAGGTGTTTGTGACCTAGCTAATAACCATTAATAAACTATAAACCAATCATAAACGCTTTATAAGCGTGGTCTTAATCTAAAATGGTACCGCATGTTCAATGCTACACAGCTTGGTAAAGGTCTCAGTGCTCTGTAAAGGGGTTCTTAACTCAAGGCCTAAGTGTTTTACTTTTTAATGATGATTTCCAGCTGGCCATCAAGGAAGATGTTTGACTGAATGTAGGTTGTAATGCCAAAAAATCTTCATCCACACAATAACACTGGAAACTCCTCCATTAAGATGACATGCCAGTGTGGACAGGAAGCCAAGTAGTAAAAGTTTTTTGTGCCCTCACTTTTAGTTGTAGCTGATTTGTCTTTGCTAGCTTTTTGATCAGGAGGGTGATGGTGTTTGAGTGTCTGATTAAGTTAGTTGTTCTGAATGTTTTCGTGGTTGCTCCACAACCAAGCCATCAGGGCAGTCGTGACTCAGGTGATAGAGAATCCACTAATTGCAGGGTTGGCAGCTCAATCCTTGACTCCTTCTGTCTATGGCTGAAGGGCCCTTGAGCATGGCAAATGCTCCCCCATGTGCCTCAGCTGCAGCTGCCCACTCCTCCTGTCCTCCAAGCGTTGGAGCCTGATGTTGATCCCGTACTCTTTTATGATGGATTTCCATTTTAGATTTTCAGATAAAATTCAATGACTGTCTAAATCATCTCACAACCTGTTAGAAAGGAACATAAAGGATACCAGGAACAATAATTGATGATAAACTTAGACTGATATGATCTAAATTTATTGAGCTACACATACAGAAGTAGTAGTCTCTGAGTATGGTGCTGGGCCGCCATGCTTGCTAACTCAACATGCCTGACGTCTCGGGATCTAGTTGTAGATTTTCCTAATGGTGTCCTGTCATAATCAGTCTCATGCAGCTTGAGTATCCTCACACAGTTCCTGCAGATTTTGTGGTCGGGGTAGAGTGGTACCAGTCCTTCTGGACATGTGACGGGCGATAACAAACCGTTTATGTTGGCGCTGACCATGGTGCCTCCACACACAGATGCGTTGATCATTTCCACCAAGACAAAAGCGTAGCTCATCACTGAAGATGACCCGCTGCCATTCTGAGTCACTCCATGACAATCTGACAGGACACCATGGCAGTCTTTTGTGACATTGACGTGGTGTTAAGGGAAGTCGTAGTAAGATCTGTGTGCATGTAGTCCTGTGTTGTGCAGTGTCTGGCAATGGTGCTGGCACTAACAGGATGACTCATGGAGGGCATCACTACTCACTGAATGTCCACAATCATGGCTGTTGGTTTAGTCAGGTACAGGGATAAGGCCCGTCCTTGCTTATGTCCCATACACAGCCTAATCATTCGCATGTCTTATGATGTCAACAACACGCAACAAGCTTCAGTCCTGTTGGTTGATTCATTCTGGGAGAAGTTATTTGTGCAGCTATTATTCAGTGGTTGGTGTAGCTCAGCGGATAACACCTCTACCCACCAAGTGGCCACCACCACACGTAGGAGACTGGGGCTCGAATCCCGGGCTGGGTGACTATGCTGTGCTACACCAATACGAGTCCTTGGGCAAGACTCCTAACATTACATTGGCCTACCTGTAATATGATTAACCTTGTAAGTCGCTCTGGATAAGAGTGTCAGCTGTAAATGTATTCTTTTGAGGATAAGTGTACACACACACCTGCATGTATATACATAAAATATATATAATACATATAAATATATATACAAAATATAATACAATTTATAATACAAATTCTGGTCTAATCCTCCTGTATTCCTTATTCAATGTTATTTATAATTTGCATAGCTTTATTTGAACATGTAACTCCTTTAACATTTTAACATGTAATTAATAACTAATTTGATAATAGTTAATAATTGTTACTATGAACTCAAATCTTTTCTAAATAGAATTCTACGATGTTTATGGGGAAACCCTGATCAAATAGAAAATGCATATTAAGTGTAACTTCACTTAGACACTTCAGAATGAATTGTCCTGTTCCTGTCCTTTACAGTTGTTTGTATAAATAGTGTTTTACAAGGTCCGACCTTTTGCGACAGCACAATGTGGGATCACAGAGCCGTCCTACTTCTTTAATTATCCCTGTAGTTTATTGCCTTCTCAGTCTCCGGATGTGTGGTAGATTTATTATAGGCATATTTCACTTCTCTCCTGCTCTCTAGGTGAATACACAGTGATGACAGTACATTTCCATCTGAAGAGGAAGATTGGTTATTTTGTGATCCAGACCTACCTGCCCTGCATCATGACGGTCATTCTGTCCCAGGTGTCCTTCTGGCTCAATCGTGAGTCTGTTCCTGCTCGAACAGTATTTGGTGAGTGATTGTTGTTGATTTCTACTTTTGTGCATCATTTGAACACAGCAGCTGCTGTTTACAGTGTGTGAAAGTTTCGTGATGAATGGACCCACACACAAAAAAAAAAAAAAAACAGAATTGCTTGGAAAATGGCCAGGCTCTGTTGATCTATATTAATATGTAAGTGGTTTTCTGTGGTTACCAAATACAGGAATCACTTGTTTGACAGTTTCCAGCCTCTTTATCTCTTGTAATTAAAAGAGATGTTTTTTGTTACTGTGACTTTAAGACTATGTAAATAACCTGTATCCTGATTGGCTGTCCTGTATTGTACCATATCCAAAGAGCAGTTTAACTTTTTTATAAAATGGTGGGGCGTAACTGCTGGAGGCATGCATATTTATGTAAATGTCTTTTCTGACATTACAATAACAACTGAATAAGAACTGACTGCTTTTGCAACTTTCCATGCATAGACCATGTGCACTGGGGAGTGAGGGGAATAGCTCTCCAGCCTGTAGAGCTCAAAGCACTATTATGTTCTAGAGGTGCATTCTTGTAAAATTTCAGACTACAAACATTACATTTATGATTAGTGGATATCAGCCCCAAAAATCAGCTATTGGTTCTTGATGACTAATAATTTATGTCAGTATCGAACCTGGAAAAAACTTTTGACCCCTACATACTACATTGAAGTGTTTTAATCTAGCAAGGAGATTTTTAATTTCCATTGCAAAAGCCCTTTAAAAACACTTTATTAATGATAAACACTAAATTCCTGCTTTAGTATAAAAGCATTATGGAAACTATGAGAATAAATATGCAAGAGGACCAAAAACCAGTGACCAGAAGACCAAATGTGGATGTTACTGATTTTATTCAGATTATAATCATATCTGTATACTATTGCTGAGTTTAGTGAGCATAAAACTGACACAAATCAAATCAAATTACATTTATTGTCACGTCTCCTTTTCACAAGGTTAGTGAAAATCTTAGATGCATAGTCCTTGCAGTACAACATACACACTAAACAATAAATATAGACAGTACTAAACACCATAATTGTTTTATATAACAGTAATATAAAGTTATGAATAGCAGCAATGGTATATACAGATGTGTACATTCCCATATTTGTTGTCTGGGAAATCTGAGGTGCGTAAAAATAATTAACAACATAAAAGCAACATGAAAAGTATTAAAATCACGAGTTGCTGAATCACCCTACGCTAAGAACACGTTAGCCACACGGTGGTAGATATGTACTTTTAGAAACTGGGAAAATGATTTATGACTAATGTCCTCTGACTTCGAGTCTGGAAGTACCATGGGGGTTGGGACTTCCTGATGACAGACGCATGTCTTCAGGCAGAAAAATCCGGCTCCTTTCAGTCATTTGAACATGCAAGTCAGCGGATGCTGAGGTGTCCTTATTTTGTTGATGGCCTCAGGCGTGTCCACTTCAGAGCTGAATACGTCCTCTACTCAAAGCACTCTTGGGGAGAGAAAAAAGAATGTAAAGCCTCTCTAACAGACGCCTCGGCTGACTTGCTGTTTTTGCACTGTCAGAAAATACTCTTTGAGACACCTATTCAGCAGAAGCTGAAAAAGCACATTAGAGGTTTGAAAACTGCACCTGATTTTAGCAGCCAAAATGAACCAGGGCAGCTAAAAGAGCATTATCGTCCCGTTTCGAGTGTGTGAATGAGTGTATTCACGGCCTGTTCTTTATACAGGTGTGACCACCGTGCTAACTATGACCACTCTGAGTATCAGTGCCCGAAACTCACTGCCTAAAGTTGCCTATGCCACCGCCATGGACTGGTTCATCGCTGTGTGCTATGCCTTCGTCTTCTCCGCACTCATCGAGTTCGCAACAGTCAACTACTTCACCAAACGTGGCTGGGCCTGGGACGGCAAGAGCATCGTCAATGACAAGGTAACCATGACTACGAAGATTCATGCAGGGAGACACATCTGGCAGCTGTGACTCTAAAGGCTGGGAAGCTGTGTTTCATTTGTATGAGTGCATTCAAATATGGGTTACTAAACTCACGTGAATAGCCTTTGAAGTGAGTGCGATGCCGAAGTCACTGCTGCTGAAAAAACATTGACATTTGTATGATAATATGATCGTTACCAGATTACCGAATCTGTTCTTAGCAAATGTCAGTGTATTTTAAAAATCAGCATTGTGTTTTCAAATGATCTAAAATAGAAAAAGAAATAATAAAATAAATAATAAAATATATTAGGTTTCCTCTGTTAGTCAGCTCCATAAGTTTTACATTTACATTGAAGGCATTTAGCAGACAACAACAAGGTTAGAGTCTAAAACTTGCCACGAGCTCAGACACTGCCCGGGAAAGGGTCAGTGCTTAAGTGTTTGGATGTAAACAGATTTATTGTCATTTTAGTTGTTTACTACAGCATATTTTAGTGGAAATTAAATGATACATTTACACATTCATAATGCATTTTCATCTTTAATTTGACGATATTTAGAGACTAATTAGATAAATGATGTAGGAATTACAACTATTTTTATACGTAGCTCTCTTATTTTTAAGGGCTTAAAAGTGCACTCATCATAAAATGGAGTAGTAATAGCACAAGTGGTTCCAGTCAGAAGGAATCAAACAACAGGAATGAAACTTGGTGGGTAGGTGTGACATTGTGAGACATGTCAATGATTGGAGTTTCATGCTCAGCCATGCAAGTGACGTAAGGCAAAATGGGCCTTATTGCTGTACCTGACTGACCCAACAGACCACAATTATGCACATTCAGCCGGCAGTGTCCTCCATAAGTCATCCTGTTAGTGCAAGGCTGCCGGCTGCATGACGCAGGACTATGACTACATCAGTGTCCCCAAACCCTATGAAGGTTATTTAGAATGGCAGCGGATCATCTTCAGTAACAAATCCTGCTTTTTTGTCTTGGTGGAGACTGCCAATGAATTCATGTGTGGAGGCACCATGGTCAGCACCAAGGTGAACGGTTTGTTGTTGTGCACCACATGTCCAGAAGGCCAGGTGTCACTCCACGTCCACCCCTACCGCAAAACCTGCGGGAACTGTGGGGATATTCAAGCTGCATGGGATGGATTATTACAGGACACCATTAGGAACCTCTGCAACTAGATGCCCAGGCGTCTACCATGTTGCGGTAGCAAACAAGGTGGCCCGAAACCATACTGAGAGACACTACTTCTGTATGTGTAGTTCAGTAAATATTGTTCATATCAGTCTAATTTATCATCATTTATTGTTTCTGGTAACCTTTATCTTCCTTCCTAGTAGCACTGCAATCCCACACTTCCTTTTGTGCGCAGTTATCTTTTTAATGATAAGTGTAGCATTATCATTAACAGAATTCTCATTTAGCTTTCTTAAATCTTTTCTAATCAATGACTGCCTGGCATCTAGACCTAGAGTAAATGGATGTTCGATCAGATGAGGACAGGCTTCATCATTGCAGAATATTCCTCTTCATTGACCTTTAAAAGTCTTGGGTATGCTTTTGGTAACTGTCCGCCTGCCTTATGAAGCACAGTGGAATGAGTTTGGAAGCCATTGGCCGAAGTTATGCAAACAATATAACCATATACACTTCATAATTCATCCTGCTGTCATATCATTAGTAAATACAAAGGAGCCAGTTATTGGATTACATGCATGCCCACCCAATAACACTACCGCCGCCATGCTTAAAGAGGTGTTATGCTTTGGATCTTGAGTGCTCCCTTACATTCTTAATACTCTTCACTTCCAATCATTCTGGTACAAGTTGGTCTTTGTCTTATCTGTCCATAAGATGATGTTCCAGAACTGTGCAATGTTTTTGGTAAACTCCAATATGGTCTTCCTTATGGCTTATCAATGGTTTTTCATGTGGTAAATGCACTATATTTACTCTGGTAAATAATTTTTTGATTGTAGACTTTGAGCACAGATACACCAGCGGTCTAGATGCTGTTCTTGATCTGCCCAACTGTTTAGCTCAACTGAATAGGTTTTTCTTCAAAATCATAAGAATTAATCTACCGGTCTATTCTATGGTCTTTGTGGCCTTTTGACGTTTCTAAGTTCCTAAGTTATCTAAGCTTTGTAAATGAATTTGTTGTAATTACCCTTAAACTAAAATGTAAACAATCTGCATTCATTAATTAATTCATTGATTTATTAATTCATCTTCTGACCAATTTATCCTAAGTTGTGGGGGGTGCCGGAGCCTATCCCAGAGGTCATTGGCCAGAAAAACACCAGTCCACCGCATTAAAGTCTGCATTTTGACCTCATATTAATTTAAGCTAAAATAACAATATCTTTGTGAACAACTTTGAACCCCTATGTACGCTATTAAGCCTAGCAGACCATGTACTATGTCCTTTAATTGTATGGCCTTTAAAAATCCTTCCACTGAGATTTCATAATTCATTCATTTGATTTCACAAATGAGTTTTTCATTTATGTACTAACTGAGTGCCACACCAACAGAAAAAGGAGGGCTCCATCATGAAGAAGAACAATGCTTATGCAGTGGCTGTGGCTAACTACGCTCCCCACATCGGCAAAGACTCAGCCCTGCCCACCGTCTCCAAGAGTGCACCACCAGAGCCTGCTAAAGCTCAGCCTGCAGCTAAAGAGAGCAAGAAGACCTTTAACAGCGTGAGCAAAATCGACCGCATGTCCCGCATCATCTTCCCTGTGCTCTTCGGCAGCTTCAACCTGGTATATTGGGCCACTTATCTCAACAGAGAACCTGTCATTAACAACATGGTCCCCTCTCACTGAACCACCCATCATAGCCACCTATGTCCAGCATCCTCTCACAACACACATACACATGCACATACACACACAGACAGATCAATGGCAGGCTTTTGTATATGTTAAGTATTGCAGTTGGCACGTCTGTCTCACTACTGGGAGAATCCACCATGTCCTGTATACTTCCACTGCTAAGTCCTGTTGGGCATCAGGTTCAACACAGTTTCAGATAACAAGCTTTCCATCACATGAAGCTTGATTATAGCATCTTTGCAAACTCCATGCAGGGCAGAATTGGCCTATGTTACAATTCTATGCTTGGAGGAGAATGCTGGCTGCTCAGCTCGGTTGTGTGAAAAAACCCTGTGTGAAGTAACATACCAACATTCCAGTATTATTCTTCTCTCAGAGACAGAGCACTGTAGAATTACATGCTAAGGGGAAACAGGTGGCACATGGCACAGGTGGTACTTGACCCTTGACGTCGGCACTAAGGTTGAATTCTTCACTGCCAAGCAGTCACTCTGTTGGGTCCATCAGTGAAAGGGCAATTCTAGGTATTTTCTCATGACTTGTTTTGTCTGTATAATTTATATGCCATGTAGTTTATGAAGCCGTTTGTGGAATGGTTTATGTTTTCCTCACGTTTGTATGCAGTGATGCGTTGCTGTCTACCCTAGACAGGTTTTGTAGAAACAGTGTTTTCGGTTATTCCTTTTGTGAATTCGTGTAGTCTGTTTTATACATGTCCATGGCACTTTCTGAAATCACTGTGGAACTTAGTGTTTGTGCTGTTAAATACATTAAGCTCACAGACAGTGAAGTTACTGTGTCATTCTGTTGTTTAAAATAGCTTTACACCAGACAGAACCTTGAGAGATTACATGTCCAAGTGCTAAATATTGTTTTCACTGCACTGTAGTATAGAGACACACTGACCAGCACAGTCCTGCAGAGAGTATTGTAACTAACCGGCCTTACCTGTTTACCTTTGTCTGGTGATGCTTGCTTCTGTACAGTGTTCTGGTTGCGGTGCATCGACTGTCCTCCTGTCTGTGATTTAATCCTGTACTGAAAGTTACAGAATTTAGTTTACAACTTCGGTATATACCAGATTAATATTTTTTTAATATTTTGTCTGTCTTTGACAGAATGTGTTCACTGTAAGAGTTCTATTAAAACCCTAAATGAAATGTTCTAATCTGGTGATTTGATTCTTAATCTGGTGATCTGATTCTTAACCCCTGAACCTTTGTGAGCCCAGATGTGGAGCCACACGTCAGTTCCTCACTCTCACAACTATGTGTATTTTAGTTGCATGATAGATACTAGATCAGGTATGTATGATTCAGTGAATACTTTGGCCAAATATCTAATTGACACAATTTCCCACTCACCCCAGATGACCAATAAACCACAGCATTTGGAATTTTGCTTTTCCAGTGTAGAACTGAAGCTGAGAGGCTAAAGTTTCCAACAAGCACTAGTAGGCTACTCCATAGTCGTCCACTTGTCCACATTTGTTTCCTATCAGTGTTGATGGTTTGTCAAATTTATCATGTTAACAAGGTAGCCCCGGCCTGTCCTGTCTTGTAAGTCACTGTAGCAACGAGCTGAATCTGTCCAACATGAGAGGATGAAGCACTCCCTCAAAGGTGAATTTTAACCTGAAGTCATAGATGTTCAAGAACCTGCCCCTGATTTGATCATTAAAGCACAGATAGCCAATAAAAGGAACAGTAAAGGAAGTGATGTAAATAGAAGCTAAACTAGAGTTAATGTGGGTGCTGCTTTCCACAAGTGGAGATGCTCTTGGAGAGTTATGGTACAGTAAGGTGAAGTTTTATGCTGCAGCGTTTCTTCTTGACTGGTAAGTAAACAATGATTTATTGCTATATTAACTGTTAATGCTAACATTGTGAAAGAGGGGCTCTGCTTTTCTTATGGGAGGGGTGGCCATCACAACTTTCCGGGGATATGTTCCACCATATTATTTAAACAATAATTTGACATGTTGCATCATCTTGCAAATTCCTCCTTTAAGGTCATTTGCTAAACAGTATCTAATGAACTCTGCACTGTTGCTTTGTGGCTACTTGTGTTTACATTTTTAACAATCTTTGTGGCAACTGGCACTTTTAACAATCTTTCAGAAATGGAAAGTAGGGCTTAATGTTAGTGTAATATGAACCTGAATTATAGCTGACTTGCTCTTTTTTTCAATCTGTGGAAGTGGTCAGTGGTTGAAAAGGCTAGACCTACATTAAAAAGCGTTGGGTTATGCCACTGAATATATATATTTAAATATATTTTATATGAAAAGTGTAGTCGTTGCTTTAGTGCTAACTGCTCTGTCCAGTGTTTCCATATGCTTTCATCACACGTTTACAATGGCTCTTAGAGCAAGGGCTTTAATTTGAGCCTCAAATGTCAAAAGTCTATAATACTACAATAATTGTAACTCCTGCTAGCATCCATATGGGATTCTAGTTGTCTGTTAGCACATAGCTGAATGAACACTGACATTTTTTGATGTTCTATAGTAAACACAGACATCGAAAGCTTCTAAAAGACATTCAGTGTTTTACTTATAAGCATGTGACTGAGCATGCATCATAAGAAAAAAAAAACTTCCATACACCTGCAAATTCAGCAACCTCCTTCACACTATGGCCTTTGCCATGCCCTTTGGCACACCTTTCCAATATAAACAAACCAGTCAATGATGTATTTAGGACTGTCACAAGATCACCAGTGGACATTTCAGGAGTTTAACCCTTTTGCTGCCATCATGCCAACCTAAAAAGCTAGAGCAGCACTACGTTATCTATATTAGAGTACCTGTATAGTGTTTAATTACAAAAACATATTCTTTCTAATAAAAGTTCATTAGAAAGTACAGACATATATTTTATAGTTCCCAGAAGTCCTTAGGTCTTCTCTGAAGGCCATGCTAAATGTGTAAGAATATCCAAACAGCCCTCATAGTCAGTAAATGTGCCTACTTTAAGGTGCACCCATTGCTAACACAGCTTTATCATCCAACAACTAATCATTCAACATCAATACCTCTCATGTTCATGTTTTTATGGCTGAGGGCAGTGAAAGCCTTACGGCAGTGTTCCGGTGTAAAGACTTCCTAGAAAAGTCGAGGTTGTTACTGCAGTGATGGAGGATAAATCCCCCATTAACACCTCTAATTAAGAAGGAACCAACGAGCAGGTGTCTACAAACGATTGGGCATATAGTGTAGAGGACAGCCTTTATTGGATTTAATAGTTTAATGAGGAAGAAGATGCAGCCACTCACATCTGTGGAAAAAGTAAGACTAATGTCTCCATTACACTGATGACTGTGCATTGGCTCAGTACAGACAGCAAATTGAAAAGCTCATTATTGGATGTCTGCAGCACTGACACTGCTATCGGGAACATTACAAAGATTTCTGATGGCTTTCTCTGGCCTTCTTTTAATGTGACCTATTTTCTGTTCCTCTTAGTCAGTCTGGTTCGTACATTGTTGAAGGAAAAGGTCTCTCTGCAGTGATGGTGTTGTATGAATGAACTCCTGCAGTCTTCCTAACAAAAGTGCTTTTCTCTAGACCTAGTCTCAAGCTGAAAGGCCAGGTCTAAGAACTGGGCCCCTGATGACTTTGGTACAATGTTTACATGGGGAGCCCCACTCACCTCTCCATTGTGTTGTATGCTGTTGGGAAAAGAAGTGGGTGGGTGGATGGTATGTGATTGGGTATCTGGTTCTGTGTCTACGTGCTTTAACCACGCCAGTGTACTGCAACTACATTGTGACACATTACATTTACTTTTAATTAAAGAAAATAATATACAATCGCATTGTAAAAATGGCCGTACCTGTTATCAGTGGACATAAACATAGAACATCCCTATTACACCCCACTTTCAACCCCAGAAAAGATTCCACAGTTGGAATCCAACAGGCTTTACTGCTTTTCGACAATGCACCAGGCATACAGGCAATGTCAAGGAGGGATGGTGGACGAGGAGGCAGGATGTAATCGAAAGTGTTTAATGAAATACAAAAGGACAAAACAAAACCAAAGATAACAGCGAACAAAGAGGGCTAGGAACAGGATTACCAACTCACAGATCAGAGGACAAACAGCCAACAGGAACACAAACGCCAAGCAAAAACACAGGGGACCACAGGCAGTATAAATGAACACAGACTAACAAGGAACACCTGGGAAGGGGCGGGGCTACAAACACGGGACCTAGAGGGCGGAGACAGGAGGAGCACATGACCAAAACAAAAGCACATGCAGACAGACAGATGTAACAGGCAACAGAGAAAGCTCCAAAGAAATAATATTGGGTATTGATAGAATTTATTGGCATCTTGAGACGTGTGAGGATTCCACAGACTTTAAATTTGTACTATGAATACAGTGCTATAAATAAATACAGTTGTGCTGAAAATCCATACTAAATTAAAAATATCATTTTTGTTGTGACAGTTTATTGTAGTACAAGTATTAAATATTTAAGTATTAATAAAGGAAATTACCCAGGTACTCAGTACTGCTCAAGCGTGAATGAGCTTATAGAACCCCCAACCCACTCACAAGCTCTGCTTTCAGAACAAGGGAGCTGAAACAGATCTTGAAGATTAACTGGTCAATAAAACATGCAGCCATTGCACACACCAACTAAGAAGGTACTTGTACCGTCTAGGGTCAGAGAGACAGGGGCTCACATGCCTGCTAATATTTATCCACAAGCTCCTGCAATATACCAGCCTAACTGAAAACTACTGGACCTACAGGGGTTGGACAATGAAACTGAAACACCTGGTTTTAGACCACAATCATTTATTAGTATGGTGTAGGGCCTCCTTTTGCGGCCAATACAGCGTCAGTTCGTCTTGGGAATGACATATACTGCGTCCTGCACAGTGGTCAGAGGGAGTTTAAGCCATTCTTCTTGCAGGATAGTGGCCAGGTCACTATGTGATGCTGGTGGAGGTTCGTCCTTCTTGGTGGTATGCTGACATTACCCTGGATACCGTGGCTCTTGATACATCACAAAGACTTGCTGTTTTGGTCACAGATGCGCCAGCAAGACGTGCACCAACAGTTTGTCCTCTTTTGAACTCTGGTATGTCACCCATAATGCTGTGTGCATTGCAGTATTTTGAGCAGAACTGTGCTCTTACATGCTAACTGAACCTTCACACTCTGCTCTTACTGGTGCAATGTGCAATTAATGAAGATTGGCCACCAGGCTGGTCCAATTTAGCCATGAGACCTCCCACACTAAAATGACAGGTGTTTCAGTTTCATTGTCCAACCCCTGTAGAACAAGGTATTCTAAGATGCCTTCTTGACAGAGTTTACAGTCGTAACATGTTTTAATAAGATATCGTGATCTCTGGAAGCTGGGAGGGCTGGCTTCCTTCACATGAAGCGCCACTGTACTTTTGAACTGTTGCTAACACATATGGCTGTGGCTTCACTTTGATGATTGGGTTAATGCTTAGATGCTGTCCCTTTCCTAAACAGCCTTTAAACATATTTTCTAATCTATCTAAACACACAGTCTCCAAGCTGAACAGAGGGGCTGTTATAGTAGAATCTGATTACTTAGAATAAAAACATGCAAAAATATGTTTCTGAAGCTTTACGCCTGCTGCTAAGTCTAGAACAGTGCAAGCAATAACTCAGAAATAAGGTTCTGTCAAATACCCGACAGCTAAAGCTGATGGTTATCTACCCGTGTTGTTAGTTTGGAAAGCAATTTCATGTACTACCTTGAAAACTCCTACGCACACAACACCACCTATTACTCTGTCATCCTTCCCTCTCCCTCACCACGCTCACAGGCCGCACATACATGCTCATGGGCATAAGTGAAGCAGACTGAACTCGGCCCAAACTGCCATAGTCAGCAGGGGAGCTGGAAAGGCACAGCCTCCAGAACTCAAACAGCTCTAGTCGATACACAGCAGGAAGCTTGCTGAATGCACCAGCATGCTGCGGCCACTTTCTTTCTGTGCTCCAGCTTAAGAACCAGACTCATCGCTCAACCAAATCCCCCCAGCTCTCTCCCACACGCTTCCCCTCTTTCTCTCTCGCCCCTACACTCTTTCGCAATCTCTGTGTTCAGATTCATCTTACCTCATCATGTCTGAGGGCTTTGCTAAAGCATACATCATTTGGCTGACCAAGAGAATCTGAGCTTAGCAACACTGAATGTGAACAGGAGCGTCAGTCTTTCTGAAATACATTTATCTCTGGAACAACCTGACAACAGCTCTGTTACTTTTGCTTTTATCCTTGAAACATGGATACAGTGTGCTAATGTAAGAGATACGGCTCTCAGTGACCACAAATTAGAGAAACTCTCTGCATCTGGAGAAACATAGCTTTAGGTACAAACAAAAAACTCATCATAACAGAGGAGGGCAGACACACACACTCACAATCACACACACACACACACACACACACACACACACACACACACACATACACACACACACACACACACACACACACACACACACACACACACAAATATATATATGTGTATAATATTACATTAGCCTCTTCTTAGGTTAAGTTCTATACTGTCTGGATTGGTGGGCATTACACCTGGCCAGAGGGAGTGAGGGAAAACAAGCCAAGCTGGCTCTTGTTTGCCAGGTTGTCGTGAGGTGGAGCTGAGGGAATGTGGTCTAGAGCAGTAGAGTGAGGTCAGACGGTCTTCAGCATGAGTTCTGCCTTAAGCAGGGTCTGTAAGAATGTCATGAAGGCTTGTTTCACTTTCCTGATATCAGATGTGAAAGAGCACAGTGCCTAGTGTGTGTGTGTGTGTATGTGCATCTTGTGTGTTGTGCATGTGCCTTGTGTGTGTGTGTGTGTGTGTGTGTGTGCATCTTGTGTGTTGTGCATGTGCCTTGTGTGTGTGTGTGTGTGTGTGTGTGTGTGTGTGTGTGTCTACTAGGACCAGCATATAGGACAAGCTTAGGTTATTAAAATCTTTAGTGTCACAGCATCTCAGGTGCATCTCAGCTTCTGGGACTGTAGGTTAACTAAGCCAGTTTGCATATCAGACAAGCAGTGTGTTTGGTTAGCTCAGTGTACTGCTGTATTTATGTACATGTTTTTACAGACTTCTCTGCACACTCCAGCCAGGATATGGATTTAGTGAGCCTGAAATAGTTTAATGAAAGACTGATTGTATAAATTGGGTAGTACATTGAACTATTTAGTACATTTTAACTAAATAAAATTATATAAAGCTGTGTTGCTTAGTTGTTGTAGTAGTAGTAGTGGTAGTGGTAGTAGTAATGGTGGTAGTAGAAGTAGTTGTAGTGGTGGTAGTAGTAGCAGTAGTAGTAGTAGTAGTGATAGTGGTAGTAGTAATGGTGGTAGCAGTAGTAGTGGTAGTAGTAGTAGTGGTAGTAGTAGTAGTAGTAGTAGTAATGGTAGTGGTAGTAGTAATGGTGGTAGTAGAAGTAGTTGTAGTGGTGGTAGTAGTAGTAGTAGTAGTGGTAGTGGTAGTAGTAATGGTAGTAGTAGTAGTTGTAGTGGTGGTAGTAGTAGTAGTAGTAGTGGTGGTAGTAGTAGTAGTAATGGTGGTAGTAGTAGTAGTTGTAGTGGTGGTAGTAGTAGTAGTAGTAGTGGTAGTAGTGGTAGAAGTAGTAGTAGTGGTAGGAGTAGTAGTAGTTGTAGTAGTGGTAGTAGTAGTTAGTAGTAGTAGTGGTTATAGTAGTAGTAGTAGTAGTAGTGGTGGTGTTAGTAGTGGTGGTAGTAGTAGTTGTAGTTATAGTGGTAGTAGTAGTAGTGGTGGTTATAGTAGTAGCAGTAGTAGTAATAGTAGTGGTAGTAGTGGTAGGAGTAGTAGTAGTTGTATTGGTGGTAGTAGTAGTTAGTAGTAGTGGTGGTTATAGTAGTAGCAGTAGTAGTAGTAGTAGTGGTGGTAGTAGTAGTTGTAGTTATAGTGGTAGTAGTAGTAGTAGTAATAGTGGTAGTGGTGGTAGTAGTAGTGATAGTAGTGGTAGAAGTAGTGGTAGTAGTAGTAGTAGTGGTAGTGGTAGTAGTGGTAGAAGTAGTAGTAGTTGTAGTGGTGGTAGTAGTAGTAGCAACAGCAGCAGTAGAAGTAGTGGTAGTGGTAGTAGTGGTAGAAGTAGTAATAGTTGTAGTGGTGGTAGTAGTAGTAGTAGTGGTAGTAGTAGTAGTGATAATAGTAGTGGTAGTAGTAGTAGTAGTATTAGTAGTAGTAGTAGTACTAGTAGTAGTGGTAGTAGTAGTAGCAACAGCAGCAGTAGTAGTGGTAGTAGTAGTTACACATCATCTCCTACCCAAAGGAACAAACAGTAGAAAAACAGAACACAGTCGTGTTGATGAACCAAATTTTGTTTATGTGTCACATTTGAATCTTTTTTTAAAAGTGTCAAAAGCAAACATAATTACTCATGTGAAACGTGTGTGAATTTTCTGTAATGAAATGCTTTCCTTCGTTTCTGTTTTCTAGTTTCCTCTTCATACATAACCTCTCTCACACACATGGCTTTTCTCTCTCTCTCTCTCTCTCTCTCTCTCTCTCTCTTCAGGGAATCCATTTGATTCTTGCCTGAATAAGCAAATACAGAAAACAAACACAATAGAAAAATAATCTCCAGCAGCATCAACATTACTGTCAGAATGTATTAATGCTGTAAACTCTGTATTCTCTCTCTCTTTCTCTCTCTCTCTCTCTCTCTCTCTCTTTCTCTCTCTCTCTCTCTCCTTCCCTCGCTCTCTCATATACAATATAATCTGATTAAAAAGGAGCCCTAGGCTAGCGTGTGCCTATTACAGACTATCCAGAGTTGTTTGCTTCTTTGCTGTTTGTCATTACTGCAGTGAAGAAGTAAATGCATTAGAGACCACTCACTCCTTAATGACAGCTGCTAATTTGAGGAATAAACATAATTTGCTGAGCGTTCTCTTACCCCGTTACACTACGTTCATTAACATCTCATTCCATTTAAAACATTTTAGAATTTATTAAAGAGCCAGTTCTCTCACGTAGCGTTCTTTAATCTTCAGGATCTTCTGGCTGCTTGTACATAGCTCAGACTATTTTAGGACAAGGACATGCAGTAGACATGGTGTTCAGATGTGTGGACAGTTACTTTAATTAAGCAATTTGTAAGATGAATTCATGCAAATAGCGGGCAACACATCACCCGAAACAACCAATCAGAAGAAACAAGGCAATGCCCTCTTCATCTCCCCTCACTTCTGAAGCATCAAACTTCATCCCATTACCTGCCAAGAGCATCTCCAGCAGTGGAGAGCAGCACCAGTGTTCTATTCATATTATTTCTTTTGATTTCTGCTGAACTAAATCTATGGAGATGGGACGTGCTGGGGCTAGCTTTGTAGCATGCTAACTTCATAAGATGTCGCTGCCACATATTAGATGTCTTTGTCATACCATCAAAACTTGTGCTGTCACACTGTGTTTATAATTTTAATTAATTTGACAATGTTTTAATCTAAAAACTTATAACAGACAGAGTAATGTATAAACCCTGAGCAGCTAATATTCTAAACTAATTTATGGTATAGGTTATATAGCTATACCCTATACATATGTCATGGCAGACACAGGTAATTGTAACATGCCACTATATGGTATATTTGTATTCTATCGCTGAACATGATCTGTCAGGACAGCTCAAGACAGGACATGAAATCTTCCATGACATGTTTATGTTGATGTTATGATACATGGGACAGTACTATGATGCATCACAAAGTGGACAGTGGGAGTTCATTCCACCTTCTGGGAGCCACGACAGAGAAGAGTCTGGATGCTTGTCTTCCATGTGTCCTCAGGGATGGTGGTTTGAGACGAGCTGTACTTGAAGCACGAAGGGCTCGAGGTACAGCTCGACTCTTCACCATTGCCATAAGGTAGTGAGGCGCTGGTCCATTCTTGGCTTTGTAGGCCAGCATCAAAGTTTTAAGCGCAGCAGTGGAGTGACGTGGGTGAACTTCGGAAGGTTGAAGATGAGACGGGCTGCAGCGTTCTGAACAAGTTGCAAGGGCCTGATGGCCCGCAGAGGAAGACCAGCCAGGAGCGAGTTGCAGTAGTCTAGCCTTGAAATGACCAGAGACTGGACAAGCAGCTGGGTGGCTTCCTGAGAAAGAAAGGGTCGAATCCTCCGGATGTTGTAGAGGAGGAATCTGCATGGCCGAGTCAGGTTCGCTATGTGAGCCGAGAACGATAACTGGCCATCCAGAATCACTCCAAGACTTCTTGCATCCTCAGTCGGGGCGATCAACTAGTTAAACGAATTATAAAATACAGGATATACGCAGACCTGTGATCATCTCACAACTACTGTATTGCTGTGGCATGTGTCGTGATTTTAGTAGAATAGTGTTGACCACCCAGTGTACTGATGAAGCAAAAGCCCAGGTATTTTTTTAACTGAGGGACTGACAACTTGCAAACATGCTAAACAAACTCATTCAAACGAATCTCACAGGCTTAAATTACAGTACTCATCAAATGATTCAATGTAAAACTCTTATACATGAACGTCTCACATGCTTCAATATTTTCCCATACTTTATTTTTTCCATTCATTTCAAACTCAGCCCCAGTATGGGATAAGGTGACAGTACACCATGGTAAGACTGGAAACCACATAGAGGTACGAGTGGTTAACTTTGGTA
>JAMWET010003177.1:800000-840000 GCA_024036415.1 Prochilodus magdalenae
TCTATTCTATTCTGTAAAGGGTTTAGCACAAGGTTTGCCAGGAAGACTTTGCTTTGGCCAATTACAGTCACCTAGCTTTAAAAAGATTCAGCTTACGTTCCTGTTCTGCTGCTTTCATTTGTTCAACGTTCTATTCCTTCCTCCCCCAACACCAGTTTGGTCCCAGGGAGTAGGCTACACCCCTGATGTCATATCTGGCAGCATCTGTAAGTACCTGAACACTTCAAGACATGGATCCAATAGAGGGCCTACACCAAAGACCCTTTATTCCCTAAGTATTGTTATCCATCATACTGTACACATTATAGAGGTTGGTGTAGCTCAGAAGATAGCACCACTACCCACTAGGGAGCCACCACCACATGTGGGAGACTGAGGTTCGAATCCCGGTCAGGGTGACTATGCTGTGCTACACCAATAAGAGTCCTTGGGCAAGACTCCTAACACTACACTGGCCTACCTGTAATATGATTAACCTTGTAAGTCGCTCTGGATAAGAGCATCAGATAAATGTAAATGTTTAAAGTATAAATATCCCTCACTTCAGCCTTTTGAGTATTTCTGGCAGAAATTCTATTCTATTCTATTCTATAAAAAGTTCATGAAATTGTTTTAAATCATTCATCTTACTTCAGTGACTGTGAGTGGCACCACATGTGGTTTTGCCTAGTTATGGCTGCAAAATGATAAGTTGGTTTTCCAAACAGCAATAAAAAAATGTGTGTGTTGTGTTGGTGTGAGTGGATTAGACACAGTAGTGCTGTTGGAGTGTTTAAACACCTCAGAGTCACTGGTGGACACGGAATATCCACCAACCAAACCTACCCAGCTAACAGCGTCCTGTGAAGGATGAAGGAAAAAAAAAAAGAGCAGTGTTTCTACCCCTGGAGGAACCCTGTTCCACACACTGTAGTTGATTCCCTGCTTTATTACACCTCCTACAACTCTGCAAGGGCTTGTTAATAAGCTGCTAAGTTAAATTGGTGTGTGTTGGGAGCAGAGGAAGAACTATAATGTGCAGGGCAGGGTGCCCCCAGGACCAGTGTTGAGAGATGGCCAAAACAAACTGTGTAGCAGCAGATGAGCTATTATCTTTGACTTTACCTCTACAAGGTGGACCAGCAAGGTTGGAGTGTCTAATATACAGTGGACAGTGAGTGGACGCAGTTTTTAAATCATTATGTCGTTTTTTCTGATTTTATATTTCTCATTTTGGGTTACAACATTACAAATGCACTGTTACCATCTGCTGGCTGGTGTGATTAATCAGTGCATGATTAAATCAAGCATATCCATACATACAGGCCAACTGTGATCACATAATCAGCCTCTTGTTATGTTGGAACCACATACCGTGCTATAGAAAGAACCGCAGATCAAGGTCACGAGAAGGACAAACTGTGGGGTGATCATTTTACTGGTCTTGGTATCATAGTGTGCTGGCTGATCTTAATATGGCAGGACTGGGAGCTCTCAGTGGTGCTGAAGAGCATACATGCCACTCTGTGCTCTGTCTTAAGACACCATTATAGTAAGTATCAGTTCAGTGTGTTTGGAGACTCATGTTTGTTCCCATGGGTGGGTGCTTTGTGTAACTAAAGATGAACTTCTGTTGTTTCCAGCAGCACTGGCCTGCCAACGTTTCCAGCACTTGTTTGGGATGGTCCATGTTTGCAGGTTTATAGCTGTGTCTTGTAAACAATCTGAATCTGGTGCAGCACCAGTCTGAGATGCAGTGCTCTCAGAAATCTCTTGAATATGGAACCCTTTATGGTATACTAGGCCCATACAGAAGACTTGCTGAGGGTAATGAGAGCTGGTGCTCAGATACATCCATTCTATCAGTGCCTAAATAGATGATATGTAAACGTGTATGGAAGGCTCATTAAGGGACTTAATTATAAGGGGGGGGCAGGAGGTTCACAATGATGTTCTGCACCTGATGAGAATATAAACCAGTAAAAGCAGCAAAAACTTTGGAGCGTGTTCATAAATCACGCTTCGATTTCGAGCCTCTGAGGTGTGAAGCAGTCAGCTGTTTTCACACAGGTCGTCTCGTTTTTTTTCAATTCCCAAAACGACCGAGTCCGTCTCAGTCAGCAATCGCGGGATGGATGAAGGCTGAGAAAGAAGCAGCGCCACAATCAGCGGAATTCCGCATTCTCTCTCTCTCTCTCTCTCTCTCTCTCTCTCTCTCTCTCTCTCTCTCTCTCTCTCTCTCTCTCTCTCTCTCTCTCTCTCTCTCTCTCTCTCTCTCTCTCTCTCTCTCTCTCTCTCTCTCTCTCTCTCTCTCTCTCTCGCTCTCGCTCTCGCTCTCCCTCTCCCTCTCCCTCTCCCTCCCTCTTTGTCGGATCCACGCTCTGGACCACAGCCCCATAGACTGTATGTATGCAGTCTTCAGCTCCAGCCGGTCGTGTTGCGCTTAGTGCAGCTTTTCAGCCCGCATGCTCTCTTTCTCCTCCTCCTCCTCCTTTTCCTCTCCGCGATCTCCTCTAGAAGACTCCAACAGCCTGCTCCGCTCACAGTAAGCCTGTCCGCTGTGGCCATGCTGCTCCGCCCGAGGAGAGAGGCGCTGCTCTGGCTCCTGCCCGGGCTGCTGCGGCTCTGGTAAGTTTGCTCCTCCAGTTAACCGGAGAGAACCAGAGCAGGAGTCAGCGCGCTAATGTCGGCGTTACTGTCTGAAGGTGAACCGCTAGACTCTCGGTGTTTCGCGCTGGAACTCAAACGCGTCGTGGCCGAAATCAGGTGACTCCTATCTCTGTTTGGTGTATTAGACGGGAAGTTTCGATGCAGCTAATTAGCTCCGTCTCTGTACTACTCCACTGTACTGCTTCGTCTCCTCTCCTCGTTTCTTGTAGCCAGCAGGCGCAATGTCACTCCTGCAAACAACCTTGAGGAGTCTTCCCCACTCTGTAAGAAAGTCCCCCCGCTTCAGGCCATCCTGAAGCAAAGCAAACCAGCCGAATGAAATAGGTTTCCTCGTGCTTTCCTCGTTCCCCGAGCCGCAGCTGTCACTGGATTTGGTCCTGCAGTCTCTATAATTTTCATATCCCCCCAGCGCTTTCATGTCAGATGGTCCTCTGCTGCTAGAGCTGGCAGCGCACTACTAAAGGAGCCACATATGGAGAAACTGGGGGCTGGAGGAAAGCTGGTCTGTTCCAGAAGCTCCATGCTGTCGGTTTGACAGAACTAGTCAGCACCCTCTCATCTAACCCCCCTCTGAACTGCTACCGAGACCTAATGCATTTGTTCATAGTTGGGATCAGCATAATGTCCAAGCTGCAATGACGGGGGGCCAAGCACTTATGATGCTGACATTCAGCAGCTGTGTGGAACATAACTGATGTTCACAACAACAGGACAGTAGCACAAGGCAGCCAACCAGAAATCACCAGTTTCACAGGCTTCAACCTACCCCCCTAATTTTCTCTGTTTATACTTTGCTTGTTTATGATGCAGTATTAAAGGTGCGGTATACGATTCCAGAGGACGATTGTTGTTATTTAACCTTAGCTGTTAAACATTTACACCCCTCTCCTCTGTGCTTCTTTTAGAAGCTCAGCCACCCCAAATCGATGGTTGGAAATTCCCAAGGTGAAAAACACTAGGTTTGCAAACTTCGTGCCCATGAAACCCTTTGTCCGTTGTACGTATATGGCATCAAAGCAAACAGTGACACAATAAATAGTTAACCTAGCTGTAGCTAACATTAGCTGGGTTGTTTGTTAGCACACTGATGCTACAAGGATAAAATTGAGCCTTGTGGTAATCCTAGAAGAGTAGGTATATGCACACCGCAGAAGCTGTGTGATCATGTTTCATGCTAATTGAACATACAGTTCTATATTGAACCCTTGGCGGAAGATAAACAGTCATCAGTAGTGTATAGGTGCCCAAGAGCGTGCAGGATTTGGTCACAGGCCACAGTGTGATTATCGTTTCCTTGCTGTTGTGAAAAGCATGCGTCACATTTTCATGCTTGCTGAATAAGGGAAGGTATTTGTGAGCCACATTCAGTCACACTAGGTATGTAACCATACAACATACGGTTGTAATCTGAGTGAAATATTTTATAGACAGTCCTTTTGTACCGCCCACTCCTCCCTCTGCAGAGATCAACACTGTTCACTCTTCCAATCCAGACCTTTTACGCAGACGTTAGAAACTTAGAAGTGTGTGTGCTATGCTGAGCATTTCATTTTACAGTGTAGGGTTCAGTGTAGGGTGGCATTTTGTCATCATTATCACTGTTAGAAAGCTGCTTATTGAAGAAAATTGACGCTTATGTCATCACTTAGTGTACAATATGTACTATGTATTCCTGCAGGCCCAGCTCTGTTGTCCTAATGCAACATTAGTGAGTGACAGAGGGGCTGAAAAGCAGCTTTCTTAGCAGCTTAGATAAGCAGTTAGGCCACATTTCAGCTGAATGGCACGAACTCTCAGTCTTCAGTGGAATTGTTCTTAATTTAACCTGCCTAATATTTATAAAATGAGGAGTCAGGATTAGATAAGGAAGCCTTCTCGCCGCTCACTGATGTAATTTATTAGCTTCATCATGCATAACAGATTGCCCTGGTGCAGGTTAGCACATAGTAGAATGTCTTATCAACTGAACTGAAAGGTGAAATGATACTGATGGAATAGATTTTATTCATGTGGAAATGATGCACACATCTGAATCAAGGCTTTATTCAATAAAGCTACAGCAGAGAAGCGTTTGAGTCTGGATTGAGTCCCAGCTGTGCCATTTGCTGCCACGTACATGTTCTCATTTGAAGGGAATGTTGTTGGGGAGTCTTTTTCTTCCTGCCGTTAAGTGACATACCAGCCAATCAGATGCCCCCTTTATCATGTGACAAGATTGGGTGCTTAGACTTCGAGCTGTGCTGACAGTTTACAGCTGGCAGATAAGAAATATGGTAGCTGGCAAAGAAATGACATCAAATCAGCAAAAACAAAACTGTGCGTTTGGACCCAGCAGTGAATCCTAAACAGCTGTATTCAAAGGTTTGGGAGCCTTCGGTCTAAATACATGTTTGATTTCTGATCTTAATAAATAAACACACTCTTAATAGAGAACATGCTTGTGTACATTTCAATGCACTGTTAGTTTTTATCTGTAGAATTTAAGATGTTGTGAAAAAAAATGAATGTGGTCCTGTGGAAGTAATATATGGAATAGTTATTGTTCAGATAGTTATGGGACAACATTCCGCCCCCGCCCCCCCCAATATATTAAAATCAACAAATGAATAAATGGTGCCCTAAATATTCGATGAAAATGGCATATTTAAGTGTGGGGCATGTGTTATTTTCACTGGGAAAATCAACAAAACATGTAATTTAACCATGCAATTGTCCTTTTGCAGAGAGAGAGAGAGAGAGAGAGAGAGAGCAAGAGAGAGGGAGAATAAAAGAGAGAAAGGAAGAGAGAGAGTGAGAGAAAGAGAGAGAGAGAGAGAGGGAGAGAGAGAGCGAGAGACAGGGAGAATAAAAGAGAGAGAGCGAGAGAAATAGAATGAGAGAGAGAGAAAGAGAGAGGGAGGGAGAGAGGGAGAGAGAGAGCGAGAGAGAGGAAGAATAAAAGAGAGAAAGAAAGAGAGAGAGCGAGAGAAAGAGAATGAGAGAGAAAGAGAAAGAGAGAGAGAGAGAGACAGAGGGAGAGCGAGAGAGAGGGAAAATAAAAGAGAGAAAGGAAGAGAGAGAGCGAGAGAGAGAATGAGAGAGAGAGAGAGAGAAAGAGAGAGAGAGGTAGAGAGAGAGGGAGAGAGAGAGCGAGAGAAAGAGAATGAGAGAGAGAGAGAAAGAGAGAAAAAGAGGGAGACAGAGAGAGAGAGCGAGCAAGAGAGAGAGGGAGAATAAAAGAGAGAAAGGAAGAGAGAGAGCGAGAGAAAGAGAATGAGAGAGAGAGAGGGAGAATAAAAGAGAGAAAGGAAGAGAGAGAGCGAGAGAAAGAGAACGAGAGAGAGTTGTAGGTGATAATTTAAACCTCTAACCTTCAGCTGTTCCTTCGCACTCCTTGCCAAAGCACATCTTCATTAATCATTGCGTTCTTTTATTAGATCCCCGTTCTTGTGTTTCTCCGCACGCTACTTGTTTAAAAGCTCCCTCGTTTTCGCCGTCTCAGGGGCACCTTTCGATTACAGTAACAGATGACATTCTTTATCTGTTCATACATTCATACTCTCCCTGCGAATCCCCCTTTCCTCTCCCTGCCTATCATTCTTAGCTCATTAAACTAGACCCTGTGACTGCAGCTTAAGCTCTGAAAACTAAAGAAATCCTTCTCTTTCATCTCCTTCTTTCTCCTACAGTATAACTTATTCCTTCTGAGGCCGGCTTTCATTTCACCTTCTCATGTTTCTCTTCTCTAACAGTGTGCTCTTTCTTTCTCCTTTCTATCAGCCTGGCATTTGGGCCCAGTAAAGCTGAGGAGGAAGATTACGAAGATGTCCCCATAAATAAAACTTGGGTTTTATCACCGAAGGTTCACGAGAGCGACGTCACCCTCATCCTGAATAAGTTGCTGCAGGGATATGACAACAAACTGCGGCCAGACATCGGAGGCAAGTCATCAAAGCTTTATTGGACTGGTTCCCAGTTTCCTGTACCTGGACATCCTAATCCTAACAGTTAGCAGTCAGACTGAAACACGGGGATGCTAGGAATGAAGCTAAAAAATTAATGGGCCACAAATACGGTCTTTCACAGGAACTGTTGCAAGGTTGAACAAGCTTTGTATAGCACAGACGTGGGCGATATGGTAAAAACATAATAATGCAATACTTCAAGCTGTTTCCACAATACACCAGAATACAGAGAGCAGTACTTTGTACTTGTGTACATTTAAAAACATTATAAAGTGTGAACACGATTTTTATTCCATATTAATCATGCTGTGTTGCACTAAATCCAGTTAAAGCAGACTCATTTTGCTGTCTTGGTTATTGTTCTATGTGTACTAACAATATTATTAATATTAATAATAATTTCCATTCAGAAAAGCATATTGTACTATACTGTATGTTATTGTGATACATAATGTATCACAATAACAATATACAGGGGTTGGACAATGAAACTGAAACACCTGGTTTTAGACCACAATCATTTATTAGTATGGTGTAGGGCCTCCTTTTGCGGCCAATACAGCGTCATTTCGTCTTGGGAATGACATATACTGCATCCTGCACAGTGGTCAGAGGGAGTTTAAGCCATTCTTCTTGCAGGATAGTGGCCAGGTCACTACGTGATGCTGGTGGAGATTCGTCCTTCTTGGTGGTATGCTGACATTACCCTGGATACCGTGGCTCTTGATACATCACAAAGACTTGCTGTCTTGGTCACAGATGCGCCAGCAAGACGTGCACCAACAATCTGTCCTCTTTTGAACTCTGGTATGTCACCCATAATGTTGTGTGCTAACTGAACCTTCACACTCTGCTCTTACTGGTGCAATGTGCAATTAATGAAGATTGGCCACCAGGCTGGTCCAATTTAGCCACGAGACCTCCCACACTAAAATGACAGGTGTTTCAGTTTCATTGTCCAACCCCTGTATATCATCATATTGCCCAGCACTTATGTAAGGCTTTAGTGTTGTTGCCACCCTCTGGGATTCCTTACCTTTAGCTATTCGCTCTCCCGTTCCTTCCATCAGCTCAACTAAAACCTTATCTTTTCTCTGTATTTTTTTTAAATACCAAAATGACATAGATTTCCAATGATTTTTAATGTGTTTCCTTGTGAAATGTCACACTTTTTGGATTTCTGAAATGTTAGCATGGTGCCAAATTTTGATGCTGTTGCCTCCATTGCGCTTAGTTTAGTGCTACAATTTGTTGTTCATGCCAGTAACCTGTCCAACTTGTCCAACCTTGCAACTAGGGGTGTAAGGAAATATTAATACACTTGGGTATCACAATATTACGTTTTATATATCATATCTATACATGTTATATAAATTCTCAGAAACACAGCTTAGATTTTAGATGATCACATGTAAAGTTTGGTGGCAGGCAATTAATCATTTTGTGTGGTGTTTAAATCCCAGGATAGCAGTGTTGTAATCCATCTTCACCAGTTCATAAGGTGGTATGTTCAGTCACCAGGTTCTTGGCAGCACACAGTCCTATGTGTAACAGTTAATTTCAAGAAATGCATTTTGAAAGTGCACCAGTAGGTCAGTAGGTCAACAACCTTGAATTAGTTAAAGCTACCATATAAAAGAATTGAAAGGAGCAGCGTTAAAGAAAAAGCATGCTAAATGATTCATGCAGCTGTTTTGAGCACTCTGTCAATGCATCCCCGTGTGCAAGCGGTCTGAAGCAAAGCTGATGTTACCAAATGTTTTTTTCTGCACACTGTGTGCAATTACACATTTCCACCAGTGAGATCTCCAAATAATGTACAGTGTAATTAGCTTAGCTACTCAATATTGCGACTGTTTGTATACTACGTTTATGCTGCATTGTTGACTAATGGTAAAGTACATTACTACTGACCAGTGCAAAATTATATAAGTGCTGACATAAAGGGTCGCAGCTCCCCGCACCCTATGCTCTACAAGTCACAGTGCGTTTGCCTTGTGGTTGCTGGCACCGACTGTAGTTCTCCAGTTGATACCTGCAAATTCAAGCGATCATGGAAAAACATGCACAGCTCAGTTAAGACTTCAGAAAGTGAAGGTGAATTGTAGCAGGCAGGCAAAACATCTAAAGCTGTTCCTCCTGATTTAAAGATGCAATGATTTTGTGCTGAAGGCTATGATTATTGTGTAGTAGGACGCTGTGTTCCCTTTCTCTGTCTCTGTTTCCTGGAAGGAATGCCCCGAGTTGACCACAGCTCAGTTGTTTAAGTGGATTGATCCTAGGGGTGTCAGAGCACAACAGAGTCTAATCAGTATTGATCTTCCTTCTTTATCTGTATGTTTATGTGTACCTGAGAGATGCAGAGAGATAGAGAGAGAGAGAAAGAGAGAGAGAAAGAGAGAAAGTGAAAGAAAGTGAGACAGAGACAGAAGGGGAGAGCGAGCTAGGGCTAGTAGAGTTCATTAGTGTTCGGAGCCGACAGTGAGGGGGTGTAAGGAGGACCTGAGGGCTTTCTGTGATTCATCGTCTCCTGAGATCTGCATAGTTTTGCTTGAATTTGGAAGAAGCACAGTCTCTTCAAAACCTCTTCGCTTTTTTTCATATGATGATACTGTTGGAGGCTTTTGAGAATTTTTGTTTCAGCCTGAGGGATTTGAAAAGCCCTATAAGAGGATTTTAGTAACAAATGAGACAATTTACATAAACATATAAATACATAAATACACATATTCATATAATCATAGGAAAAGCAAAAGGCATTCTTAATGTAAATGTATCTTTATGGGAAGAGTTTCAGGATGTTTTGAGCTGTTCCTGTTGCTGTATCAATCATGATGCATCCTGTATTTAAAAAGCATGGTTTAATAAACAGTGTAAAACAAGAAATAAATAAGGTTACAATATTATTATAATATGACAGTGATGATGTAAACAGGCACAAAAAAAATCATATGTCTGTTCAGTAACACACAGAAACAAACCGACACCTGTTTGGTCCTATATCTAAGTGCAAGTGTATGTTTTTTCCAGTGAAGCCCACTGTGATTAAGACCGCTGTATATGTGAACAGCATCGGCCCAGTGGATCCCATCAACATGGTGAGCTCATACCAAACCCGTCCAGTGTGTAACATTTACAGTGTAGAATATTTACAGCGTGTTATATTTACAGTGTAGAATATTTACAGCGTGTTATATTTACAGTGTAGAATATTTACAGTGTGTAATATTTACAGCGTGTAATATTTACAGTGTAGAATATTTACAGCGTGTTATATTTACAGTGTAGAATATTTACAGTGTGTAATATTTACAGCGTGTAATATTTACAGTGTAGAATATTTACAGCGTGTAATATTTACAGTGTAGAATATTTACAGCATGTAATATTTAAAGGCGTGTAATATTTACAGTGTGATATATATTTAGTGTGTAATATTTACAGTGTGTAAGATACTGTACATCTATGCATTAGATTATAAACACATTTTAAATGCATGAATTGAAGCTGTTAGTTGAGGTTTTAGAACCAGCTTGAGGAAGACATGATGGCAACTTCAACTAAACACCAGTGTTGGGGAAGGTACTTAAAACAAGTAATCCATTACAAGTTGCCAGTTATTTTTTTCAGTAATATCATTACTCAGCTTCGCTGTTACTCTGGGAAAACTTTTCAGAAAGAAATAGTCATTCACATGAAGTTAACATCAAAGGACTGACTTTAAACAAGGCCCTGCAAGTTACGCCGGGTATAACTCTGAAAGAAGCCTGACTATGAATAAAAGAAGCCTACAGGCCTGAATGAAAGTCGGGGGAGTCAACCTGCTTAGGTTAAGTCAGGGCTCTTATTTCTCTGGCTTAGAGATCTTTATCCATCAATTTCAGTGTAATAAGTGGGGGGCAATACGAAGATATTTTATCAATATCATTAAAAATTATACTTTGTGGACATTAGTATGTTGTGGATATTAACAGTACCCAAACAACTGTGACTAACTAGATGCTTTTTAACATAATTAGGTCTGCTTGTTAAATATTGAATATAAATTATACTTGTAATTGTATTATTATTATTATTATTATTATTATTATTATTATTATTATTAATAATATTATTATTATTAATATTAATATTATTATTATTATTAATATTAATATTATTAATATTAATATTATTGTAGTGTTTGTTATATGTGCTACTCCAGGTTCCATTGTGTCTGTTCCAAATGATTAAATCTCAGAAAAAAGTTATATATATGATGCATATTGTGTAATATATCATAAAAATATCTTGTATTATGATATGATATGTTTTTCCATTTTTGGGCTCCCTGATGTGTAATTAGATGCTTCAACTCAAAGGAGTCTGCAGTTTCCTGCTCTCGCTGCACTGCTCATACTTATAATCTGAGTCACACGGTCAGCAGACACATTAGAACTGGTGTAAATGATGTCCAAGGACCTTCACAGATGGAAGAAATGCATGATATTAAAGCACAGAGCGTAACTTACTTCCACATACGCATAACGCCAGTAGTGCAGCTGTTATTCACTGTAAAGTGATCAAAAGAATATATGCAGTAAATGGTTATACTACTTTGTAACATGAAAAACGAATCACTGTTACTGTATTACCCCCAACACCAGTGCGAATCTAACCATGGTGCTTATTTGATGATGCAGTCATGCTTTTTCTGATTCGCTCTCAAATAGTATAAGAGCTCAGCTGAACACTGTGCTGTATTTACCAATGGCTTTTGTTTCGGTGCTCTTCAGGAGTATACCATAGACATCTTCTTCGCTCAGACATGGTATGACAGCCGACTTCAGTTCAACAGCTCTATGAAGGTCCTCATGCTGAACAGCAACATGGTTGGAAAGATCTGGATTCCCGACACCTTTTTCCGCAATTCCCGCAAATCCGACGCCCATTGGATCACCACACCCAATCGCCTCCTGCGCCTGTGGAGCGATGGACGAGTGATGTACACTCTGAGGTGCGTCCCTGGCAGCCAGCTGTTTAATGCAGCCACTGTTGTTGGTCAGGTGTTGTTTGTGCAGCTGAAGTGTGTGCTTCTGTTCTGTACTCCTGTCCTATAACACTCGCTTTTGTCTGTTGACACATTCAGTTTGAGCCTTTTAAACCACATTGCTTATGTCAGTTGGAAGTGATTACAAGAGATAAAATGATGGAACTTGGACGATACAGACATCGAAGTGCATTTGAATTGAGTTTGTCAGCCTGATTTTTGTTTTTGTTCCTTACCTTTCACAATTCTGTTTTTGTCAGGTTGACTATTAATGCGGAATGCTACCTTAAGCTGCATAACTTTCCTATGGATGAGCATTCGTGTCCGCTGGAATTTTCGAGCTGTAGGTGTTAAAACTGCTACCATTGATTTGTGACCCAGCCTCAGCCCCACCCTGCTGGCCAGCCAATCCCCACACATTGCCTGTGTCAGCTGACCAATCCTCATGCACTGCCTAATACGGCTGTGCGAGCATTGCCTAAGGCCTGTCCCAAATATCATCTTTCAACCCTGCATTGAGGAAAGACAGTGTACCATCCTCCAGCAGTATACTCATCCCTCTCCAGCCGCCGTTACATCCCTCCGTCTTTCAGTCTGTGTCACCCCTGCATCCGCGGAATGCGCTGTCCCCCAGCTTTGCATATGTGTCATTAACCACCGTGGGCAGAAGTTTGATGGAAAGGCATGCCATACATTAGACAAGCAGTGGGCCATATTGTGTGCCTCAGTACCATTCTGCCATTCTTGTATGTGTGTGTGTGTGTGTATATGTGTGTGTGTGTGTGTGTGTGTGTGTGTATGTCTGTGGGTGTGTATGTGTGTGTGTGAGTGTATGTGTGTGTATATTTATGTGTGTGTGTGTATGTGTGTGTGTGTGTGTGTGTGTGTGTGTGTGTGTGTGTGTGTGCATGTGTGTGTGTGTGTGAGTGTGTGTGTGTGTGTATGTGTGTGTATGTGTATGTGTGTGTGTGCGTGTGTATATTTATGTGTGTGTGTGTGTGTGTGCGTGTGTATGTGTGTGAGTGTGTGAGAGTGTGTGTGTGTGTGATCTGATATGTAAACTGTCTACATGTGTGTGTTCTCCAGATGGATATCCAAAGAATGAGATTGAGTACAAATGGCAGCCTCGTGCTGTTGAAGTAGCAGATCAACGTTACTGGAGACTTTACCAGTTCGCCTTTGTAGGCCTGCGGAGCATGTCGGACACTGCACATACTCAGTCAGGTGTGGGAAGTGTTTGTACAGTAATTTCAAGGTACCTTGCTAGAGGCTTTCAGAGTTTGACAGATGTTTAAGACTAACCTAAAGCAATGCTCGTGACACAAAGCCCTGTGACTAAGAAGTGCAACACAAGAACAGCTTAAAGAAACAGTTCTGCCAGAAAGACTCAACAGGCAAACGTGATGGAAACAGTTTTTAATTGATGAGGTGTACAATTTGAAGGCTAACAGTAAAGGCTTTGGCCGCCATAGATCCCGGTCTTGAAGTGGGTAGATATTGACACCAGGGGCAGGGCCTACTCCCTGGACAACAGACTTTTATTTTGACAAAAAAAATTATTTTTGGCTGTTTTTGAAGCAAGATATGTTTGGAGGCCCTATAGTTTAAAACTGGAGCTATGAGGCCAATGTTACTGACAAACACTAAAATTCAATAGTCTCATAATTAACTAGTCTCTTCAATAAACTCATCAATACAGTCTGGGACGCGGTATGACTCATTGTGAGTCCAAAACATGGGACCACTACTGACAGGCTGGCAGCACCAGGGCTCCTGTTCACTAATCAGGACTAATATTGCAGTAGGCCTTCCTTTTAAACGTGCTGCAGCATACTGCTGTTCTTCTGGGGGAGAAGTTTTTCAAATTCAATGACAGTCCATGGACAACAACAAATAATGGGATTTTAGAGCAACTGCTTTATTACACAATACCCACGAGGTACTGAAAATCCAAAAGAGCCTCAGCTGTATAACAAGCTTCATCCCAAGTCACTGAGGGTGGTCCCAATGTGGAAGAATAAAAGATCAGAGGTCAAGAAGAGTGAATTGTTATATACATACAGGTTATATTATATTATATTATATTATATTATATTATATTATATTATATTATATTATATTATATTATATTATATATTTTTTTATTATTTGTTTCAGGAGAGTATGTGGTTATGACAATCTTCTTTGAGCTGAGCCGGAGAATGGGCTACTTCACCATTCAAACCTACATCCCCTGCAGCATGATCGTAGTGCTGTCCTGGGTCTCCTTCTGGATTAACAAGGATGCTGTTCCTGCCAGAACGTCTTTAGGTAACCTCCTGCAAACCTCTAAAATAACATATCACTTTGTAATGTTTCAGTGCAGTGCTTGTGCAGACTTGATTTATTCAGACAGTTCCAGGAGTCACGGCCAAGAGAGGCAGAATGGTCAAAAGCAAAGGCAGAAACAAAGACAGAGTAATCAAAGGCTTATCCGTAATCCTCCAACAAGAACAGGCAGACAAAAGTAAAACAGTGCAGTACTAGGAATTCAGAGAAACAAAAAAGAAGGAATAAGGCTAAATAGCTGGCAACACACTGACAGCTATCAGAAGACATAGTAGAGTCACTGTCATAACTTAATTCTAGCAATTCCTAATTCTATTTCTCCTGCATTCTTTTACATGAATTGAACAGTCCAACTGGTTTTGCCATCGCATGTACAGGGGTTGGACAATGAAACTGAAACACCTGTCATTTTAGTGTGGGAGGTCTCATGGCTAAATTGGACCAGCCTGGTGGCCAATCTTCATTAATTGCACATTGCACCAGTAAGAGCAGAGTGTGAAGGTTCAGTTAGCAGGTAAGAGCACAGTTCTGCTCAACATACTGCAATGCACACAACATTATGGGTGACATACCAGAGTTCAAAAGAGGACAAACTGTTGGTGCACGTCTTGCTGGCGCATCTGTGACCAAGACAGCAAGTCTTTGTGATGTATCAAGAGCCACGGTATCCAGGGTAATGTCAGCATACCACCAAGAAGGACAAACCTCCACCAGCATCATGTAGTGACCTGGCCACTATCCTGCAAGAAGAATGGCTTAAACTCCCTCTGACCACTGTGCAGGACGCAGTATATGTCATTCCCAAGACCAACTGACGCTGTATTGGCCGCAAAAGGAGGCCCTACACCATACTAATAAATGATTGTGGTCTAAAACCAGGTGTTTCAGTTTCATTGTCCAACCCCTGTATGTTTTATGAAGAATAGCCAATTTAAAAGTGGTTCAAAACCTCAAAACCTTTTGGAGCTTGTACTTGGTTGCTCATCCTATTATGTTACTATAGTGACCATATGAAGTTTGTCCATGTGTGTTAATCAGTCAATCATTTTAGAACAGGTGCAGCTGAAGATGAGACACGTGCCGGACTGCATGACATTTTATGTTGCCTTTGCTCTGTTAGTAGTAACTGGTTTTTCTTACCTTAATTATGATGTGTGTATTATTTTCCATCGGCTCAGGTATCACGACCGTACTGACTATGACAACCCTAAGCACCATATCCAGAAAGTCACTGCCGAAGGTGTCGTATGTGACAGCCATGGATCTGTTTGTGTCTGTGTGCTTCATCTTCACCTTTGCCGCGTTAATGGAGTATGGAACACTGCATTACTTCACCAGCAATCGACAGAACAAGAAGACCAAGGCCAACAATGCACCAGTGAGCAAATACTCTTTTCACACGTTTCTACATTCTGAGTTGTGTTTGTGTTACATAAGCAAAGACAGTAAGAGGAGAGTTTAGCCACTTATATAGCTGCCCTACATTTAAAATACAAAATGAATTTGACAACAGGAAGACATGCAATGTATGGTCAAAAGTATTGGGACACGTCTCCTAACCGTTAAATTCAAGCATTTCGTTCAGTTCCAGTGCTTCAGGTGTATCAAGTTAAGCACCCACGTATGTTTCTGCTTTTGCAAACATTTATAAAAGAATGGATCGCGCTAAAGAGCTCACTGAATTTGAATGTGGTGCTGCAATAGGATGTCACCGTCGCAACAAGTCTATTCTCCTGGTGTCTGGGGTTGCACAAAGCAGTTAGAAGTATGTAACCTGCCTGACTGCACTGCGACTGACTGCACTTTGCAGGGATAATGCTATGGCGTTGTTTTTCAGCGGTTGGCCTAGAACCCCATAGTTCTAGCGAAGGGAAATCTTTATGCTTCAGCATAACAAGACACTCTGGACAATTGAATGGTTCTAACTTTGTGGAAACAGTTTGGGTCATGCCCCTGTTCTGGAATGATTGTGCCCTAGGGCACAAAGCAAAGTCCATAAAGGCATGGTTGGGTGAGTTTGATATGGAAGAGCTTGACTGGCCTGCTCAACCCTATCAAACAGCTTTGGGAAGAACTGGAACAGAGATTGCGGGCCAAGCCCTCTCGTCCAACATCAGTGCTTGACCAACCAAATGCTCTTCTGGATGAATGGGCAAAGATTCCCACAGAAACACTCCAGCTTCCTCAGAAGAGTAGAAGCTGTTATAGCTGTAAAGGAAGGACTAATCCCATATTAATGCTTATGGATTTAGAATGGGATGATATAAAAGCCCCTCTATGTGTAATGTGTACGTGTCCTAATACTTTTGTCAAAATCTGCCATTAGATATTCATTCATGCCCATGTACACAAGCTAACTCTAATCCTAACCATAGCCCTACCCTTTACCCTAACCCTATCCTCTCCTCTGGAAAGGCATTCCAATAGATTTGGGATCATGGTGGGGTTTTGCTTCTATTCAGCCAGTGTAGAATTAGTGATGTTGGGCATTAACGTTGAGCGAAAAGAACTGGCTCACTGTCAGCGTTCCTGTTCGTCACAGAAGTGTTGGATGGGGTTGAAACCAAGGCTCTGTGCAGACCAGTCAAGCTCTTTCATGCCAAACTCAGAAGACCATGTGTTTATGGTACACGCTTTGGTACATTGTCATACTGAAACAGCAGAGGGCCTTCCCCAACTGTTGTCACAAAGCTGGTAGCACAAAAGTATCCAGAATGTCACTGTGTGTTGTCATTTTTAAACTTCCCTTTAGTGGTAGGGCCTCAGCTCAAAACATGAAAAACGGTCCCGGCCATTTTTCATCCTCCCCCCAACGTTACAGTTGGCGCTATGCGTTCAGACAAGTAGCGTTCTCATGGCATCCGCCAAACCCAGATTCATTTATCAGCCTGCCAGATGGTGAAGCGTGATTCATCACTCCAGAGCCGTAGTTCCCAACCCTAGTCCTGGAAAAGCCACTGCTATAGGGAGTTCATTTCCAAGTCCAAAGGCAGTTGGCATTACAAACGGTGATCTTAGGTTTGTCTGTGAATCCAAGTCTATAAAGCTCAAACTGATATACAGTTCTTCTGCTGATGTTGGTGTAAAGCTGGGTGTAAACCACTTCTGGCCTAAGTTGTTG
This sequence comes from Prochilodus magdalenae, assembly GCA_024036415.1. Lineage (NCBI taxonomy): Eukaryota > Metazoa > Chordata > Actinopteri > Characiformes > Prochilodontidae > Prochilodus > Prochilodus magdalenae. Next base: position 817,072 of record JAMWET010003177.1, read on the forward strand.
TCGCTCCTGGATGTTTCTACTTCACAGTAACGAAACTTACAGTCGTACAGTCTACCTGTGCAGAATCACAGTGCCATACTGAAAGTCATTGGGCTCTTTAGTACAACTCATTCTACTGGCAGGGTTCATATGTGGGGATTGTATTGCTGGTTTTATGCACCTGTTAACAATGAGTGTGGCTGAATTAGGCAGGCCTGCTGACTAAACAGGATGTCAATATAATTTTTGCCATTCAGTGTATGTTCAGACTAATGGTGACGGGAAAAAAATCTTGGTTACTGGAATAAATTGGAATTAAAGAACACAGGTGAAATGAAGCTAAAGGTACAAATGCAATTTTTATATATAATATAACATTTAAAAAATTTCCATTAAATGACAGTGAAAAAAACTAAATTCTTAAAGGTCTTTATCGCATTAAACTTGGTAACTACTTATATGAAAATATGCTTTTTTAAAAAGACATGATTGTCAATTATGTCTAACTCTAAGTAGTTATTCTTGTATTACTCTTTAGTAGCTACTCATGTGTTCTTCCTTTATGCTAGAAATCGAGCGTGGTGAACATCAGGCCAGGGACATCCCTGCTCCAGATGAACAACATCGCGCCCTACCACGATGACGATGAATACGCCTACGAGTGTCTGGACGGGAAAGACTGTACAAGCTTTTTCTGTTGCATTGACGACTGTCGCTCAGGGGCATGGCGTGAGAACAGGATGCACGTCCATGTGTCTAAAATCGACTCCTACTCCCGAATATTCTTCCCGACAGCTTTTGGCCTCTTCAACCTTGTCTACTGGATCGGGTATCTGTATTTATGAAGTGTGAATGAAGGATGGACTGAAATTGAAGCGGTATTTGGAAGTCATCTGTAAATGCTCCACCCTCTTGATACAGAATTTGGCACCATTGGCCCTGAATGAGTGGATACAAGCTGCTGTGGGGATGTTTTTCCACTGGATGTGTTGATTGCTGGCCATTTGCTGGTATTGGAATTTTGACATATACAACATTTCCTCCCTTTAGTTTCTGCACAAAATACTACACGTTTCAGCTTCTAGCTCACCAAGTAAATATAGTATATGCTTCTTAATCAAATGTAACACCGGCGGGTTAGCCTGTCGACTGGTAGCAGTACTACTGCTAGCATTGCTGGAAGACGTTACTGGAATTACTTGTATATACACTAGTATTCAGCTTACTTGCGCCTTACCAAAGCAAAGCTTAAAGCAGGTTCAGATTATGTGACATAGATTTTGATGCTTCAAGATTTACCCGTAAGCCATTTTCTAGGAATTAGCCAATAATAATTACAGCCTACTCGACTTGAAAATACAGTTAATGCTGACGCTGTAATAATTGACGTGGAAAAATCTCTTGTGTCTTTTTAACAGTCCTGTAAACATTCTCCATGAGCTCATGTTTTTAGGTGCACTGAAAAAATACTGGGTGTTTTAAATGTACATGATTCGAAGGTGTCATCTTCAATGCAATGCTTATACAGAAGAAGTAAACGGAAACACACTGGAATCATGTACATATTAAAAACACACCTCTGTGAAGTTTGAATTGAGGCAGTGCCCAGATGACAGGAAGCCTTTTACCATCTCACAACTTTCCATCATCCTGAGTGAAATCAAATGTTTAGTATTTATCGAACAAAAGATCAGGCATGTGTGCTAACAAAGCCTTTAGTATGGCCGGGAAGCTCATGAAGCTCAGTCGTCTCGTCTGAGATTGCTCAACAGCAGCTTTGCTCTCTGCAGGCGAATCGTTTTGCCAGCATCTCATTCCTGTTATCTCATGACTCATCAACGTTCCTGCGGATAATGAATTCAAATGTTCTTCTTTGGAGGCAGATCCGCTCTCTCTCTGACTCCCTCTCTCTCTCTCTTTCATCCAGCCTTGCCGACACGTCAGATACACTGAAAAAAGCAAGAATCTGAGTTCACTGTGTATGAATTTCCAAAGGGATGAAATGAAATATTGTGAAACGTCAGTAAACTGAAGGACTTGAATAAATTCAGTTCATGACCTTTTTCACTGTATCAGTCTAGTCGAAAACAGCGAAACCACCGAATCATTACTTGTTAGCTTATGACAAAGCCATTGATGCCTTTTGTAAAGTTGGACTCTTCAGCGTAGGCTGTTGTGTGTGCTTCGCCCCCCTGTTTAAGCTATATGCTATGTGTGGCATGATCTTATCACATTACTGTGCTGTTTCAGTGTGCGGAGGTAATACGTTCATGTTGTCTGTTAATGCTACCGTCAGACCCTCTAACCTTCTGTGCTTTGTCTTCCCCTTGTTAACTGTTTCGGTAGTAGCTTTACATGTTGTGTGTTGTCTGTGCGGATAACAGGATCCGTCATGGTGTTGCAGTGTACAACATTTTTTCTGAAGTAGACTTACGTATAGATCCGTGTTGTGTCCAGTAAGCCTAGGTGCATCCTGCGCACTCTTTCACTCACTCAGTGTCTGGTGAACATTTAGCGCTCCCTATGCAGAACACAGGTTTTAATAGCAATGACTATGTATAAATGTAAGGTCTGTTTATATTTTGAGGCAAATAGAGGATTAAGATATTATAAAAATGCACTGAAAAGATGGTGTTTTGCATTAACATGTGTCAAACTGTTGAATGTATCGTGTTACGTCAATAGAATTCTTGGCCAACGAAGCACACTGGAAGGAAGCCCAGTCGTGCCAGGGTAACATTTTGTCTCTGACCAAAAAAAAGAAGTTAGAGATGATGAAAATGTTTTGGAGATGGTTTTATTTATTTATTTATTTATAGTTTTGGGCAGCAACAACGTTTTATTCACGTGCAACCGTTTGACACATTCATATCCTCAGTTTTAACAGGGTGTTATACTTTTTTCAGCCATTTTTTGCTTTTTATTATAAGAATAACTGGCTTGCATGACAGCATGAGAGTGAATGTGAAGGGGTGTGTGTGTGTGTGTGTGTATGTGTTCACAGGTGTGCGTGTTTGATTGCATATGCTGTATGAACTCCATGCTGGCTTTGTCCTCACTGTACTCTCTCGTCCGGCCTTTCTCATCTAGATCTTGTTCCAGATGTTAGTAGCCAGTCTTTCTCTGTGCCAGTGCTCATGCACTGTGCTCCTCCCCTGCTAATAAATTTGTGTAGTCTGTGAAAAAATACAAACTCAACACTGTGAGAAAATAAATCTGTGCCTGGAAAAAACACAATAACAGTCTCTGCTCTTTCTGTTTGGGTGAACTATTCAGCAGCTTATTGAAATGCAGAAGTTAAAAGGGAGAAAGTGGGACAAAACAACTTCTGATTGTTTTTCCTACATGGCTAGTCTCGCATTAGACCGCTTATCAGCTTATTAAACCTTCAATTAGTTTTGGGTTAAGCAGGGAGTTTGAGTCTATAATTCAGTGTGTGTCAGAAGCACACACACAGAACTGAGCGGTAATTGGTGTGTTTGTCCTGATTTTGAATATGATGTTTAAAGGGTCTATACCATACATATTTCCAGTGCCCCTTCCCTTAAAGTGACTTTAAAATGCCACTTTGAGACAGTTATTTATGGTGGATCATGGCTTGTATGTCTAGAGAGACATACAGGGGTTGGACAATGAAACTGAAACACCTGCTTTTAGACCACAATCATTTATTAGTATGGTGTAGGGCCTCCTTTAGCGGCCAATACAGCGTCAGTTTGTCTTGGGAATGACATATACAAGTCCTGCACAGTGGTCAGAGGGATTTTAAGCCCTTCTTCTCGCAGGATAGTGGCCAGGTCACTACGTGATGCTGGTGGAGGTTCGTCCTTCTTGGTGGTATTCTGACATTACCCTGGATACCGTGGCTCTTGATACATCACAAAGACTTGCTGTCTTGGTCACAGATGTGCCAGCAAGACGTGCACCAACAATTTGTCCTCTTTTGAACTCTGGTATGTCACCCATAATGTTGTGTGCATTGCAGTATTTTGAGCAGAACTGTGCTCTTACCTGCTAACTGAACCTTCACACTCTGCTCTTACTGGTGCAATGTGCAGTTAATGAAGATTGGCCACCAGGCTGGTCCAATTTAGCCATGAGACCTCCCACACTAAAATGACAGGTGTTTCTGTACCCCTGTACATACCCCTGTATGTACATGTACCCTTTACCGCCCTTGCAGCAAGTCATCTGTAAATCTCATGCTTATTTTTAGTATGTACACCTGTTTGGACAGCACCTGCACCCCTGAACTTCTGCAGGCAGCGATAACAGGCTCCAGTGATTAGCATGGTTTAATAAGAGGAGAAGACCGGTAGGAGGGAATAGATTAAAAGCTGTGTCTCAGTGCAGACAGACCATGGATTAGACACTGAAGAGGCCAATAAAAGATCCTTCAGTGAAAAACTCCCTCAGCACTCAGCTCCATTCTACACTGCTTGTCTAACTGACAAATGTTAAGAGTCATGTCTGCAAAGAGCAGAGCCAGTGTCTGCAAATTCATAAAGCATCTTCACCATGGACGATACAAAGCTGCTCCTGTATGACCTGGGAGGCGAATTGCATGCGTCAATGGATGTATCTTCAAACGTCTTACTATTCAAGGTGTTCTTGCTAGATGAGCCTAAATCTGTATATTCCAGAGTGACTGCTGATTCACATGAATACTGAAGATAGGCTTGCTTTAAATTGCTCATGACTTGAAAGAGTGTGGATGCCATTAAACGAGTGTGTGGGCACCTCTCCACACACTGTACAGGGACCATCTCAGACAAATAAACACACACTACACTCTATCAGCTGAGACAAGGCTTCACCATTATTCCATGAGGCAAAATAAAACACAGCCTGTCGACGGCTAAGTATGAGATATACACACAGGGTTACAAGAGGACACAGTGACAGATATACAATGGCAGATCAGAGACAAGCTGAAAGAAGTCCAAATCAAAGCTTCTTGGATAAGCAGACGTTTATGCGCGAGCACATAACAGCCCGGCGTGCCACAGAAAGATGGAGGGATGTAAAAAATGCTGTGAAAAAAGAACATGTATTTTTTTATGCTAGTAGAAACTCAAAGGCCTTCAGTGTCAGCTCAAACACCCCTCTGCACATCATCAAAAGAGGGAGATGAGACAGGTTGCTCCGTGAGAGAAATGCAGCTCAGCTTTCCTGACTGCTCTCAGGGTCCCTCACATGCCTGTTTGCCAGGTGAGGCCTTTCATCCCTCTGAAGACAGAGCCCAGACAGAAGAAGCAGATATGAACTAAAAGGTGCAGAAAAGCACGACTTGCCATGAAAGCCTGATGAAATTTTGATGAGCCATTAGTATGTGCACCGAGCTGCATGAAATGCAGTGTCATAGCACATGCACAAGTCTTTGCTTTCCATTCCTTTTAGGTGAAGGTTACTTTCTCTGACACAAACAGGGTTTGGAAAATGATATCAGAGGGCTGGATTATAAGATCATTACCGGGTTAGTTCTTTTTTCATGATGCAGATGCCCACATTTACCTTAAAGGTGCCACGAAAGGGGTGTATTCAGGATTTTAGATTCTCTGATGACGACTGTGCAGTTTTGTACATCCATATGATTTGGTCCCAGAATTAAAGCTGTTTCCTGTTTTTGGTGAGCTCATGAATAATTTGATCAGCTCTGCTCTGATTGGCTGGTTTACAGTAAAGTACCAGAATAATCACACAGAAGCAAACATGACACAGGCAGGACAATAAAACCAACATTAGTGTAAATAAGCAAAACTAAATAAGCACGATTTTCTTAGCTATACCAGTCATATGGACTTTCCTAGCTGCTAATATTACCTACTACTTGCTTAAGATAAGATAAGATAATCTTTTATTGATCCCACAGTGGGGAAATTTGCAAATTAAGTTTAGATTAAATCATACTGAAAGTTCCATCAAAACAGCACAAAACGTAAATTTATGCACACAAGATGTACAAGGAAAGTCTCGTGTTACAGGTGTCAGCATCAAATACAATAAAATAAATTAAAAATGAAAGACTATATTGTCACTGTCCAAAATGGAAATGTACAGTAGAGGACAAAAACCTCATTTAATTGTATAGTAAGTTTATAGACCAGGAATTTTTGCCCATTTCTGTTGATCCATTTATCAAGAAATGTCCTTACACTGTAAACACCAGCTGCTGTGATGAAATGATGCATGCATGTAAAAACAGACAAAAATAGAGATACGTGTTTTTCTTTGGACAGCAACAATATAGTATATAATATACAAAATATAAAACAGTCAGTGCACAATCAATCTGCAATGAACAATGTGCAGTGAGATGTAAAGACAGATTCAATCAAGTGTTGAAGGACTGATATATACAGCTTTAGGAGAAAAAATTTAGGAGACCAACTCAAAATGATCAGTGTCTCTAGTTGTACAGTTTCTGGGTTTGTGTTTGACCAAGACAAGCCGCTCTGTTTTATTCTCTACACTACTGGAAACATGTCTTCCAAACTCCAGATCAGATATTGTATTAGATCTGTTTATTTAGAAAATCACTAATGACCTCCAGAAGCCTGTTTTTAGAACCATGCTCGCTCTGCGTTCACCCCAGCCACCGCTCGCCAGTCTCTCTGTAGGTCACTTGAGGTCATCTTACAGTGGTTAAGTGACATTGGAATGAGGTGGCACTCATCGCGGTCAGTAGAGAGTGGTTTTCACCCTCTGCCAGTCTGCAGGGGTGTTGTCCTGTGTGTTTCTGCTTGACCTTGTTCTTATGAACCAGACGCTCACTGTATCTGCCAGGAAAGCTAGAACCCAACCTTCTGTTCCTCACTAAGAACCTGCTGTGCATGTGGAGATGCTGATTTTAGAAGGAACTGGGGTGGTCTCTTATTTATTTCCAAAATGTATATACAGTATGTGCGGCATATGTGTTCTTATTCAGAAGGGTAATAGCATGAGATAGACCGTACCTATGCACATTACAGTGTGTGTGATAAAGTGCATGTGCAGCAGTTTAAAGCAGAGCGATGTGAAAGGGGTTCTTGTTTAGGAGGATGACGGATTGGGGGCAAGAAGCTGTGGAGGTGGCTGCTGGTCAGAGTCTTGAGGGCTCTTACTCTTGGTGTCTGCTGAGATGGAAACCACTGCAGGAGGCCGTGACCGGAGTGTGAGGAGTCAGCTATGATTTTCCCTGCTCTCTTTCTCATGCTAGATGAGGAAAGATTTTTAGGGGTGGAGGGCTGGCTGCTGCTGATTTGCTCTGTGATGCCATGTATTTCCAGTGAAGGCAGTGGGGTGTGTTTCTTTTTGAAATCAGTAGTCATCTCCACAGTTTTTCATGTGTTTAATGTGAATGTTTTTGTTTAATGTTTACATGAGAATGACCAGCGTAGTGTCATCTGCAAACTCATTAAGCTTTACAGAGTCACTTCAGCCTTGGTGTAGAGAGAGTACAGCAAAAGTGTTAGAGCAATTGAGGTGTTACAGGATGTAGTACAAAGCCAAATTAGTGGGATCATCTACAGACCTGTCAGCTCTGTAGGGGGTTCTTGAGGGCATCAGTCCAGGCTCTCAAACTGCTTCATGACTACCAATGTTAGCTCACCTGGTGCGTAGTCATTTAGGCAAGAGACCTTCTGCCTTTTAATGAGTCAGAGTCTGATGTTCATCGGCAGTCTTGGTGGAATGTGCTATGTGCTGTTTCCCTTCATTTTACTTTGATCTTTGGTTTGGCATGTAGCATCACATGCCAGCTATTTCTATGTCTCCAGTTTTGAGTCCATGGGCTACAGGTCAGGCAAACCAAGAAAAGCAGGTAGGAATGGAAGAGTATTCCATAGCATAGCACCAGCCTAGACTAACCCAGTTACAACTGCATATCACCTGTAAGATTTAGAATTTAATCCCTTATTGATCCCACAGTGGGGAAATTTAGTCTCCGCATTTAACCCATCCGTGAGGTGAAACAGCCACATACACACTCACTAGTGAACACACACACTATGGGGGAAAGAGCACACTTACCCGGAGCAGTGGGCAGCCCTATCCATGGCACCCGGGGAGCAGTTTGGGGTTAGGTGCCTTGCTCAAGGGCACCCTAAGTCATTACTGTCAGTTCAGGGTATCGAACCGGCAGCCCTCTGGTCGCAAGGCTGGTTTATTACCCTCAAGCCCACAAGATGCTGCTTCATGACATCACATTCCCAAGCTCAATAACATTGCTAGAAAGGGTTCTTTGCAGCCATGCCAAAATACGTTGGGTTCCTTAAAGAACCTTTCAACCAATGGTTGTTTCATTAACTGTTTGCTGATGTATAATGTAAAAATTCTATACCAGATGAAGAGTTATTCTACAACTGTACAGTCAAGAACCATTTGGGGAGCTTAATGTTTTAAGAGTGTACAGTTCTGACCAGAAATACAAGCAGCAGTGATTAGTAATAGGTTTCCTAACTGAGCTTTAAGGCGGTTGCATTGCTGTTCAAACAAGAGAGCCAGTATGTAGGGGGAGGGTCGAGTTACAGAAATGACTTGCCGACATAATGAGATTTTGCTAATTTCAGATAATTACCGTAAATCACACTAAGTGCCCCTCTACACCTTCCTAACCGATTAATATGTAAAGTTTCTCCACTGCTGTTTATCGCTGAAAGCTCTCGTTGCAGCTCTCGAGTGTTATTAGTGTCAGAGGAGTGTACGAATGATGTTTTTTTTCCTGATGTTGGTTTATTGCTTTCACTCTGAAATGTGTTGTTATTGAAGCTCTTTCCAGTTTGATAGAGTTGCTCCAAGCATATCAGGATAATTTAATGCTGGTTCTTACATGCCTTCTGCTCATAATCTGATTCATCCAGGACCACAGACTAGTGTTAATAACACAGCTCCCGCCACTTGCTCTGCCTTGATGCACTACTGTGCAAATAAACAAAGAACTTTATAGCCACAGTAAATCTTGCATGTGTGCCCGGCATCAGATTTTATAGATACGTTAGGGAAATAAAACGCATAAAAGCAGCTCTGAGCTCTGGGGTGGTAATAGTGATGGATCCTAATGTTAGCATGACACATCATCTAGTATCATCTAGCGAGACAAAATGTGAAAGGTGTTCGTGTCTTGGGCAGAAACTGGGATTAAACCTGTAGCCTGCATTTATAACCTTTATTCTCTATATGCTATATTGCATATACGTGTAAATTCTTAGGATTTTTTTTTACAGTATATTGCTGCTGTGCTTGTTTCGCTATCCATTGTGGACCAGAGGAGGATGGGTTCCCTTTTGAGTCCTGGTTCCTCTCAAGGTTTCTTCTTCTTACTCTGAGAGAGTTTTTAATTTCCACCGTTGCCCTTGGCTTGCTTATTGGAGGCTTGGACCAGGATTCTCTGTAAAGTTGCTTTGTGAGAACATCTGTTGCAGAATGCTCTATAGAAATAAATTTGACTTGACCTTTATTAAAGCTGCACTAACAGCATGAATTCGTCCTGATACCAAAAACAGTGTACACCACTTCAACTGTAAAGTGATCTGGTTGAGTTTAAGAGTCCAAAATGCTGTTTAAGCACATTCGTCAGGCTGAAAAGATACTTTTCTGTATCTGCTCAAAAAATGAGAAAAATCATTGAAAAAAATGGGGATTAAAAAGGATTAAAAAACGACTAGTAATGCCAAACTAATCAATAGTACATGACAAAAGTCAAAAGTACCTGGTTTAAAGTAAAATCAAAATAACATCAAGTTCTGAATTATTAACGTAACAGCCAGTTATTCTGCGCAGGGCGTAAAGGCTCCAAGGTTTTGCTCTTCCGATCAGACCTAGGCAATAGACCTTCCCAAAAATCCTCTTCCAGCCTTCTCTGCCCTAAAGTCTCCACATCATCGCACCAACCTTAATGCTCTCTCTGTTCTGTAGCTTCTAAAAAACCATGGCTCTCCTTCCTTAACCAACTGGAATTAGTTGATGACATGCTTCACCATTCCAATCACCTTCACCATGCGTCAAATACTTGTGGATGTCCCAAAAGATAGCATAGCTGTACATTATGAACAAGGACCAGCTGTTCTTACCGTGCTACGTCATTTATCTAACTGCTATTACATCCAGCTTTGCACAGAAACTCTAAGATACAGAGAAAGGAATCCTCTTCATTACATAATTGAACACCAATATATAGAGTTTAAACTCCTTACACCGGTAATTACAGAGAGTTCATGTTTTACTGTAACTCCAGTGATTTATACTCTCTGTCTGAATTAAACCCAGCAATAAAAAAGAACCCCAAAAACATTTAACAGCGGATTAACAGCTTTGACGGTTTTCAATGAATTTGATGTAATTCACTCTTTTAAATGCTTAATATAATCTAAAGATCCGGGGAACCCAGTGGAATCCCTGTACATAAAGGGAAAGGTCCAAAACCACAAATGGATATCTGTGATCTTCGATTCCTTAGACAGCACTGCATTTAAAAACTGCATGTTTCTGTGGCTTTATGGCCACACATGATCCAGAATACCTTGAAAAACACATGTAATTCAATATACGCTTAGTGCTACATCCACAAACCCAACTTACGATCAAAATGTCAACAATGTCTAGAAAATATGGTGGTCTGAAGAGTTAACATATTTGATGGATTTCCATTCTTGATGGAATTAGTACGATGGCCGAGAAAGCCCAACGCACTGCAAGTTAAAAACGAGCTGCAAAGTCTCAAAACACAAGCATCAAAATGACACGACTTGCACAGCATTAGCCAAACGCGCTGCAAACACTGAAAACACATGCAGCTTCCAAAACACATGCAAAAAGCCTCAAAACACAACGGAGGTGTTTCCGAGGGACACTGAAAGTGGAAGGACCCATCCTAGAGCGGGCTGCGTGGACCTGGACGTAGAGTCAAGACAGCTCCAGTTCCAGCAAAAGATTTATCTGTTTAATAATGAATATTCAGTCGGGTTATTGGCCAGGTTCTCGTGTTTACATTTCGTTCCACCTTAAACAATGCACACCGAGCGGCTAACATTAAGGTTTTACTGTTTATTAATAGATATGCTTTCTGTTTATTGCCCAGTTTCTCGTGGTTTACACATCCCGCTCTCGAATGGAGAGAAAAACTTTATACTCCAGCTGTCTGCAAAAAAAATCTCAATTCATCATTTCATTTATCTGATCTTTAGGAACTGTAGAAAACATGCAAACATTCAGTACCTGATCATTTGACTGTGACTACTGATTGAGTGTAGCATGGTTCAGTAAACAAGAGTGGTCAGTTGAGGTTATTAGGGGCTGCTTGAGCAACAATTGACACATTCCTTAGCCAATTACGGACTAAAGTGATAGACATGTTTATCTGTTTCCTCATAGCTGACATATTAATCGCCCAAGTGCTGCTCTATGCGATTGCCTAGATCACCTGTGTGGATGGATCGGCCCTCCTTCCTCTGTAACTGTATACCAGCTGTGCTTCATTATGTTTAACAGAAAGGCACCGAGTTCAGTTTTTGGCATCTGCAGGTTATAGATTCTCTTGTTTCTTATCAGCATGGAAAATAATGCATTGTTATGCAGGTGGGGAGCCTGGTTAGCATTGCTGTTGCATGCCAGCCTTAAAGGCAAGGTCTTCACCTTCTGTCAAACTGAGGCTGTAACCTAAATGTCTTCGCGACCTGGAGGTTAATGAGCAACCTGGAAAGAAAATATGCTCCTCAGCTTGACACCACGGCGAAGCAGCCTCTGGAGACTTTAAAACATTAGTCATGCTTGAAAGGCTCTGGTTAATTTGCTAATTGTATTGCTTCCACTTAAGATCATCATTAGCTGGCTGTGCTGTGCATTGAAGTCCACCTGTCACTCGGCTAATGAACAGATAGTCACAGTGTTGATTTACAGTGACGCTGGAGCTCATGTTGCCTTCCACATATGACCTTTACCGTCCAATACAATCCGGCCACAGAGCGATCTGTAAAGCAGCAGTGCTGGTCTTTCACTGTACCGACAGTGTGTGTGTGTGTACGTGTGAGTGTATTTGTGTGAGTCCTACCTGAGCACTCCAAAGTCATTTCAGCGATCTCACCTCTTCACTCACTCTTTCAATAAGCCATTACTCAACTCTTAGCATCATTCACTTCTCCTCCAATTCAAGTCCTCTAACACCCAGGTCCTCTGTCCAAGGTGTGATTTCGCCTGTAGTAGTAGTAGTAGTAGAGTGAGTGAGAGAGAGAGAGAGAGAGAGAGAGAGAGAGAGAGAGAGAGAGAGAGAGATTGTATGTGAATGTGTGTGTGCGTGTGTGTGTGTGTGTGTGTGTGTGTATTTATATGCACGTAAATCACAGCAAGACAGCACTGGAGCTGCGGAAGGAACTGATGGTGTTGGCCTATTATAATAATGCTACCTCTGTGGCTGCTACACGCCCCATAGCTATTAGAGCTAACCAATGTTTCATTGATTCTGAAACACTGAAATAAGCAGCAACATGGTCCTGACTTTGTAAAGCTAACAGAATGTATCAGCTTCTTTTTGTTCTAATGTTCCATTATACCATAAATGTTGCAGCAGTTGACCTATTAGGCATCAGTACACAGTGGCGGGAACATTTCACATGAAATAGAAAACTTAAATAAGACTCTTTTTGGCCCTGTAAGTCCAACCCAAGCTGTATCTGTAACCACATGGCTCGTTTTTCGTTCTGAAAGGCTATTATGATTTTTGTTACAAAGGTTGAAGAGAAATTGCACTTTAAAAATGTCTACATGATTTAAGATTTAAAGCATAAACAAGTAAACGAAGTAAAGTCGAATGGCTTGATTTAAAATACTCTTCTGTATCAGAACTGTTTACAGCAGTGGTGATAGGAACCAGACGTCTAAAGCATTTATCTGCCTCTACAAGATACCACAAGTATAAATTGGTTATGAATATGTTGCTTGATTCCAGAGACATGTAGATATAATCTATTCATAGTGGAACGAAGGTACATGCAGGGTGTTCATAGGATAAAATGGTACCCAAGCTTATTTTTTAGCTGTACCGGTATTTTGTCATTATTTATAATTACTGAATATATAATTCAGTAGCCTCAGAAGACGTGTGTGGGTTCATAAATGGTTTTGAATGGTAAATACATTGACCAGATTTGTGTTCTAGACACTGTGTCTCCTGGTTTCTTTCAACACCATCAGTTTGTGATTTTGAGTTGGAACTCTTCTGGTTTTACAATAAACTGTTTTCCGTCAACCCATCTCAATGCCCGAATTAAGGTTTGGAGGTAAGCTCAGCCATTCTTGTATTATATGTATTGTATGTATATTGTATATTTTATATTGTATTTCTTTGCAGCCATTGAACACAGATGTTGCCATTTTCCTAACATATCATTTAATTTATAAATTAATTGCAATATATTATTTTACATTTCTGTATGATTAAATGCAAACAAGGACATTTAGAGTGGTGTGAAACTTGTTCACAACAATGGTGGTGATATACATCATGTTTCAGATAAGCTTAATGCATATATAATCTCACTGACAGAAATTATTGCATGAAATTATTAATATGCTTATGGTTGTACTGAGATTTTACCTTAAAGATATAAAAATCCATTTATGGTTGAAAGGTGCAGGCAGGGTGTCAGGCAAAATAGACCAAAAAAATAGATATAAAGATGAAATAAAATATCTCTATTTGTGGTAATTTCATATAAAACTTCTAAACATTACTTTTTGAGAGGACTTACCTTTTAAATGGAGGGAGAAACTGTCCCACACAAACCACTTTACTCAGCTGCCTTAAATTTCTAGTTGGAATTCCAGCTTTTTTGTCTGTTACAAGGTGATGTCATCTTGTAACACAATGCTTATTTCTCACCTACCAGCAAGTTTGGCACACCCTCACACAGTACACAGAAAGCTAAAACTTTACCACTCTAAAAGCATCCTGCTCCAGTCTAGCTTGTGATAATGGATTTACCAACTTCTACCTGACTCTCGTGATCAGACTCTCAGGATCAGACTCTCAGGATCAGACTCTGGCACAGACTAATACAGCAGAACTAACTTGATTGTAAGAACAGCCACAGTGGGTGACAGAGGGTGAATGCAAATGTACAGTATGACAAAAAAATTTGTCCTTTGGGAAATTTGGCTAAATCTGTTCTAGTCATATGAGACATATATAACTCCACATTCAGACACTGTATAAATATGGACCTGTGTGTGCGTGTGTGTGTGCGTGTGCGTGCGTGTGTGCATGTTTGTACATTCCAATGAAGAAAAATGAAGAAATATTTCTTGGGAGAAAAGAAATGAGACAGGACAGTGCGACAGTCCTGTGACAGTGCATGTGGAAGTCTAGCTTGAAACTGAATAATGGCAGTGATGTATTAGAAGACAGACTCTTCCCTAAGCTCAGATAAGTTAATAGCCTGCTCTGCAAAGCCCGTTGATGCCTGTGGGTCACTCAGCCATAAATCTCTCCGCACATCTCCTGCACCTATATCCCCCACACACAGCCAATGTAGTGCCTTAATTATTTAGACTGGCCACTGCTCATCCATATACTTCATGTGTGTGTAAGGTCCAGCACAATGACTGTGTATGAATAATGTATAGGAATAGGCCTTTAAATATGTATCCAATCTAGACAGATGGACTCTCTCCCAGTCACTCATCTGTGATCCATTTGTCACCTTGCTGGTTTTAGAACAGGGAGAGAGAGAGAGAGAGAAAAGGAAGAATTTAGAATATAGATTATATAAAAATGACTGAGCATGCTAAGCTAGTTTTGTTCAATACGAGAATAGTTTGTGAGAACTAATTAAATTAGCACATTATACCCCAAACCATAACTGATCATCTGCAACCTGTTTGGTGTCTGAAGTTTGCTATCTCTACAAACAAACATATTAATGTGTCCCACTATGTGATGCATTGTTACAGTCATTTTTAGCTAACTTAACTGAGATGATTAAGCTATGCATTTTGCTTACTGATATGTAAGCAAGCCAGTCTTCTGGCTATCATCAGAGAGTCTGATTTATGTTGCCCCTGAACATAGGCAAGAATTTCCTGCTTTAAGAGCAAAGGGCCATTTGACTGACCAATAACACACAGCTGCTATAGCGTGACATGTAGGAACATGCATTTTTCAAGACATCAATGAAAGCTAATCTGTATAAAACACACTGATGTACCTGGATATTTTGCTTATAAGCTCATAAATGTTTCAAAAAGACTTTCCCACGATACTAGTAAAACCTGGCATCCAATCCAAAACTGCAACAGACAAAATCCAATTAGTTGTGGCCAACTTGCAAAAGATAACCAATGCTCTGTTTACGCATGGGCAGAACATCTGAGTATTTAAATCTGATATAACTGTGAGATGACCCTTTTTGCTCCAGTAGAAAATTAAAGAGGCCTAACTTCGGACCTGACACATGTCTTGATCAACTGGTTACATTTGGGGTAGGGAGGAAGATTGTTCACCATCACTTTAAGACTAATACGTCTACTAATGTTTTGTTCAATTCTGAGTATTATACACTATATTATGAGTATTATGCACTATATAAATATTGTGCCAGCTTTAGCTTTATTTTCTTTTTCCTGTTGAGTCCTGGCATTTTCATCCTGGCTATGCTATCAGAAAATAAAAAAAATCACTAATGGATAACCTGTTCATTCAGTACATTCAGGAAATCAGCTGAGCTTATTTGATTGTCACACAAATGTGGCTGAACCCAGCCCTAACCAACTGGACCAACCCTAAATTATAACAGAGGCTTGTATGGTGGGCCCTATGCATGATGTAACTTGACCAACTCGAGCAACCCCAAATTATATCCCTGCCTCCAGAGGCTTGTACAGTGGGCCCTATGCATGATGAATGAATCACTTCATGTGCTTCCCTTCTTACCTCAACACACCCATTGCTTTAGAATAGGATTAGTCTAGACTCATTAGACCACATTAACAAGTGATTTACCTATGGCCTCACAGCTGTGCAGTCTTCCTTCTGTGAGTTCTCATTGCATTATGTGTGTGGAAATTTTCAGTATTAAACATAGATGTGAGTTCTGCTGTTTATGTTTTACAGTTCCATTTCATCAAGCCTTTTAGTGATCTCCAATCACTTCAATTAAGGAAAGATCTTTTTCCGACCGCATTTCTTCCGTGAAGTTGATGGTACATTATTATCCTTCCCGGTTTTTAATAATGTGCTGGAGAGTTCAATTCCAGGAATAAAAAAAATTGAACATTTAGAGAAAGTATGACTCCTGACAACTGTGCAAGGCCTGGCAGAGCACCAAACCGCTAAGCTTTCATGTCTCAGAGAGGGGAGGAAGTCAAGCCCTGCTCTTGCTTCAGATATGAAACAATCCAGCTGTCCCTCTGTTCATCCATCCCTTGTGAGAAGACTGTGTCTTCTGAAAGGATCTGTAGCTGTCAAGAAGCCCTTACTGAGAAATGAAAACGGACAGAAAGAAGAACAGTCAAAGAAAGAAGTTGCTGGTGCTCTCACTGAATGTAGAATTACTTGGTTGGTGAGAAGCACAAATTGTTTCAGCAGCAGGTGAGACTAAAAACCAGAGGAGATTGAGAAGCAGAGGGGATTCATTGGCAGAGGAGATTCAGCAGCAGGCTAGATTCAGCAGCAGGCTAGATTCAGCAGCAGGTAAGATTCAGTAGCAGGCTAGATTCAGTAGCAGAGGAGATTTAGTAGCAGGTGGGATTCAGCGGCAGGTTAGAATTAGTAGCAGGCTAGATTCAGTAGCAGAGGAGATTCAGTAACAGGCTAGATTCAGCAGCAGGTTAGGTTTAGTAGCGGACTAGATTCAGTAGCAGATGAGATTCAGTAGCAGAGGAGATTCAGTAGCAGAGGAGATCAAGGAGCGGGGGAGATTCCGCAGCAGGTGAGATTCAGCAACGGGGAGATTTAGTAGCAGGTCAGATTCAGTAGCAAAGGAGATTCAGTAGCAGAGAAGATTCAGTAGCAGGTGAGATTCAGTAGCAGGTGAGATTCAGCAGCAGAGGAGATTCAGTAGCAGGTGAGATTCAGCAGCAGAGGAGATTCAGTAGCAGAGGAGATTCAGTAGCAGGTGAGATTCAGCAGCAGAGGAGATTCAGTAGCAGGTGAGATTCAGCAGCAGAGGAGATTCAGTAGCAGGTGAGATTCAGTAGCAGGTGAGATTCAGCAGCAGAGGAGATTCAGTAGCAGGTGAGATTCAGCAGCAGAGGAGATTCAGTAGCAGGTGAGATTCAGCAGCAGAGGAGATTCAGTAGCAGAGGAGATTCAGTAGCAGGTGAGATTCAGCAGCAGAGGAGATTCAGCAGTATGGGAGATTCAACAGCAGGTGAGGTTGAGCAGCAAAATGCTCCCCAAGCAATAGGGTCGCACAAAAGTTCACTTTTAACCACACCACTTCACCTGGTGGTTAACACTACTCATCCACAATCCACAGCTGAAGTGCAGAAATGGCACACAGACGTGTCTTAGAAAGCACTACAGCAACTTATCTCGTCACCTACTGAGAGTCTATAGGGAAGGACGCAGCAAGAGCCAGTATGGGGCATAAAGCCCCCTTCAAAGCTCAATCCCATCACGGTGACCTCACAGAGTTTGGGCAGAATCCCTAGACCAGACATGTGTTCAGCAGGGGTTTTCTGATAAATGGATTTTTTCCAGATGCTGAAAAAGGAAGGTTGGCCACTGATTTTGCATTGCACTGTAGGGCAAGGTGAGGCAGGAGCTGAGCTCTGTGCATATGTTCCACATGCAGGGAAGCGGCACTGCCATTAAAACACGCAAAGATCTGGCCATCCTCCCACCTGCAATTACACATCAGCCAGCGGGTACAGAGACTGTGAGTGTGTCTCTGAGTGTGTGTGTGTGTGTGTGTGTGTGTCTGTGCGTGTGTCTTTTTTTTTTTTTTTTAGCTCAGATGGGATTTCACACTATAGATTTGAGCGTAGCGGAGGATTCAGGCAGATTTTCAGGTCTATCGGAGCTGTTTGTTGACACGTTGACTGGGATACATTCCGCCTGAGAGTGTTTGCTTAATGAGGAAATGTGCTGTATGCAATAAACCTTTCAGTTCAGACTTAAAAGGTAAAGATAGGAGCTTTAAGAATCAGACCTACCCGTCTCTCTATCTTGCTCTCTCTCTCTCTCTATCTTGCTCTCTCTGTCTCTTGCTCTCTCGCTCTCTCTCTATCTTGTTCTCTCTCTCTCTCTATCTTGCTCTCTCTGTCTCTTGCTCTCTCTCTCTATCTTGCTCTCTATCTTGCGCTCTCTCTCTCTCTCTCTCTCTATCTTGCTCTCTCTCTCTCTCTCTCTCTCTCTCTCTCTCTCTCTCTCTCTCTCTTTCTCTCTTGCTCTCTCTATCTTGCTCTCTCTCTCTCTCTCTCTCTGGTTGCAGGTGGAATGTAATTATCTTGCATTCTTCCGAATACTAGTGAAGCTACATGTGTATTAATATGAGGTATATATTTGATGAGTAGGTTTATAATGAAACAGCTTAAGGACACAAGCCTTTCCCTGTGGTATCCACACACACGCTCGCATACAGGCAACCATAATCACGTATTACCTGACTTACTGCCATAGCATTATCATTACTATTCTTTCTTCCTGGCGTGTTCTTACGTGTGTGTGTGCTTTTGTGTGCTCCTGTTTAATCTCCTATTATCATTCCTCTCGTAGCCCTGCCTCAACTGAAGTAGCAGATGAGAACATTACAATTCAGTGTGACAAACAGAAGCCTGAATAAGGGCCTGATGTTGCCATAGTGATCTCAGTCACTGAGGATGGAGTGAATAGGGGGTTTGTGGAGTCAAAGTGGTGGCTGTTAAAACAACATGTCAACATCTCCAAAGCCCAGTTCAGGGACGTCTTAGAGGCCGTTTCCTCATATCCTTATTGATCAAACTCTCCAGTTATCAAAACATACATTCATCGTCTTTATCACTGGAGGAAAAAAGAGGAGAGGGAGAGAGATAGATAGGAGAGAGGGAAAGAGCAAGTCCTAATTAAAATGCTCTATTGAATTTCATGCATTAATATTTACTGATTACGCACAGATAAACAAGCACGGATAACGAGAGGCAATAGTCTGACACCTTATCTCGTAACATTTACATACTAGCTAGCAGTTCCTGTATCCAAATAGGTCTTTCATTAACCACCATTCTCTAAACGGAGAAGAACGAAAGAGTTACATTTTTAAAAGGTCACTGAATTCATGTGCTTATCACCTGATTCACATGTGCATAACAGTTCAACTCAAATATAACATGTCACACCAACACAGTTCCCTCCAGAAATAAGCAAGACAGAGAGACTGTCACCTATAGATCATTATAAGAGCAAATAACAAGAGGTCTGAAAGAAAGAAAGAAAGAAAGAAAGAAAGAAAGAGAGAAGGAGAGAAAGAAAGAAAGAGAGAGAGAGAGAGAGAGAGAGAGAGAGAGAGAGAGAGAGAGAAAGAAAGAAAGAAAGAAAGAAAGAAAGAAAGAAAGAAAGAAAAAGAAAGAAAGAGAGAAAGAGAGAGAGAAAGAAAGAAAGAAAGAAAGAAAGAAAGAGAGAAAGAAGGAGAGAAAGAAAGAAAGAAAGAAAAAAAGAGAGAGAAAGAAAGAGATAGAACGAGATAGAACGAGAAAGAAAATATAAAAAGGAAAGTAAATAAATAAGTCAGATAAAACAAGAAAGGAAGGCAGAAAAAAGAAAAGTAAGAAGAAAGAAAGACAATAGACAAAACTAGTAAAAAAAAAGTAATAAAGAAAAAAATGAAGAAAAAAGAAAGAAGAGAAAGGAAGGAAGGAAAGGCAGGAGGAAAGAAAGCGACACTATGCTGATGGCACCACAGTGCTGCTCTGAATGTGCTGAACCTGGGCTTTAGACTGTGGAAGTGAGGGAGGGTCTGAGAGACGGGCTGAGAAATCACCCCTGGAGTCTGAGCACGAGGCAAATTACTAGAACTGTTTTATTAAACACGGAGGATGGAGAATGAACTGATGTGAGAAAAGAGAGAAAGAGAGAGAGAAACAGAGCGAGATTGAAAAAGAGCGGGGGATTTATGATCAGTGGTATCACAAAATGGAATGGCTGTTTCTCAGCAGGGGGTCTTTGAGATTTCACTGCTGCTTTGCTTTGATCTAGACTACTCGAGCTCTAACACACATCCTTCCTCTGCCCTTCTGCTCTCCTGTCTCTAACACACACACACATACACACAGACGCACATACACACACGTGCACACACACGCGCACATACAGCCATGGGCGTGGTAGTGGGGGGAAAAGTGGACCTGACTACCCAGGGCCCGAGTAGGGAGAGGGGCCCATTTTTTTTGCTCTTGTTCCTCGTGTACTGGCATGGATAGGGGCCCACTGACATTGAGAGTGTACAGGGCCCAGAATTTGCTGCTACGCCCCTGTACACAGCACACACGCACACACAGACGCACGCACACACAGATGCACGCACAAACACACAGGCGCACATACAGCACACACATAGACGCAAGCACACACACAGACACACACACATGCACAAACATTGTGTCTCTACACTGAATTTGATTGTTTAAATCATTTCCACATCAGCAGAGTATATTACATCAACAACATGTTGTCTGTCAGTCTAGTTACTTCAGGCATTAAGTGTTGATGTATTTTATTCATGTGGAAATTATGTACATATTTAAATCAACTAAATTAAGGACATTCATTTTTGTCAGTGCTTCAAATGAACAAAACTGCTCAGGCTTTAGCCAACACTCCATATCTGTACCACTCATTACCTGCAGGAGATCAGGTCATTGCAGAGTAAATAGGACTGGTGTATTTTAATGTATAATAAAATCTGTTCACAGCGTCAAGGTACAGCAAACTGATCAACTGTAAGGCGTAATGCGCTTTGTTCTAATGTCTGATGTAGTGCAGAACAGTAGTGTAGTAGTAACGCACTGTCGGGCTGCAGGCTGTGAATGAGTGAGATTGACAGGTGAGTTGATTAGATTAGAAAACAGTTCAGTGATTCACAAGGCAGGAGATTCGTTTAGGGAATGACTCCTCAGAGCCCGGCTGTCCTGCCTGATGACTCATATGCTGAGGACTCACCACATCACTTTCTCTTTGCCTCATATATACCTACTGCACACATATATAGTGACACAAACATACCTATAGACACTCCAAGCAAAGATACTATACCTACTGTATATATAAGCTCACCAGACAAAACAGTAGCCACCTTGCATCTTTAAGGTGATAGTGTCTTCAGGCTCCTGCAGATGGCATTACAGGAAGGTGATAAAGCTATGCATACCTGCGGGGTGTGTGACGGGTTTCATAGTTTGAAAGAAGAGGTTGGACGGTGCAGTGAATGTCTCGTTGGATGTGTGTACAATGGCTCCAAAGCAGACGTTAATGATTAAGAAAAAGGAGTGCTTACATATGGGCGTCCCGAAGACCACAGCGCGAAGGAAATGGCTGAATCTGCATCTGTATGGAAGAGCGCGGTGATACAGGTCAACCAGCAGTGGCTAAAATCCCAGTCTACAGGACGTTATCCTCAGGATCGTGCCAGGGAAGGCATCCACCAAATCAGGCCCAATCTGGCCCAACTGTGGCCCAGTCCTTTGATGCAAGAGAGGCTGAACATTGATGTGACCTACATTAACAAACCTGTCCAGTCCAAATTGAACAAGATGATTTTTTGTAGAGAATTTAAATCATATATTTTCTGCGTAGATTATTCTTGGCCTTTCTTTTAAATACGTTTTGCAAGCAAGGTGAACATAACTACCACAGAACACGTCGGGGAAACTTTACGCCACTGTGAACTTAAAAAGCAATCTGATGAATCATCGAATCACACTCGAAGAAAACTGATGAGTAAAGATGAGACGCCCCATCCTCACAGGCCGCACATTTCATTTTCATTCAGAGACAGCTGACATTTCACTGCCCTTTCAGGTACAAATAAGGCCATACAAATGCTTTTAACTATTTGTGCAGGACTATCCTTTCATTTTGGAAAGAAGAAAAATGTATTCCATTAAATGATCTAGATGTTGACAACATCTCACTGACATCATTAACATACATAAGGCACTGTCAGAAAGTACTCAAAAACATACAAGCAGTACTGAAATATTTAACGCCATTCTGTCTTCAGAAAATGAATGTGTTTTTTGAATATACAAATTCATGCTTGATTAAGCTTTTGCAAACATGAAGGATGGTCATCATTTACATTTTTGGCATTTAGCTGACGCTCTTATCCAGAGCGACCTACAAGGCTAATCATTTTACAGGCAGGCCAATGTAGTGTAAGGGTTTTTACCAAGGACTCTTATTGGTGTAGCACAGCATAGTCACCCAGACCAAAATCGAACCCCAATCTTCCACATGGTGTGGTAGCTCAATCACAAGTGGTGATATTGCCAGTTGGTGGTAGCCACACCAACTACCATGGTGGTTCCAGTGGCAGTGAAAGAGATGATAGTGATTGGGATTACTGATGTTGTGTTTTCACAGTCTGGATTATCACCAGCTATAAGCATTATTATTTAATTCCTATAAACTGTATTTTGTAGCAGCTTGAACTGTTTATCTAGTTTCTGGGTTTTCTAACAGCATCAGCCATGCATAATTGTGACTGCTTGTCCAAAGGCAGTAATAACAACATCTCTGACATGACATAAAATGATGTATTGTGATCAGCTCTTCTGAACACTTCAATCAATCAATCAATCAATATTTATTTATATAGCGCTTTTTACAACCAACGTTGTCTCAAAGCAGCTTCACAAAAAGTCAATTTGTCATACAAAGAAAAGAACCACAAGGTTAAAGTACAGACACGTGAGGGTGGAAAAACCGGGTCCGAGCCCCCCTTGAGCAAGCCAGAGGCAACAGTGGCGAGGAAAAACTCCCTTGGGTAAGGAAGAAACCTCGAG
>JAMWET010003177.1:847500-862500 GCA_024036415.1 Prochilodus magdalenae
TAGGTAGATCCAATGTCTTATTTTTGGATCATGTGCTGAAATTAGGTAGCTCCAGTGGCTTATTCTTTCAGTGATTGACGTCTGTAGTTCAGTTGTAACTGTTTTGTTGTTTTTGGGAATAAAAGCGAGGATTCAAACTTGGAAAATAAAACACTGTCCGAATCCCTGACTAGCTTAAAGGCCGAAGCAAAGAAGTGCTAATGACAGCGCACCACCACGATAATGTCGTGACCACATGACATTCTCAGAGACGTTACCGCGGTGACCCGAGCATGATGTCACAACGCTCCAGGACCAGACAGAGAGCAACCCCATGGTTACCTTGGTAACAGAGCAAAAGAGTGGGGATACGGTGTTGCGGACAGTTAAGCCTCATGAAGGGAGGAAAATGGAAGAATACGCACACTTTGATGTTCATACAGGATTATAAATGCCTCTTTGAATTTCTGGTGTTACGCGCAGTTACATGTTCCCTGCTGCTGACACCGTTCATTTATACAGACTTTCCTTCTTTAAAGGAGTACAGGAACAGAGGGAGGTACATGGGCACAGCTACAAAAATACTACAGCTATTAAACAGATGTGTCCATCAGAAGACTCTGAGAAAGTGTTTCTTTCCTTCTCTTATATAGCATCATTTTATAAGACATGAGGATCGTTTATGATATTGCTCTGACACTGTCAAAAACATAATGGAAAAAGTTTAGCCACTCTTTCCACCTAACCCTTATAAGCATAATGGTAAGGACCGTTTCAACTAAATATGCTGCAGAACTATTAAAAAAAATGAAATCCCCTGACTGGTTTAAAAGGTATTCAATATAAAATTCCAAAACATTCAAAAGTGATCTCTTTTCATAACTTGGTTTAAATGTTAGTGATCCAATATTGCAAAATTATACCTGTTTGGAACAGCCTATAGGAATGAATGTGTTAATGAGTGTAAGCATATTCAATTATTAAAGAATCCACATAAGACAGTGAGTTACATTTCAGCGTTTGATCATTTGTGTTATGTTTCATGTATATATCACAGTTTATTTGTCACATATGTAGTCAACATGGTACAAAGGTTCAGTGAAAGTGCCCTCTTATGGTGGACATTACAGTGTAATAATGGGAACTTTATTACAATTAACATTTAATCTCAACACCAAATTTATCTAGGCTAAACTGATGCTTAGATAAATAATGTTTTATGCTTTAACAGTGTATGAACCTGAATAAACAATACCGGAAAATAGCTTGGTGGGAATTCGGGTGTTGCTGTTACTTTAAGACAACATGTTAACAGTTGCCAATGAAATAATTACCAACTAAACAACAATAAACGACTGAAACTGGACTTCACTCACCCAAATGTGAATGCAGTTTTTCCAGAGTGTAAATGAAACATGCCTTCCAGAGAGTCATGTGACAAATTGAAACACTGCTATTGGTTAGGCCATTCACCCTTTTTAAAAGCATTGCATCATGATTTAGGATGTATTGTGTGAGACTGAAAGGCCACAAATGGGTGTTACCTAGAGGCAACACTGCACCATATGGAGTTTAGAGCGATTCCTACATGTACACAAGGAAGGAGAAGCCAAAGGAAAGCAAAAGGGAAGATCTAGAGTTTCCAACACTGGAGATTAAAAATGACTACAAGATAAGAACTCCTAACAGCTGGGTAGACCACCAAAACTGCCACCATCAAATAAACAGCAGCTAAATGTCACGGCTCCGCGTCTCCCCGGCTTCCCCGCTCTTCGGGACTCCACTTCCCAGAGGGCCACGCTCGATGACGTCATGTCTATGCGCCCCCGTTTGGACTCCGTGATACGCTCTAGGTCACCTGAGTTTTAGCCACAGCTGTTAGCAATCACTTGCTTCCTGTATTTAAGCCACACACAAACACTCAGACTTTGTGAAGCTTTGCCAAACGTTGTTTAGCAATCCTGAGCGGTCCTTTCTCGTGTTGTCGCATTCTGGTTTCCGACTCCCTTCGTTCCTCTACTACTCTTTCGCTTAATCCCTTTTTCTCGTGCGCTGACTCTACGGTTTGAATCTGTGCTTTCTCACTTTGGTTTTCCCCTTCAGTCTTCCTGGTTCTGACCTCCGCCTGTCTCTGACTCCGATTTAGCTTCTCCCGTTGTTTCGCTGTTTACTGGTGCTTGCTGAGCTTTCCTGTTTGTAATAAACCGTTCCTGTTTTTTTAATTGTGCACACGTCGCCCTCGAAGTCTTTTGTCTAACACTAAAACTTTAATCTGGCTTCAGGTCTGAAACATCCACAAGCGTTTCTGCCCAGCCTTCTACCGTGAGAAGACAGTGTAATGCCATGGGTCTGAAAGGATGATAAAAAGGACATTTGCAAATGTAATTTCCACATATAACAGTGAAGGTCCTGGTGTTCCCAGAATATCAGACTGGCCAGACTCCAGACCTTAACAGCACTGAATGTGTTTGAGATTACTTGGAATGGAGCTATAAAGAAATTTACCCACACAAATACACACATATACACACACACATATCTAACATCCCACTTTCACATGCACCTTATAGTAAAGCTATCAAGAAATCATCAAAGTGATGTGCAGTTCATTTTCAGCACTGAACATGACTCATCATCACTGAGGATAATTTTCCTTTCATCCATTTTTATTTTTTTTAAAAAGAACTTGCTTTTTATCCTCGCCATGAAAACGGACTGAGCTGTTTTTCAAGTTCTGTGCCCACATATATGGGTGTGTTTTGTAGATGGATGAAGAGAGTCAGAGTTCTATAGATAGAAATGGGGGCCCATTTGTGGCAGGCTGTTCAGAATCTATCAACCTGAATAAATAATGGCATGACGAAAAAGAAGTGGAGGACTGTTAAAGATTTCAGCAGAAAAACCACAAGCCCTCTTAGAAAGAGGAAGAGAAGCGGGAGAGATAGAGAGAGGCAAATAGACAGACAAACAGACTCAAATGGACAGGCCACTCCCATAATTATATTTTAATCACTTTAATCACTTCTACTCACTTCACTTGCTAGCTTTCAGAACACACTGAAATGCTCTCAGAAAGTGGGCTCTCGGAAATGAACGAGGCGTCACTCAGCTCCCTGCAAAAACAAAGTGAGGAAGCTGGACAGACGGGGAGAGTGCACTCATCATAGACTCACCGCAAGATAAACAACTGAGATGATTATAAAAGTGCTTATGGTGGTAGTAACATGCCAGTTTTGCTGGACTGCTGCCCATGTGAACATGACATGTGTTCCTATATAGCGGCAATGCATTTCAAAACAGGGTGGGTCTTAAAGTCTTTCCCACTAGGACTACCATTCATTCAAGGATTACCCTTCAGACTAAAGAACTGGTGCATGTTTGGGGGTGTTCTGTCCTCATTGTCCTCTTTAACAGGTGAAATGCATCAAGGTTTACAGACGACTGATATGGCCTGTCTGTATCTTTCCACCCTTGAACATGGACCACATGAGCGGTCAGATTCCATTCATTTATTTGTCACAAAACCTCTGGAGAGGAATATGTGTCAAATCAAAAAACATACATATACAGAGTATATACAGAGTATGTGCTAAAATAAAAAACCAACATCATGTTTTCAAGTCACTTGATTAGTGAAACACAATGCATTTGCATTTTAATTTGCATTTGAACTCAGAATTGAACTCATCATTTGAATGTCAGAATTGAATAAATTCTACCTTAACGTATTATAGTAAACGTATTTGTAGTAAAGGTGTTACTTTTCATTTTGTCACCTATGGCAAAGTAATATCATTTGCTCATTATCAGATCACCAGACAAAGAATGCATTTGCCTGTAACTGAAATGTAACATGTAATGCCTCCACGAGCATGAATAACAGCTGCAATTCAATCAAGGAATGGCACAGTTGGGCCAGATTTGGTGGACGCCTTTCCAAACACAATTCTGAGGAGAATATCCCGAGACAGGGATTTTAGCCACTGCTGGTAGGCCCGTATGACCGTACACTTCCATACACCTGCAGATGCAACTTCCTCCTTCACACTATGGTCTTTGGCATGTCCAAATGCAATCACTGCTTTTAGCCAAGCGCTAACATCTGCTTTGGATCCATTTTCCACACATGGAGCGAGACATTCACTGATAGGCACCACCTGTTCTCAATCTATAAATCCTGATCATCCTCATCCTGCATGAGCCTAAAGTTACTACCACCCTAAACACACAAGGTGACTCTGGTAAGTCTGGTAAGTTCAGCTCACTGGTTTCCCTCTTATGATTGTGTTTCACTGATGAAAATCAGCTTACAGTCTTGCATGGTGGAAAGCAACAGAGATGTCCCTTCATAAGAAAGTGAATTAGATTTAATTCAGTTTTTAAAATGCAAATCCTACTGAATAGTGTTTTTAATTTTGGCACATATTCAGCATGTTACTCTGGAGCAGTAAAGGTATGTGTGCACTGCCATTATTTTTTCCCGCTATAGTGATTGATTTCTTATTGTCCCAGTACCTTCCATCCAGTTCTAAGTGCTTTGCCATGTAGCAGCAAAAAAATGTACAAACTAAAAAAAAACTGGTGGATCAGTGTCTGATCGAAACCCTATTCTCCACTGTAGAACTGGAACGCAAACAGTGCTAATCTCTGTACTGTTGTAAACTATACAGGATTACTGTGATTTCAGAAAAGAGATGTAATCTGGTTCAATTCCAAGCTCCACTAAAGCCCAGTGATCCAGCCAGGCTGTTGCTGAAAGATGGAGGGCTCTGGAGACACAGCCGGGGCAGTATCGGGTGAAGCTATAAAAATATGGCCGTCTGGTGTTTAGGTGCACTGTGGCAGCTGAGAGCTGAGCACAGCGGCCTTTCACAGGTAATCACAGCCCTAATGTACAATTATAACAGCGTCCCCCAAGACCCTGACAACAGACAGAGATAGATAGAGACAGAACTAGGGAGGGGGGAGAGAAAGCATGAATAGACACAGGCAGAGAAATGGAGAGAATGAGATAGAGAAGGCCAGAAATGCAGAAAGACACAAAAGAGGGAGAGGAGGCAAGGTAAAGGAAAAGGGAACCAGAGAGTATTAAAGGGCAGAAGTTCAGTGCAGGATCTGTTTAGAGATTTCCTTTCTCCCTTTGGGATGTGCAGCCTGAGCCCCATCTGTCCTTCTAACAGGCAACACTCTTTACACAGTCCCTCTGGCCTCTCTCTCTCTCCCTCTCTCTCTCTCTCCCCCCCCCCTCTCTATCTCTCTCTCTCTCCCACAAACACACACTCAGGCTAATATAGAAAGTAGACATGCATGCACATTCTGTCCTTGGTCAATGACCTGTGCATACAGGCGTGTGTAAATGTGCGTGTGTGTGTGTTCTCATGTGCTGGTTGAAGTGTGTGTCCGGTCTCTTAGAGAGTCTGAGTCTGAAACACATGCAGCTGCTCACATTTCTTATTCATGTGCCATTTGTTCCCTCCTGCCAATAAATGCATCACAGCAGCATCTGTGCGAGAGAGGTTTGACACTGGACTCTTCGAAAAAGGCCAAAAGGGTTCCCTACAGTGTTTTCTCCTGGTTCCCTAAACAACATTTGATTTGATGGTTCTTTTAAAAGGACCTCTGATGCTTTTCTGGTTTTTCTCATTTGCTTTAATGTGTTCCACATCCTTTTGTGCACGTAGCCTGTCTGCAAAGCTATAGAACCCACAGTACCTGCCAGAGGAAGAAACTCTCAATGTGAAATGTGAAGCTCTCAGTTACAATGGGATGTCATCTGATAACACAATCCTTATTGCCTGCCCACCAGCAAACTTAGCCACACCCTAACACAACACACAGAGACCTAAATCAGTTCAAACTGACCACTCTGAAACATCCAACTGCAGTGTTTAGTAAAGGTATATGTTGTACTACCTGACTTTCAGGACCAAAAGGAACTGCTGGGATTAGCCACAGCAGTGTGGGGACGGAACTCTAGTAGCGGGACACTGAACAATGAGAACAAATTGGGTGGGGTGACCAATCAGAACACACTGGGCTTACTGGGAGGAGACAAATAATGTGTTTAGCAGTGAAGGGTGAATTAAACATTTCCCAGCACACGTTTTATGATCTGATTAAGCCCTATCAATCTAGAAGCTGGTAAGTTCTCAGTAGACTGGACATCTGTCTGACGATCCATATGGATTCCTCAGGGGATTTCCTCCTCCCAGGCCATGTGTAGCTGCTGGACCACAATGGAACATCTTTGAACAAGGCACAGAAAACGTAGCCTATGATACAAAGAGCAACACACCATGCCCACACAGGAGTTTACTCACACACACATATACTCTGAGAGTCTCTAGAGAATGTGGCTTCCATCTGCGTCTGTTTTGTCTGAACACTGTGTCCCAAGTCTGACTCAGGAGACAGCCTGTGTTTCAGCCTCTTATTCAGCAGAATAGACATCTAAAGAACCTGTAGGGGAAGATTTAATAAAAGAGTCACTGATTACCTAATTATAGTCTACAAATGTTTGGGCTGTATACGGAGATGAAACATACTTTGTACTCTGTACTCTGGGTATTATATATGTGCTTGTAACAGTTGTTTGAACTGTCTAATGAATACACTCATCATCAAAAGAACAGTTGCAGAAATAGTTGCATTCAGAAGGAATCACCCGGTAAGAATGAGACTTAGTGAGTAGGCTTAATATTGTGCGAATAATTCAAGTTCCACACTTGCCTCTGTTTGTGACGTAAGCAGGGACGAGTCTTTTTGCTGTACCTGACTGATCCAACAGCCACAACTGTGGACATACAGTTAGTGCCAGCTACAAAATGTGACACTACTTCTGTATGTGTAGCTCAGTCTGTATTGTCCATATGAGTCTAAACTTATCATCATTTATTATTCCTGGTAATCTTCCTTCAGAACAGCACTGCGATTTGATACTTCCTTCTGTGTGCAACTGTTCTTTTGATAATGAATGTATATAGATAAGCCTATAACTTTTGCTGTGAATGAGTTCTGTCATATCTATAATGGTCTGTGTTCTAGCACATTTGAATGTGTTTTACCTTATTATACCCATGGTGAATTGTGGGAAAACGGTACAGTATGGGCAGTTTATATGGTATCAAACACCATTGAATCAAGTCACCTGACATATGACTTTACCAGTATCTTAAATAAACTTAGACAAACTGCAGACAAACATTACCTTCACTGCAGTTTCATTTGGTTTTTAGCTTGCAATTATTTAAACATGGAAAAAACTGGATTCATATCTGTAAACCTCAGTAAGTCAGACATATTTCTATTTAATTATTGTTGCTTAATATTAGCTAGATAATAGATGGTAGATATAGATGATAGATAGATAGATAGATAGATAGATAGATAGATAGATAGATAGATAGATAGATAGATAGATAGATAGATAGATAGATAGATAGATAGATAGATAGATAGATAGATAGATAGATACTTTATTAATCCCGAAGGAATTTTAGCAGGCAGTAGCGGTTTCACAAAAACAGCACAGATACAAATACAAATTAAAAAATAAAAACAGCGTTGTGCAGTATGAAAAACCGGCAGCAGTATTATTAACTGTTAACTATAAACTATACATAGTACAGGTCACTATGGATAAATATCTAAATATAAATATATCTCACTTCACAAGGAGGCAAGAAATATATACAGGAAAATACAAATATAACTGTAGACTGTAGGAAAGACAATAGTGCAATAGTGATAAATAAATGAGCATGAATGTGCAAGGGACGCAGTTATAACAAAGGATCTCCTTAGTGTCTGAGGAGCAGCTCTGTGACAGCAGCCTGCCACTGAACTTTTTTTGTCCATGATGATAATGTGCAGTGGGTTCCCATCATCATCCATAATACAGCTCTAGCATGAACACTGACTTTTAGAGCTCCTAAGTCATGTGTGCATTATACTCATTCATTCATTTATTCATTCATTCATTCATTCTTCTTCTAAGCCCCTTATATTTCTGGGTCATGGGGTTTGCTGGAGTGCCTGTCCCAGTGCTCACTGGGGAAGGAACACCCCAGATAGGCTGCTAGTCTATCATAGGGCACATGCAAAATGGTTTTACTTTGAACTGAACATTAAAAAAAATTAAAAAGCTATTTTTAACCCTTTCATTTTCTAAACTATGCAGCCAGTAGGTTCCTGTTGCACCTATTTAGTAAAGGGTTTTTTTCTCCCCCCAAAAGTTTTTCTTTTATCAGGTAGGAACTTTCCCTAACCAGCAAAAGTGCTGACTGGAATATTCTCTAACAGGGTGGAAAGTTCTCTTGTTTCTCGCTTCTGTGAGTTCACCACATCGTCCATCATAGTGATGAAACTATTGCAGACTGAAATCTTAATTAATTTGGCACAACAGCCCAAGCAAAAGGTTTCTTGGTCTCTAAAGATGTGAACTCTGGGTCTATTGTAAAGTTCTATTGTTCGCCAGGCGAAACGTCTACACTACATTCTTCTGGAGCTCATCCAGGCAGGCACTATGGCAGTGGGCCCATCCTGCAAAACATTAACCTCCAGAGCAATCCAGGATGGCATGGCCGCCATTGTCTTAGCCACCCACTCTGGCAGAGTCTAGAAGAGTTGAGTAATTAGTGCAGAGAGAGCGTGACAGAGTGACACACGAGCTGTTCGCTAATGAGCAGTGAGTGATTAATCCTGACTAACAGTCTGATTTACTAATTAACCTCATTTAGGGGTCCAGTGCACACTACCAAGTACTTTAAATTTGTTCTTGTGGGCTTTACAGTGGGCTAGTATGGTACCTATTGTATAGCCAGTGAGATGAAGGAAGTGTGGCCTCACTCATTTTGGTAGTGATAGGTCGTTTGTCAGTGTCCTCCTTTGCTACTCAGCCAAAATCTTGGTCTGTGTGTGATAATTGCTCCCTTGAAAATAGGGTCAGACAGCTCCTCAGAAGATCACTGGAACGGTTGTCATAGCAACTGCAATGGCCAGTCTCGTCCACTGTTTTGTCCCTCTTCTGTAATCCAGGCTATCAGCCCCCCAGGATGCGTTGGCCTCGACATGAGGGAAAAGGCTAGTTCAGCACCACGGACAGCCACCCGCCTCTCGACCTCGATGTACCTTCATTGAACCTGCAGAGCTGACGTGGCTTGGCGAGCTCCACAGAGTGGCTCCATTCGCAGAGGCCCAGAGATCAGAAACAAATCTTTAACCAGACCGAAGCAGCCTGAGCTAGGTCCACAAGACCAAGCCCTCTGCTGCCTCTCTGTTCCATTGTGGATAATTATGGTGCATTATGGTGCATTAGGCCAGCATGTCTCAGTAAAAAGTGAATGGGTGTCATTTTGGCAATGACAACTGATATGTGTGCATATGGAGCTACCTGCATGTGTGTGTGTGTGTGTGTGTGTGTGTGGTTAATGAGGAGAATACAAAAGTCTCAGTCAATCTCCTGGCCTGTGTTGGTGTGAAGAGGGGAATAACAGATGCTGTAGAATAAAAGGAAATGTAAAATGATTGGATGGATTTGATATGCATTGATAGAGTGCATGTCTGTGTATGTGTGTGTGTGTGTGTGTGTGTGTGTGTGTGTGTGTGTGTGTGTGTGTGTGTGTGAGTCCAGACTCCACTCAAAATGGCCAAGTCATTCGACTTTCAGAAGATAATGTCTTATGGATTTGGATATAACACTATCTACTTGCACAAGGAAGCGCAAAACAACACTTTAAGCTTTCATTTTTGGATAGACAAACAAGCTCCACTCTTGCTTCAGATCTGAGAACATCCACAGGTGTTTCTGTCCATCCTTCCTCTGTAAGAAGACAACTCAGTGCTATGCATCTGAAAGGACGTGTAGCTGTACTTTTACTGAGAAAAGGTACTAGACGCATTAAACAAAGAACGTGTTGGTGTTTTCAGACTAGTTGACTAACCACCAAATAGTCCAGACCTAAAGGCACTCTGAGTTTTTTCGGTTATGGAAACTTCTAAACTTTGGAGGTATGGATATTTTTTGTCAATTTTGACTCTTATGTATCATAATAGATTAGATTAGATTAGATTAGATTAGATTAGATTAGATTAGATTAGATTAGATTCAACTTTATTGTCATTGTGCAGAGTACAGGTATAGAGCCAATGAAATGTATGAAAAATGTAATGAAAAGTGCAGTATTAAATTACATAAAGAACCATAATAATAAATATATACATATATAAGCATATCTATATACATATATATGATTGTAATAGAGCAGCATTTACAAATGAATGTTTCAACTGTAAGAGTAGTGCAAGTAGACAGTATGTACACAATGAAAATAACATCTGAGGTAGAGATAATATGAGAACAGTATGTAAACATGAGTATACAGTATGTAAACATGTGTACAGTAGGCTTGGTGATGAATAAAGTGCATTAAGTATCATATGAACACAGCAGTTGCTGTTTACAGTGTGTAAAAAAATACATGATAAATGGACCAACGGAAATGGCCTAAAATTGCTTGGAAAAAATCTGGTTCCATTGACTTATATTCAAATGAAATTACATTTTCACCTCACCTAAATGTACATACATTTAATCTTTTTTTATAGATTTTGACCATTACATTTCATAATACGGTCAGAGAATAATTTATATTTTTATATTTCACAGTGTACCTGAGGAAAACAACTGGCCAAAGAGAGACCAAAACAGCAGTATATTGATTTTTAGTCTATATGGAAAACCACCAAAACAATAATACAACAAACATACAGTAACATTAAAGTATAATGTTTACTGATAGTGTCACATGAACTACAGAAGTAGGAGGTGCTGCTATAATAGTGGATGAATTGCAGTAAGAAGTAAAGATGATGAAGCAAACAGAGTTCCAACAGAGTTTACATTGCAGTCTATTTCAGAAGAGACTGAAGTGAGGACGAATGACAGCTTCTCTAACTTTGTGTAGTAATTAAAGATATAAATAGACTGTATCTGTCAGCAAAGCTTCAGAACAAATCTGTTCTTCCCAACCCTGTCTACCCCCCACTGCAATGCCCAACACACACTAATAGCCTAACTATTGATTTTGATGTTCCTGTTTTGTGTCTTTACTTTCACGCTACTGAAAATCTCCTCTCCCGTCTCTTTGCTGAACTACAACAACAAAAACGAAATCTTTCTAATTCCGTAAATCTCAGACTCCTGACTTCAGTAACCTTGGAACAGATCTTGGAAGCTGCTGCTCTGAGAAAACCACTCGGTATCATAACTCTGCCAGTCTCCTCCTGGAGGCCTCAAAATGTGCCAGAAGACAGGACAGCCTGCCGGTGAATAATTACTGATATTTATGGATTGGAGGCAGAGAGTGGCAAAAATACATCAAAACATGGTGCTAACAGGGCTGCACAGGCGCTGTCCTAAAACAGGGCTGCTCTGACTGCGGCACGTAAACACTTTATGTTTGGCCCAGCAGATGACATCCATCTATGTTGACAGTAACATGATTAGATGGATGCCCACGGTGTTCTTGGCAATGACACTCATTTATGATTAAGACGGATCTCATCTGTAGAGAACTGTAAAAGACAAAAGCGCTGATTTCAGATTTTATTAAAACTCAAATGAGACGAATCTATGCATGCCCTGCATTTACATCATTCAAATGTATATACCAGGTACATCAGTTCCCTTTGAATTAGTAACTGGCAGGAGCTGTGCAGTAATTAAGCAAGAGTGTGTTAGGGGGTGTGCTTCCACAATAAAATCAGCTGGTTACCCAGCTGTGATGTTCGCAGTAACACATGACACACGTTCTACTGCTTTTACACAACTTCCACAATCTTCAACACAATCTTACACAATCTTCAACAAAGTAACTTTACAGGAGAGGACAAAAACCTTATTCATTTTAAATGTAAGTCAATAGAACCGTACTTTTTCCCAAGCAGTTTTGGGTCATTTCTGTTGGGCCGTTCACCATGAAACGTTCACACAGTGTACACACCTGCTGCTATGTTCAAATGATGCGTAAAAGTAAAAATCAACAAAAAATAGAGATACATGTTTTTCTTTGGAGATCAATGATATGGTGGTAGTATAGTGGAACACTGATTGAGGAGGGGAGAGAAATCTGAAAACTTGGGCTGGAGTTCTGAGCAGCTTCTTGTTACCTGTAGACCTGATATAACTAAAGACCGTGGGGGTGGGGTGGGGATGAGGTGGTGGTAAGGATTGCAAAAGGATGGGAACGGGAAATTTTAGAGTGTCTGATTGTAAGGAGGAGGAGGTTCAGGCATGGTCATCCTCCCAAATTTCAATGAATTACAAAAAAGTAAAGCAGAGTGCCTTAATATTACACAGTCTTTCTAAAAAGCCTCACCTCATTCTTTAAATCCCCTGTGTGTGCGGTTAATACTGATGCAGTGAAGCTCTGCACTTGCGTTACAGATAGAACCACAAAGCTTTCGCAACATCGGGTTCAGCTTAATGTCACCCAGTAAAGCATTTCAGCTCGTCTTCTTGTTTGCTGAATTTCATTTCCTAGCTAAGCTAACTCAAGTCCTCCAACACCGTTGTGGAAAGGAGGGCCTACTTAGGAGCAATGGCTGGTTCAGAATTTGATGTACCTGTTCTCACACTCACTACTTCTCAGTATCTGAATAAATGAGCTGTAGGTGAAATGTTATCATACATCGCCACATCCTGCTCTTGTCCTGCTCCTGTCCTTCCTGTTTTGTCTTTGTTTGCGTCCCCTCATGTGCTCTCCTGTCATGTGCTTCTGTTTTTGGTTGGGTTTTCCAGCTCCACCTTTGCTTCGCCCCTTTGTCTTGCCTTTCAGGTGTGTGTAGCCCCTAGCCCCACGCCCTCTCTTCAGCCTCAGGTGTTGCAGGACCTGCAGTTGCATCCTGCCTCCTCGTCTCCCTCCTCGTCACAGTTATATAAGAAGCTCACCAGACCAAAACACTGGTCGCCTTGTGTTTTTTAAGGTGGTATTATTTTCGGGCACCTGCAGATGATGATGGTACCTGCGGGGGGTGTGTGGTGGGGGTGATACAGTGCAGTGAATGTCTTGTTCCATGTGTGGAAAAGGGGTCCAAAGCAGATGTTAATGATTGGCTAAAAGGAGTGATTGCTACAGGTCTAGCAGCAGTGGTGAAAAGTCAGGAAATTCTCCACAGAATTGTGTCAGGGACGGCAGCCACCAAATCTGGCCCAACTGCACAATTCTTTGATGCGTAGCTGATTATCGATGTGGCCTTCATCCAGAAACAGTCTCTGAAATTGAATCCCAACTGTTCTTTGTGCTTGTTCAGGTATCACACGCTATTAGGAATGTTCCAGTCAGAGGTGACCAATTTTTAATCTGAGCTTATCATTTTTCTGGTTGTATATGCCAAATTAGACAAATTAGTAACAGTTAGCTGCAGCACAAAGCCAAATGCGTCTTAGCAACCTGTGCTTGGAAAACCGGTTACCACAAACCAACACACGGATAGAACCCTTCTCGACCAGTCCAACCGTGTGGAATGTCCATTCAGCCTGCAAGAGTTTAGCTCCACCCATTTCACTAAAGTTCTAAGTAATATACCTGGACTGCTTTGTAAATGAGGCGACGCACAGAACAGCCAATCAGAACAAAGGTCATTTACCGATATTGGTCTTAAAGGTACAGTAACAGGCACAGCATAAAGAGAGGTTGGAAAATTGTCATGTAAAAAGTGAATATTTGCTTTTTGTGATACATAGAAACACAAAGTTGGAATATTATTACAATTAAGATATAGTCTCTGCTGTAAGCATTTTACATTTTACTATTATACCTTTGTGGTATTAATACCACAAACACTTTTTGGATTTAAATGTGAGGTTTTAAATGAATGAATGTATTACCCACACATTCCTGGCCAAAGCTAGTAAAGAAAGCAGTTATGCTGATGCAATTTATTTATATTTTTTTCATAAATTTGAATTCTGCCTTAAACTGAAAACCCCTTAATGATCTGGGCCTACTGAAGGGTTCAAGAACTTTAAGTAGATATGGAATAATAAGGCTTATGAAATGTTTTTATATATATATATATAATACAAGTATTTTTCTGAATAGACTGTGGCCATTGTAGACAGTGAATTCATTTCTTTGGCTGAGGAGCCCCCTTGAGATGAAACCATAATATTACAATATTTGGTGTGTTTGTGTGTGTATGTGTGTGTGTAGGTGTGTGTGTGTGTGTGTAGGTGTGTGTGTGTGTGTGTATGTGTGTGTGTGTGTGTGTGTGTGTGTAGGTGTGTGTTTATGTGTGTGTGTGTGTGTGTGTGTGTGTAGGGGTGTGTTTGTGTGTGTGTGTAGGTGTGTGTTTGTGTGTGTATGTGTGTGTATGTGTGTGTGTGTGTGTGTGTGTGTGTGTGTGTGTAGGTGTGTGTTTGTGTGTGTGTGTGTGTGTGTGTGTAGGTGTGTGTTTGTGTGTGTATGTGTGTGTGTGTGTGGGTGTGTGTAGGTGTGTGTATGTCCGAGTGTGTGTTTGTGTGTGGGTGTGTGTGTGTGTAGGTGTGTGTGTGTGTGTGTGTGTGTGTGCGTGCGTGCGTGCGTATGTGTGTGTGTGTGTGTGTGTGTGTGTGTGTGTCATTTGACTGTCAATCATTTTGAAATATCTGACCTAAAAACATCATGAGACTATGATGCCAAAGGGACAGTAGAGGGCTACTTGTATTCACTGCTGAACTGCTGTGCTTGTAGAACAAGTGGCTAATAAATGTCCTACTCATGGCTCTGTGTTTCTATGGCTTCAGATATCTACAGTATAGCAAATACCTTTTGAGGTGCTGTTCAAAGCTACAATGCAGCTGCAGTGAAATACACTAATCCTCAAAAAACAGCTGCTCAAATGAAGGAATCGACCGACAGAAATGAAACTGGGTGGGTAAGTTTGACACTGTGAGACATGTGAATGATTCAAGTTTCAAGTTCAGCCGCACGTGTGATGTAACCAAGGAAGAGTCTTATCGCTGTACCAGACTGACCCAGC